>VWZT01001059.1:379589-424652 GCA_013397055.1 Pachycephala philippinensis
GTGTCATTGGATGTGGAGTGTTGCCAGCAGGTCAAGGATGATGATCCTTCCCCTCTACTCAGCCCTAATGAGGCCATACCTGGAGTTTTGGGTCCGGTTCTGAGCTCTCCACTGCAAAAAAGAGGGGGAGCTACTGGAGAGTCCAGAAAAGGCTCATAAAGATGATGAAGGGACCAGAGTATCTCTTTTGTGAAGAGAGGCTGAGAGAGCTGGGACTGTTCCTCCTGGAAAAGAGAAGGTTCAGGGGGATTTTTTGAATGTGTAGAAATACCTGCAGGGATGGTGCATGAAGGATGGAGCCAGGCTCATTCCAGTGATGCCCAGTAACAGGACCAGAGGTAATGGGCACACACTGAAACACGGGCGGTTCCCTCTGAACATCCAGAAACACCTTTTCACTGTGAGAGTGACCAGCCACTGGCCCAGGTTGCCCAGGGATGTGGTGGAGTCTACATCCTTGGAGATAGTCAGATACTGTCTGAACATGGACCTGGGCAGTCTGCTGGAGTGACAAGGTTGGATCAGATGAACTCCAGAGGTCCCTTTCAACCTCAACCATGCTGTGATTCTGTGACTCGTTTTTTTTCTGGTTTCTTTCTGTTTTCAGGTCCATGTTAGGTGACAACTATTAATTAAATTAGTCAGCTTAGCTGTAAAACTAGCCAAGTTTTATGTAAATGACATAATCTTCCTACTGGACTGTACATGCATAAGTGTTTGAGTGCACGCATGTGGCAAAGGCATTTCTGCCGAGCAGCCACGAGGGGACAGAGATTCAAGGGGTTTTATGTTGGAGGAAGAGCTACAGAAATCCCAAAATAAGTATAAGAGCATTGCTTGTGCAGTGTGGAACATGGCAGCAAAAAGTGTGTTGACAGTTCTAAGAGCTGATGATGCAGGGTAGCAGGATACACCATGGCAGCACAGGGATGGGTTTCCTGGCTAGAAGGATGTGTTGTGATGGCCCAGCCTGAGAGCGCCCTGACCGGGAAAGGTCATTGCACTTGAACAAAAGTTTTTCTTTGCTTTCTCCGCTCCCCTGCCAATCGTCATCTAAAATTACTTCTGCCACTTCAGGAGTGATTCTGGATTATCTGAAATGTACACTGAAATTAATCTTTGCTTAGAAAAGCAATCAGAACAGTAATCCTTGACTCACTGGGGTGGCTCAGCTGAGCCCTTAGTAGGGGAAGAATTTATCTCCCTGCATCCTTGTGGGGAACATGTGGGGATGTTCCTATCTCTCTGTCTGCGTACCATTGCGATGACCACTCTGCTGCCCTGGGCACAGAGGAACTTGACCTTTCTCTGATAAACCTTTTGGGCATGTGCCACCTGCAGCTGATTTCCCCGGCTCTGCGTTAGGAGATCAGAAGAAGCCATGGGTTCAGGGTCACTTTTGAAAGTGGTGTAGTTGCTGTGATGGTGGGAGCCAGCTTTGCTTCACCACTGGTAGTGTCAGACTAATTCAAGTCAGACAAGAGCTCTGCAGGTCTCTACTCCAACCTTTGCTTACACATGACCTTCTTCAGTTAAGTTTTAAATACTTAGAAGGTTGGAGAGCCCATGACCTCTGTTCCAGTGCTTGATCATCTTTGCTTTTTCTCATAACAGATCAAAATTTCACTTGTTCCAGACTTTACTTGTTGCCTCTTGTCATATCCAAATGGACCTTGGAGAAGAGCCTGGGCTCCATCCTGCTACACCCTCGGGCTAATGGTTGAAGGCAGTAACAAGATCTCTTTTTCTTAAGGCTTTTTTTTACCTCAGCAGCATGGTCTCTTTCTGATCCAGAAATACACTGAATTGAAGTGAAACACAGAGAATTGTTTTCCTCCTCATCTCTACTCCCAAGTCTGCCTGCTCACTAGAGGTGTGTGGATGTACATAACTGCCTGAGGAAAGTAAAACTGCCTGGTCACACGGGCAGAGGGTGAAACTGGGAGGCAAACCCCATCCTGTGGTGAGCCCTAACACAGCAGGAGTTTTCTTCCTCAGAGGAGTGGTAGTAGCTGGACATGGTTGTCCCTCTTACCCGTCCACACAGGGTTTGCCAGGGCATCAGTGGGAAAACAGTGCTTCACTCATGGGAATCATTCTGAATCTTTACTGTTGCCCTGATCAGTTGCAAAAGTTGGAGACCTTTGCCACAAGTGGGGCAAAATGAGGCCACACACCATCCATTACTGGAGTGGGATTAGCCTCAGAGAGATTGCGCCAGCCATCAAGCACGGATTTGCTTTGCATTGTTTTCCTTTTAACTTTGTACTTGCTATATCACTTGCTTCAGAAAACCATGGGCTCCCCCACCACTTGCAATTAGTAATTTCTTCTTCTGGGTGGGAGCAGGACACAGTTGGTGGCCTCTGTTGATTTGGGCAGCTGGCAGGAGGACACAGTGCAGCCATTCCCACAGGGCAGGTGCCACCTCTGAGCTGTGCTTGTTGGTGGCTTCACACCTGCATTTCTGTCTGCTTCAAGATGGATCCCACCATGGACTGAAAGGTGACAGGCTATGCAGCTGTGATTGCTACGGGCTTAGACAGAGCTTTGCTTTCACTTGTCACTGTCAGAGTTGTGATCTGCCTGCCTGTGATCTCCCTTGGTGTCTTCACATCAACTACATGGTACCCAGGGGCTGGGGAGATGGCCTCAGCTGCTTAAACTAGGAATGGGTGGGGACACTGTGAATGGTGAAGGATTTTTAGGTGCAACTGTGCCTTTTTTTCAGACTGAGGCTGTTACACATCTGGTCAGGTTGTCTAAGGAGGGAGATCTTTCTTGTGGCCCTTGGATTCAGAGGTGGTTTTGTTGCTGCTAAATGCTAGAGTAGAGACCTCTCAGTAAATCTACTCTCCAGTGAGCGTGCAAAGCAAGGCATGAAGCCACTCAGCTCTCCCTTGCCTCCCAGGGATCCTGCTCTGCCCTCCCTGCAGCAGTAAGGCAGGCCAGGTCCTGGGAGCTCATAAGGACCAGTGCTTTGGGACCACCGAGGTCTTGGCTCACATTCCCAACAGTTGCATTCTGGAGCACACACAGTGCCAGCATGTACATCTCTGGTGTTTGTCAGACTGAATTTGACCCTTTTCCATACATCAAGTGATAAGTGAAGGGCATTTATGGGCGTTGCACGTGGCACCATGTTGTGAGCTGAAGAGCTTTCTGCGGATTGGCTTCTGGCATGGCAGCTGCTGCACATTATCCCACCACTTCTCAGCTTGTAGTATGAGGCTGGCCTTGCAGTAGGACATGGCAGGCTCACAGTCTGTCCAGGGCTGCTTCCTCATTTCCATTTCCTTCTGTGATTTAATATATTCATCTTTATGTCATACCAGCTGTAATTCAGTTTTAAAAGTCCACGCCATTAGGTTTGGGCTCCAAAGTGCCCATGAATTATTGAGGTTGAATGAGTGGAGGGTGAAAATACAGAGTTTTCCGTTTTGTCCTGCAGCTGTCAGTGCTGCTTCGCCTCAGCTGTGTTGGCCTGGTATTTGTGTGCAATGCAGTGATGTGGACAGTCTTCACAAAAGCCTTACGACTCTCCTCCTCCTCGGCTGCCGCCTCTGTGACAACGACAGCCTCCAACTTCATCTCTTCGGTAAGTAGACCCCTTCCCCAGGCACTGAAGCCCGAGGAGCGCGGCAAGGTGGGAATGCCCACGCTGGTTGTAGTTCATCTCCCAGTGCAGCCAGCATCACTGGCCACAAAGGGAGAGTTACAGGCAGATGTGAAATGATTGTGTCAGGCCTCAGCTGCTCTGATAGCTGTTCACGGCAGAGGCGGTGGAACTTTCCTGGGTGGTGCAGGAGGAAGGATGCTGCTGCCCAGCGCAATGCCTTGCAGCAGCAACACAGTTTACTGAACTTTCCTAATTGCCAATGGGAGCTGGAGCTGGGAGCTTTGCTTCATTCTGATTTTCCTTTGCAGCACCTCACTGGTGACAAGCCAGAGTTACCCTAGCTGGGTATAAAGATGCATCACCTGTAGTGACAGCAAGAGTGTCTTTGACCTGCAGTTTTTTCCCGCTTGCTTTTCACTCTTGGCAGCAGTCCACTTTGTTTCTGCTCCGGCTGGCAGGCAGTTCATGGTGGTGTCCAATAATCAACTGTTGCCCAGTTGCCGAGTCAGTGGGAGATTTGGCTCTTGAGAAGTGCTGTGAAGGCAGCAAAGCACATGAGCATCTGCCAAATCATGCTTTGGGACCACAGTATGGCTGTGCTTCCAGGCTGGTGGTGGAGTTGGTCTTCTCCAGCATCACCTTCAGCAGCCATTCCTATTGGTCATCCCATAGGAGTTTCCTCAACCAAGTTTTTTCCAGGGCTTTCTCTCCCAGAAGTCCTCACAGCTCTGGCAACACAAGAGGCCTTGGGGCAGTTTGGCCCAGCAAAGCTTTGTGTCTCTCTTTTCCTTCAGGCTATCCTGGGAAAATTGCTCTTCGGGGAGATGTGGACGCCTCTGTGGTGGGTTGGCCTCGTCATGACAGTCTGCGGGCTCATGCTGCTGCACACGGCTGCACCCCAGCTGGTGCAGGTCCCGGCGGAGAAGAAGGAATGATAGCTGCTGGAGGGGTCATGGTGCCGTGGTGCCCTCTCCAGCCTGTCTCACGACGGCATCCCCAGTCCCCACTGGCCTCTGAACATGTCAGCCACGGAGCTGCTAACCCCTGCTCACTGCTGACTTGCTGACTTGCAAAATCACGTTGGTCACATCTTTCCTGGTGGTGGTGTGGTGGCAGTGACAGCCTCGGAGGGAGCTGGTCAACTCTGAGTCAGTATTCTGAAAATCAGGGGCAGAGGCTTATCAGCCGCTCCTCCTCTTCACACCCTGTGGCTGTGGAGCTTTCCCAGTTTGGGGAATGCTGAAAGTAAACATGGTGGCTGTAGAACGTGCTTGTGCATCAGTATTTTTCCATGGAAGGACCTATCCCAAAATAGAAAACCAATCAGAATTAGATGCTGAGGGCAGCTGATATTTCTGCTCTGCTGTTTCTGACTTTGTGTCTCTTGAAATGGCTCTATGCCTGCTGCTAGCTGTAAAGCTATGGAGCCTTTCATTAATTTCTTCAGCTTCCTCTATCAATCACATACATTTTAACTTGCCATTTGTATCTGACATCTTTAATTTTCACTTACCCATTCCTGAAATGTTACTCACCGTAAGGTTGATGCTCTTTCCTTTAAACCCTTACCCAGAATAGGATTTTATCACCATTCCTGCTTTGTGTAGGTCAAACTGTAATTTCGGGACAATACAACAGGATGTGGACAGTCAGCTGTTCACTAAGCGTGTCCCTGTTCAACACATCCCCCATGCCCACTCAAGTTTACCATTGTTTTAATGTTTGGTAAAATGGAGTTTCTCAAGCCATGTTTTTTCTACACCTCTGGATGATGCTTATTCCTATTCATGTGATGTGATCAACCAGATCACTGGTATCCAGGTATCTGGTAAATTTTGCATCAGTGATTACTCTGTGTTTAGGTGTCAGTTTGGTGAATGTGTCACGAATCATCATTTGTAAGGTATCGGCTTCATTCCCCTGCCCACATGGTGGGTTTTTTTGGATGTTCTTCAGTTGGAATCCTAATTAAGAACTATAATGATGCCTATAAATGTATGCATCATGCTGGTGATATCACTTGTTTGCTCTGGGCTTGCCAGGTTGTCTCTGTCATCTTGTAACGACAAGGTGAGTCATGGTTGTGGCATGTGCAGAAAACCTAAGGACATAATTCTGTGAGTGGCTGTATCGGAACCTGCCAGGTCTGTCATGACTGGCAGATCTGTGCTGTGTCAAGTGTAAAATAGACTTGTGGATGGAAATGCCACTGGAGTTGGGTTCATGCCTTTTCTTCTTTGAGTCAGAAAGAAGAAGAGTCATTGTCCCCAAGAAGAGGCCAAGAGCTGTTTGCTCCATTCCCTGCCATTCTAGCTCACCACATCTGCCAACAGTATACCAAGAGGGGCAAAGCCTTTGCGTCTCCCCTCAGTATGCTCTCAAGTCTTCCCCTCAAAGAGGGGAGCTGCATATGTGGTGGGGGAGAGGGCAGAGTGCTCTGAGTGCCTTTCCTCCCTGCCACCATGGGTCCTTGCACCTGGGGAGCTCCCTGGGTGGCAGCAGTGGTAGAGTGGGACACATCCAGTTGCCTGGGAAGCTGGGACCTGACACAGGGACCTGGCATCTCTCGTAGGTCTGCAGATGTGACAACCAGGAACTGTGCATTTCTAAGTACAAGAAGTCTCCTTAGATCATCATACATGATGGAAAATGAATGCAACCTGATTTATTTGCCCTTGTTATTAACCCTCAGCCAGCTGTAAGCCATGGGTGCCTTCGTGCAAACAGCAGTGGAAGGACCAGGCTCTCTGGTTAATTTGGCTGTTGCCCCATTTCCTAATAAACCATTTGGAAAGCTTTTTAACCTGGTCTATCTCAAAACTAATATTTCTTTATTACCATCATTGTTGGAGGTCAAGGTTTAGGAGGTGTTAGTTTGTGTGCAGGTGTGAGCAGCAGTTTACTTGGTGATGCCCACTTCAAGGTGGATGAATATAAACCAGGGCTGTAAGTTCTGTCATAAATTATTGAAGGTGGGAACGGAAGCAAATTTTCCTCCAATTCCCATGAGAAGAAAAAAGATTGCCAAGCCGGACTCATTTTACAGCAGAATTCCACTCCTCTTGTGTACACAGGGTTTGACCCATGTCTGCCGGTGGGGCCAGGGCTGCAAGAAAGGCTGCAATCACTGCATGGCAAAGCAGTGCACCTCTGGTAAACAGTTCCTGTGTGATCATCCAAAATGTGGCTGAAAGTAATAAAAAGAAAAAAGGATGCTAGCATTTCCAAAATAAAACAGTGTCCAAAGCCCAATGGCTGATATTCTTTATTTACAGATAATTTAGACACCACACACACGCACACAAAAAGCAATGTGAGACTAATGAATGAGCTGTGTTTGACAAGTCAGTGGTTCAGATGTGGTGGACCTGGTAAGGTTGCCGAAGATCATGGCCAACTCCAGGACTGTGGGTTACCGTGGCAGAAGGTGGGTTACCATTTTGTGGAACTACAGCAGCATGCTTGCATGGAGTTTTTGCTCAGTTGAGGCGAGTTATTATTAGAGAAGAGTCTTGGGCACGTTTCCACTCAAATTCCAGCAAAATACACTTCTATGTGCACATCTCACAAAAACACAGTGCTGTATCCACAGCACTGGTGGATAGGGACAAAGCCATGGACATTGTCTGCCTGGGCTTGTGCAAAGCATTAGACACTGTCCTGCACAACAGCCTTGTCTCTGAATCGGAGAGACATGGATTTGATCCCAGGCACACCTACAAGTTGGGCAGAGACGTGATTGACAGCAGCCCTGTGGAGAAGGACTTACGGGTGGTGGCTGCCCAGAAACTCAACCTGAGCCAGCAGTGTGGGCTGGCAGCCCAGAAAGCCAAACAAATCCTGGGCTGCATCAGAAGGAGTGTGGCCAGCAGGTGGAAGGAGGTGATTCTGCCCCTCTGCTCTGCTCTCATGAGACCCCGCCTGTGGTGCTGCATCCAGCTCTGGTGCCCCAACACAGGAAGAACATACAACTGTTGGAGCAAGTCCAGGAGGTCACAAAATTGATAAAGGGACTTGAGTACCTCTCCTGTGAAGACAAGCTGAGAAAGTTGGGGCTATTCAGCCTGGAGAAGAGAAGGTTGTGTGGAGACCTCACAGCAACCTTCCAATATCTGAAGGGGGCCTACAGGGAAGCTGGAGAAGGACTCTTCATCAGGAACTGCAGTGATAGGACAAGGAATAATGGGTACAAACTGTAAGACGGGAAATTCAGGTTAGGTAGATGGAAAGAAATCTTTACTGGAACAGGTTGTCCAGAGAAGCTGTGGATGCCCCATCCCTGGCACTATTCAAGGCCAGGTTGGATGGAGCTCTGAGCAACCTCGTCTAGTGGAAAGTGTCCCTGCTCCTGGCAGGGGGTTTGGGACTAGATGATCTTTAGGGTCCCTTTCAACACAAACCATTCCATGATTCTCTCACCTCCCAAGTGCTGGCTGTAACAAGCACCTACCTCTCATTCTCCAACATAGCACTTAGTTTTTCAGCATCTTGTTCATCATCAAGCATGGCCATACCATGTCATACTTTAAAGAGTAGAAGAAGCAGGTGCATGGTTAACAGGAAGACTCATAATGACACTCAGGAATATTCAAATAAGTATACTTGTATTAATGGTGGGAAGCATTAGAAAAATCTGTTGCATAAACAAGGTCCAGGAGTATTGTATTCTATGGTAAACAGTGTCTCGTATACCTTTACAAGGAACAAAGCCAAATGAAATTATAGTTTCAGTTGAACCTTAAACCATGATTTGACTGATTAGATAAGGAAATATATATAAAAACTTTTAAATGTCCCTGTTGTCATTGACAAGGAGTCACTGAAACGTGGAAAGTTTGTACAGCATCTCAGTCACAGCATATATTGAAATCACTTGAAGGATGGTATGTTTGCCCAGGTGATAAGTATTTAAAGTAGATGCGATAAGTTTGGTAGATTGTTCTGCTGAGTTTGGTATTTTTTAAATTTTCAAGGAATTTGATTCAGTTGCCTCTGTTGACCCTTCAGAGACTTTAAATCATCACATTGCAAGAGTGTCCCACACGCACACATAATTACAGGATCTTGCAAGCAGTGGGCTGTTTTCGAAGAAGGAAGTCCTGTGACGCAACATGCCAGAAGAATGGCTCTGACCTTGTCTGGCACAGATAAAACATGAAATTAGGGATAAATGGGTACTAATCCTGACATGTTCGGGGTTCCAGGTACTCTGCTTGCTTTCTGCAGAAGAGCAGCTGCAAACCTTCATTTTGGGGATTGGAGAGGTGCAGAGGGAAGTCGCACAAGATGGACACTTACCCTTAGCAAGTATTGTGGTGCCTGCAGCTCACTTGGTCTTGGAGAAAAATCTGGGGTGAGCTCGGGTCAGTGGTAAAGCGTTCCCAGGAGAACCAGCGCTTTGCCCCTAAAAATCAAGTGTGTGGGGTGTTGTACCACGTGACTTTTTAATAGAAAGGGTTGAAGAAGACAGCATTCCTGAAAATGTCCTTCCTGAGGAAGAAACAAAGTACTTTAGACTGTAAAACAACACCTTCTAGCTTTAGGCAGATGGTTGTTGGGCTGGGTGTTTCAGTGCCCTTTCTAAGGCAAGTCTCTTTCTAGATCATTTAACACCAAAAAGCAGTGGTCAGCAACTTGCTTGTAAAATCTGAAATGGGGTCCTGGGCCATGGGCAGGGAGGAGGGGGAAGCTCTGTGGGTTGGGCAGGGGCAGCCAGTCCCAGTGGTGCTGTCAGAGTCCTGACATAGTCAATGGTTCTACCTGGAGTGTTTTTTCCAGTGCTGGACCCCCAAGTTCAAGAGGAGTGTAGGAAACTGGTCTGGCTCAAGGATTCCAGGATGGCAGGGGCCTAGGAGGAGAGGCTGAGGGATGTGGGCTGGTTAGAGACAAAGAAGGCTCAGGCTGACCCAGTCAGCCTTGGAAAAGAGTTACAGAGGCAACACAGAAATGGCCAGTACTAAAAGAGGCAACAGGCAGAGGTTCTGTCTTAGGGCTTTCAAGCTGGCCATCAGGGGAAAAAATGTCATTAGGAGGTTAGTTGCCAGTACAGGCAGCAGAGTCTCTGCCCATGGAGGTTTTCAAGACACAGCTAGACAAAGCCTCAAGTGACTCAATCTAGTGTTGGTGACCATCCCATCTGGACAGACAGTTGGATTTCCTGTGACCTAGGGGCCAATTTCATGATCAATGCCATCTATAACTGGAAACTGGTTTGACCTTCTGCCTCCACGTTTAGCAGTTCCCATTAAATCCTGCTGTTCCACAGAAAGGATGTTCCTACTTGAGGCACCATGCAGACCTAGGCTGTCAGAGGCTTGTACTCTAACCACAGAAACCATAATGGACAGTTGGATGTGCATTCATAGCCTGAAAACAAATTTATCAAAGGAGAAGGACTCCACAATAGTGAAGTGCTTTGCGAATTTGAGTGTTTGCTGGTTGAGGGGACAGCCAGGTGGGTGCAGTGTTAGCGATGGCTCCCAGGGCTGGGCAGTGCTGACCAGCTGCAGCACTCCAGCATGGGGTGCCTGGAGGAATAACCTGGACCTTGTGGTATTCCATCCTGTGTCTGTGTGCAGCACCACAGTGACCCATGGCCAGTAGCAGCACTTGGCATGTGCAAGAGGGTGTTTGCCTGGGAGCAGCCAACCAGCCATGTTATTCACTCTCCAAGGAAATTTTTTGCTTTCTGTCTGTTTAATAACGTTATTAGTTGTTTCAATTTTTCCTTAAGGTTTAAGGAAGAGCGTCTGTGAGTGGCTGTTCTAATTGCCAAGGCTTCCTAAGCAGCTCCCTTCATGCCCTTGAAGTCCTGAGGGGATTGCTGGTGCTGGGTAAAAGCCTTGGAAGGTCCTGGGTGGGGCCTCCCACTCCCATTTTGCTGGGGGGAGATGATGCTCACCCTGCTTAGCCCTGCACAGGTTTTGCACGACACAGAGGCTCCACTGCACCCTGCGGGCATAAATCCGTGACAATGGAAATAAGCGAGAGGGAAGGGCTGCAAAGAGTGGTAGTAGGTGGGGCACGGTAGATGGTGCTACCACTTTTTGTACATTTTGAACCTGTTGCTCAGTCTTGCTTGGCTCAGAGGTGACTAGCATGGTTTCATCCTGCCTGTGAGAGTCAGGGCTAGGGCTTGGCCATGTGAGCAGCTCAGGTCCCCCGTTGGCACAAGCAGAGCATCTCTCGTCTTGCAGTGAGAGGTGAGAGTTGGACAGCTCTGCTTGGCGCTGTGACCTGCAGTGCGCAATGTCTGAACAGCAGCCACGGCTTCGGTCCTAATTGCTTTCAGTAAGTGAAGGCAACACTTAAGGAGAAATGACCAGTGCCCCAGGGACGGATGAAGCATTAAAAATACCGCATTTTCTGCCGCTGCCAGTCAACAGTTTCCTCACCCAGATAGGAGGTATTTTAAGTGACTTGTTCCCTTCAGGGCACTCCAGAGTTAGGCAATCACAAGCATGATTCTGCCAGGAACGAGTGTTGCATGAAAATGCTTCCTAGAAAACCCTGGGGGGCATGGAGTGAGAGCATCGTGAGCTGCTGTGGAGGCCAACAGCCTGGATGCTGTGACGAGGGGTGGGTGGGAGTATGCTGGCTTGGTTGCTTTTCAGGGCAAATAGCCACAGATCCCTGGGCTCAGTCAGTCCCACCATACCTGAAGACTGCCACTTGATGGATGCATTCAGGGGTGGGACAAAACATTTGTATCTGCTGTGCTTTTGGTCTGCTCTGGTGCAGCGCATGAGCCAGATGCCCAGCACTGTGCGGGATCATCTCCTCCCTGCAAACCTTGTTCTAGGAAGTTTCTCCCTTCCCCCCACGTGACAATTTCAGTTGCAGTGCTGGCTGGCGGGAATGTGGCATGGCACAATGTGACCTGTAGTCTGTAGACCGTGTACATCTCGATATATAGAGACACACACACCCACCCACACAGACAGGTGGGAGAAGCTGTTACACCTCCCCTGCAGAAAGAAATGTTACTCGAAGACACTGGCATGCAAGTTTCTGTTTTCTCACTTAGGCATTTGCAACCAAACACATATCCTGTAGGTGGGAAGGTATTCTTTCAGTATTTTCCTTGTTCGCGGGAGCCGTTTTTAATACATGGATAAACTGTTTTATCCCTGATTCAATATTTGCGCTGTTGATTTCCTTGCCCTTACCATTTATTTTTTGCAGCCCTCTTTTGCTTTATTTTTCCTCGTACCTTTTCATATTGTTTGCTTTAGGTGTAGGCTGTGGGTATGTGTTCACACTGCAATCAGTCAGTGTGGTCATACATGCAAGCAAGTTCATGGGTCAGTGGCAGTAGGGTGGATACAGCCCTGGAATAACTACACCCACCCCGCTGGACCTTTTCCAAACATACACTGTAGGTTATGGGATGGCATGATGAGGGGGGTCCTTCTCCCCATTTCAAGTCTCTTGATGAAGTGGGACAAAGGTGTGAGGAAGGAGTTAGCAGGTGCCATTCAGAGTGGAAAAGAGACCATGGTGGTTTGTAACAGGCGCTGAGAAGACCCGGATTTGCGTGGAGAAAGTAAACTGGAATAATGGAGAAAATAATCTGTCGATTGTCTCCTCTGCCACAAGGATGGGGGCCACAAGGGAAGCCAGCAAGTGTCAAAGCCAGAGGAGCTTCCTCTTCTTGTAGTGTGTCATTTGGCTGAGGAACTCCTCCTTGCAGGAAGCAGCAGAGGCTAGCTGGTTCATCAGGTTCAAAAAGCGGGAAGTTATTTTTAAAATCTACTGTCTGGAAAAGACAACATGATGGAGATCTTTCTTTGTAATTTATTGCACAAAATTCTGAAGTATTTTGCAGAGAAGCAGAGATCTTTCTTTGTAATTTATTGCACAAAATTCTAAGGTATTTTGCAGAGAAGCAAAAGTACCTCATGCTGGTTATTTTAGATTAATACATAATGTCTCAGCACTGGAGCCTGCAAATTTCAATGTTTCCATACAACAGTTAAACTAGAACTGAGGGTGAAAAAGTTATAGTACTGAAGTTCCAAGTTCAACCTTCACACATTGTTGCTCCATATATCTAGACTGATACTGCAATTTTGCCTTTTGCACTCCAGCCAGGAAAGGGATATGAAAAAATATTTTAACATCGTAGCATTTTGGCTTGCTCTTAAAGCAGTTCTCTGTTTTGTTAATGGCCTAAAACCTCAGTTTTCTATGATGCCCACAAAACTTGCCTGAGTAGCCGTAAGTCTACATTTGATATATGTGTAGGTCGCTGTTTGATCTCTGTCTTTGCCTTCTTCAGGAGCAGAGCCCTTGGGTGGCACTGGGTTGGGCACAGGCTGATACAGTTTTCATTCCTTCTGTAGGTAAATGCCCAAAGCCAGTCACCTATATCCCTAACTTAGGTCCAAAAATCCTCTTTCAATGTTCAGTGAGAAGGAAGGATTTGGACTTCGAAGACCCTAGTGGGTTCCTTACAACTCAGGATATTCTGTGATTTCACGATCCTATGAAACAGTGGAATTTCCGTAATAATTTAACTGGCATCAATCACTTCTCTGGTATTTGCCTGCGAGAAACTCATTACCAAGTATCTGGGGCCAGATGACTTGGAATCAGTTAAGATCTGGGCTTGGCCATCTTGCATCAACCCCTGACGTCCGAATGCCTGCCACAAGTTGGCTCATGTTGGATTAGAAGAGACTCTGCCTGCTGGATCCATGGGATGCCCTCTGGGCACAGGCCACTGTCATGGTCCATGGTCAGTGTACATGAGTGAGACGTGATCAAATCAATGCTCCTTTCAGAGTGACAGCAGCACTGGCACATCAGGATCATTGTGTGGATGTGATGTGTCTCGATACTGGGACATTCCTAAAGACTGAGGTACAGCTTAATGAAAGTGTGAGAGTAGGAGCAACGTAGCACCTCAAATCCAGCTCAAAAGAGATGGACCAGATCCTCTGCTGTTCTCCATCTGTGCTTTTTTTGTCTTTGACACCCCCAAGATTTCTTACTACTTATCATTCCGTAGGCTGTGATTCAGGAAGGACTCAACACGTACTAGGTGATATGTGTGGGAGCAGTCCTGCTGTGGTCAGTGGAGGACATCTTCTCACCGTGGTGCCCCTCAGGACCCAGACAGGGGCTGTGTCCGTGTGTACTGCGCCGGATGCACTGCTCACCCTCTGACACCTCCGAGCAACTCTGTGAGAAGGCTGAGAGGATGAGTTCACCTTTCCAGAGTGCTGAAAAGGAAACCTGTGCTGCTTTTGATCTGTTATTTATTTTGAGTGTTACTCTGACTGGGCATAGAAAAAAACCCCGACAAAACAAAAGCAACTTGAAGCCTCAGGTGTTTATAAAAAATGTAGCTCGGTAAATCGCAGTTATAAAAGGTAACTTCTCATGGGGTTGCAAATGAATGAAAATGTAAAGCTAAGGATTTGTTTTTCCTGCTTGGCATCAATACCTGTGGTCACGCTCTGGAAGTTTGACTTGTTTTGTCATTTTTGATACACAAAATAAACAAAACCTGAGACAAAGGGCAAGCTTGTAAATAGGGGAGCAGCCACCGGGGAATTTTATTTTATTTGTTTGCATTTTATTACCTTCTTATGCCAGCTAATAAGGTGACCTTGCAACAGACAGATGTAGATAAGGCTGACCGCATCTGTTGTCTTATTTTGTAAGCTGGGAACTAAGTTGCTGAAATTATTTGGAATAGGGAGATTGCCTGTGAAAAAAAAAGATCTCCTGCTACTGTTAATTAAAAGACGATAGTTTTATGAGACAGATTGAAGTGATTTACTGTTATAACTTTTTTGGGGGGGGGAAGAAAAGAAATTAAAATAGGCTGGTATTTTTCATTGCTTCACCGAGAAGAAAAAAGCTATGGTGCTGAACCATAGACAGCCACTCTGACCAGCAAAGACAGGAGGTTTGCCTGTAAAAAGACAGAGATCACCTGCTGACAACATGAAAGAATTTGAAACCACATCTTTTTAAAAACATTCCTGTAGTTTAAGCCAAAATTCCTCCTCTCAGACCTTGCCAACAGCTCTTGGAGAGTATTAGAGTTCAATGGCCTTTCCTGGCAGGGCAAGCTCGTATGAGCCAGGGGTGGAAGGTTGTGTTGGGAGTGTGGCCAAGTTTAGTTTTGTTGAATTGAGATACTACCAACATGTAGAGAAAGATAATGGGAACGGGCTAGACCAGCAGCTGCACAAAGCAAAAGCAGAACTGAAACCATGCCCCAGTGGCCAAACCCCCCCAAAAAAGGTCAGCCACCTTCCAAGATGGAGTAGGTTCATGGCAGGGCAGAACCGACACCCATGTAATTTTTACAATCTTTCCTCGCACTCTGAGGTTTAAAGTAAGGGTCACACTGTTGAAATCAAAGTTTTGCAGAACTCCACAGGACTGGAAGTATGACTGTCCCTGGTGAATACGTGCCCTGCTTCCCTTGTTCGCCCTCCAGCACACATCTAGAAAACTTTTTTTCAGAAGCAAAGTGTTACCAACGTCAGTCTGTTCCTGTTTGCAAAAATCTGTAATTTTGCTGCAGGACTATTGTGTCAACACAATTTAAGATGCCTCCAACCAAGCATAGAATGATGCATAAAACAGGTAGAGACTGGATTAGGAAGCTGCTGTCAGTGACTTCAGATGATGTGGATTGCTCTGTTGCTGCAGTTAAGTGGAAACCAGTAAGATACATCATAAATGTTCAGATTACATGCATTACTGGTTATGTTGTTGTACTGACATTCCATGTATACTTTACTTCATCCCATGCTGCTTCTAAACAAAAATGTCTTTCACCCTCTAGGAGGAAGGAAATGCAGAATAAAAGCAACACTGAAAGGTAAATCAGGGTTGCAATGTTTCTGTCAGTAGTGAAATACATAGTTGCCAGCACATTGTGTGGTGCTGAATGGTGAGTGATGCTCCATCTGTTAAGAACCTTGGTGGTTCAGATATTCTTGCAGATGTCCTGTGAGATTATGGATGTGTGCTGAACCCTCGGTGCCCTGTGATGCCCTCGTCATGCTCTCAAGCAAGGACACCCAACATCCATCTGCCAGCAAGCAGTGACATGCTCGGAGGGTGGCATCTGCTAACTCAGCTCCTCATTTGCACCAAGGGAAACAGTCCTCCTAAAGTTACCTAAATCAGTGGAGAAAAGTTCGTGCCTTTGAAGGCTTCCACAGGGAGATCCTGTCTAGGGAGAGTCTGTATTTAGACATGGCAGCCTTGCAAACAGAATTATGCCTTGCTGAACCCTGAGCTCCTGCCATTGAGGGAAGCATCAGGAGGCTAAGGTTGCTCCCACAGCTGAGCCACCTCTACGTTTCTGGGTGCCTGGGGATGTTTGTATCTCTTTCTGGACACTGTGCTCATGTCACTGGTGGCCTACATACCACCAGCTCTCCCCTCGGTGGGGTAGACTCATCTCTCTGTCTTTGGTCACCCTGAGGACCAGGGTGGCAGTGGGGCATGTGGGGTCCAACCATGTCCTGGCAGAGACCTTTGTCAGCAAAGAGCAGCCAGCAAACAGCTCCTGTTCCACCACGTTTTTTTCTCCTCCTGGACATAGCCTGATTCTCCTCTTTCCCACTTAGTGCTCCCACTGGGCTATCTCCCTTGACATTCACCTCACCCCATGGGGAGGGGGCCAGTGCTAGAATCCTTCAGCTTTCCAACCCACATGTGTAAATGCTTGATTTTATCCCACAGCTTCAAGTATTTCTGTCCCAAATGTGATGAAAAAATCTCACTAACTTAAAAGAAAGTAGACTGGTCCTAATGGGGAAGTCTGTTCTCCTAAGGATTAAATGTTTGTTGGCTTCCTTGTAAAGTTAGCCCTGGAATTGCAGTCCTGGTGACCTGGATATTAGGGCATAGGTGAATACTTGTTACTCACCTAGCCCGTGATTTTACTGTTTGTCAGTAAAGGGTCTGTCCACTTGTCATCTGATTGTGCAAATTCACCTTCCATGTGAGTCGGGATTTAAGTTTCGCTGTTTTTCAGGGGCTGACTATGTGCAGAGGGAGTTGTAGTTTTTTTTTTTTTTTCCATGGGAACTTCCTTTCTCGAAACACCACCCCTTGGGAGTGGACCTGCTGACACCTCAGAGCAAGACACAGATAAAAAGGGCAGCCTGTCTTCCTTCTCCACACTCAGAAGCAAGTGGCAGAGACTACTCAGGAGCTTGGAAGCTGCTGGCATCACAGGCATCTCGGGTAGAAACTCTGACAAGAACCATGTTCAGCAACATTGGTGAGTCTTTTATGCTTGATATGATATGTTAGGTGTGAAGTTTGGCAAGTCTCCTGCAGGGAGGATGGCAGCTCCAGAGGTTCTCACCCCTCTGATTGCCATGGGTGACACCTTGGGGAAAGAAGTTTTGGTGCCAGTGCTGCTCACAGGGGATCAGTTTGCTCTGGCTGTGCAAATTCTGCTTTTGACAGGTCGGTAAACTAACTGCAAGACGCAACTCATTTTTCATCACTGTTCTTCAACCTGTAGACATCTGGTTCTGTCAGTGATAATGGGAAGGAAATGCAGCTCTCTTAAACTTGTTCCACATCAATGTTAAAAGAATTTCTTTCTTTCAGGCTTCTTAATCATGTAGATTATTGCTCTTTAGTGGTGGCTGATAGCATCTGATGAAAGTTTCAAAATAACTGAAAGGAGGATTCATTTGGGCTTGAGCTCTGTCCTGTGGCTGTCCTGTCTGCCCTGTTGTCAGGAGATCCTGAACCTACCCAGAAAGGTGCCTGGGTCACTCCTGCAGCAGCTGCTGAACCACCACCACTGGCCAGCCCAGCCCCAGGATGCCCAAAACCCCTGGGGTTTGGGATGTAGCTGAGCAGCTGCGTTTGTGGGCTGGGTGGTGCCTGCAGCAGAGTTGGGAGCAGGTCTCCATGGCCCTCAGGAGGGGAGGGGTCTTTTGACACCACTCCAAGTCCCTCAGTTTCAAACCTCTGTACTTTGAGTGTGGATGAGCTGAAATTTTCCAGAAAGTCTTGGACAGCAGCATCTTTGGGATGTGATCTCACATCTTTGGGATGTGCAGGAGTGTTTGCCTGGAGGCTGGGCAAGGATCAGGAGTAAATGTGGGTATCCAAATTATGTTCTCTCTTGAAAAACTACAGTTCTCATCCCAATTCCCTTCTCTTCTTCTGAGCAGCCCTTGTTCCCAGTGAAGCCAGACATACTATAAGTACTCTGCTCCATATTAATAGGTTTTTTAAACCCCATCACCTCCTCAATCATCAGGGGAAAATGGCCCCAGATACTTACCAGTGCCAAGCCCTCTTGTCCCCATTTTTGATCTGGATGGTCACTGTGCTCTTCAAGCTCTGAACATCTCTCCAGGCAGGTAGCAATGCAATGAGGCTTGTGGGTTAGTGAAGGAAGACGCTCTATAAGTGATAAATCATGGAACTAGGCGATAAAATACTGCCTTGAAATTTTTTCTTTTAAAAAAGGAAATCTGACAGCATTTGAGGTTTAGATTTGCTTCTGGTCTGGCCCAGGAGCGAGCACAGACATGTGCCTCTCACAGCCTGAGCCTCTGTCCTGTGACCAGATGCGTTCTTGGTATACTCAGCTCTTCTATGAATCATTAATTACCGTGTTGGCAAACCGAGGTGCCTGCAGGCAGCCGGACACAGGGTGTGTGGGGGCCCAGCTCCATGCCCAGGGCAGGAAGCAGAGCAGGAAGACAAAAGCAGCAGGTGAGGGTGGACAAGCTGCAGCCAAGCCCCCTCAGATGTGGTGGTGGGTGCGCCACTGGCTCACTCTGAGGCATTCCTTGGCACAGGACACCGTGCCAGTCGAATCACAGGGCATCACAAGTGTGTTTGCACAGGAATAAATGCAGCATGATTGATGGGCAGTGCTGAGTGGAGACAGGTCTTTGGCACCGTGCTCAGCACGGTCAGGCCATATTCCAGGGCAGCTGTTGTCAGTGAATTTTCCCTGTGCATCCTCAACAGAGGTTGACAACACTGGTGATGTCCAGAAATGGGATGGCTGTTCAGTCCCTAAGTTAAGAAATGCTGGAAGGATGGATGTCCTAGGGCCCTTTCCCACAGCCATCGTATGTGTTCCACGTCCCTTTGCAGCCCACTCCCAGGACCAGGGCTCTTTTCTGCTATCTTCTCAGCTCAGCACCAGAGTTTTCCATAAAGAACAAGGTTGAGCAGCTTTAGTGTTTGGAGATTTCTTAATGCTGAGGAAGATGCACTTCCTCTTTGTCCTCAAGAGGGTTAAGCAGCTAGTTCCAGCTGAAATTTTTTGACATAAATGCACACACACCCCGTTGCACAAAACATTGGCCTGAGGCTGGCAACTGGCATGCAGCAAGCAAGCAAAAAGCACTCAGAGATTAAATTGGTTAACAGAAGGTGCTGGTCAATTTTAAGTCTACTTGTTGTGCCACTTATATCTGTTATGTAATTAAGATAAATATGGTTTATATATTTACTTAGAAGAAATACTTAGAGGTAGTAGTCTGGTGGGGATCCGTAGGTGGTCAGTTCAGTTTACTCAAGGCTGCAGTCGCTGCCCAGCACAGATCTCAGTAGGAAGCATGCCACTGATTTCAGCCTGCCCTGGGACCAGTCCTGTATGTGGCATCTCTCACGCCACAGCAGCTTCCAGCAGATTCCAGCCTCTTCAGTGTTAGGGATGTCTCTTGTTGATACTCAGATTAACATGGTTGCCTGGTACCATGCAAATCTGTCAAGACATTTGGTGAATTAATCTCTTCAACCATTATGCTTTTGACTTGCTAATTTCAAAGTTACCGTAACCTGTTTTTGCCTCTCCCATTTCTTCATCTGAATCACTCAAGAGAAGAGTGCTTATCAGGTATTGTTACTCCCTACTGTTCACACGGAATTCATCCTTTGAGGATATTAAATGGGCAGGTACAAGACATAAAACGCTCCCGAAGAAATACAGCTCAGCCACATTCCTGAATGCTCTGGCTTTTCCTGTCACAACTGGGCTGCCTGCCAAAGCCTGGTGCAGTGACCCCCAAATCTCCATCATCATTCAAAGCTGAGGGCTTTCTTTTTGCTCAAGTGTATCGCTGGGTTGTGCCTCTCACAGCTCCACTCCTATGCCACAGCCCTGAGCCACGAGCCACTGGGCACAGAGATGCTGAGGCTTTTCCTGGCCCTGCTCCCATCCAGAGTTGCAGGAGTAAAGGGCAGTTGAGGAGGCAGTCATTTTAAATGCTGTGTCTTAAAAATCAGCTGCTGTGTTGGGAATGAATGGGAGCAAGGCACTTGCAAGGGATTCTTGCTGGGGAGTAAAACTGTGCTGAAGCCAAACGGGAAAAGCAGCAGTTGGCATGAAGGGGGGCAGTGCTCTGTGGTGAGTGTGCTACAGCAATCCACCCAGAGTAGGGACAAGCTCCTGCCTTGCCCTCTGACTATTCATCCCTGCAGCATGATTCTGCCTCCTCCTCTCTTCATCTCTGCCCAGGGAGTCTGAGGTTCTCCTCTGGATATTTGTTTTATTTAATTTTATTTTGTTTTGTTTTGTTTTATTTTATTTTATTTTATTTTATTTTATTTTATTATTATATTATTTTATATTGTCTTACGCTAGATCACTTGTTACTCTAGATATTTTGATGACTCACAGGGCTCCCATAAGAAGAGGAGAACTGTCTTTACTGAGCAATTTATCATCAATCTCTTCTTTTTCCTTTCTCCTTTTCTCCTAAAGCCTTTCCAGAGTGCAGTCTGAAGGTCACTGGGGTTGACTTTCTGAAGAGCGAGAACACCCGGCAGCACCACACGGATGGGTACAACATCAAGAACCTGGTGGTGCGGCGTGGGCAGCCCTTCAAGGTGCAGGTCAGCCTCAGCAGGGAGCTGAGGGCTGCTGACAAGCTGTCCCTGTGCTTCAGCATCGGTAAGCAGGATTCCCCCTGAGGCCACCAGGGAAAGCCAGAGAGCCCCAGGAGCATCCCGCTGCCTCTTCCTGACACTGCACAGGCATTGCAGACCCGTGCGACCCTCACACATATTGTCTTGGGTTTGTTTCTAGGTGAAAATCCAGTGAAAAACAGGGGGAGCCTGCTGTCGCTGAAACCGGAGAGGGAGGATTTCAATGGGTGGAAAATGTCCGTTGTCAAGAAGAATGGCAATGAGGTAGAGCCTGTGGGCAAGGGGCCCAATGCCCAGGACCAAGCCCATCAGAAGCTACAGAGCAAAGCATCCTCATACCCCTGTTTTCCCTTAGTCCTGTGATTTTAGATGGGCAGCAGCCTTGTCCTGCTTGGTTCACTGCTCCCCCCATGCACAGCCAGGCTTCGCCCTATCCCGCTGCCTTCCCCTTTCCCTGCAGGGACCTCCATGGCCCCCAGCTTTGCCACTCGTGCCAGTTCTGTGGCACTGTGTTTGTGCCATGCCTGCAGCCATGGTGGGGTATCCCTCATGCCATGTCTCCTTGTTGCCTCCTCAGTGCCTGCTGTCTGTCACCAGCTTGCCCAATGCCCCTGTGGGCAAATACAACCTGCATGTGAAGACTGCCACGAACATTTACAAGCCTGAAAATGGTGTCATCTACCTTTTGTTCAATCCTTGGTGTGAAGGTGAGTGGTCCTACAACTGGGAGTGATAATTACTGCTACCAGGGATTGTCCTAGGTGGAACTTTGCCTCATATTTTCCCTCCTCTGTTTCTCACATACATTGCTTTTCCCCATAAACCACTGCAAGCAGCATCCTCATGGAGCCAGTGGGAAGCTGGGCAATAGCAATGAGCCGGCTCCTCATTGGATATTCTCCAGTGCCGGGACATAGAGGGACATCTATCTGTCACATCTGTTTGTACCTCTGTATCATCCCTCTCTGTTTCCCTGAGCCAGCCAAGGATTAACTGAGAGAACTGGGTTAGCTTAAAATCCAGACAAAAAATAACCAGAATAAAAAATTGTGCGATTAGGTGGCATCAGTTCCCCAGTTCTCTCTGCTGTCTTCCTCATACACTACGGTGTTCAAAAATAAGCTTTTTGCTATAATAAAAGAGTGGTCATGTAGAAATGGACCTACAGAGGGAAACTAAAAATTAGTCTTGTAGGAAATTCTTTCATGAAAGGAGCAAAAATCTGGGAGTGCTGCGTGGTCATCAATTGGTGTGAATGTTGCAGACCCTTGGTTACCCCAGTTTAGCTTTCCATGGAAAATTTCATATAGTGTGTGCAAACCACCTGACATCTGAGGGCTTGGGATGTTTTCTCCAGATGATGTTGTCTACATGGCCAATGAGGCGCACAGGAAGGAGTATGTGCTCAACGACACCGGCTACATCTATGTTGGCTCTGCCTACAGCATCTATGACAGGCCCTGGAATTACGGGCAGGTAAAACACTGCTGTCTTGTCAGCCTTATTACCCTTCTTCATCCCTTCACCATTAAGCCCATGAGTAATTCCAAGTGCTGGAATGACCCAGCCAGCTTCACTGGGAGGGCTCACCGGCTTAGGGTAATCTGTGTGCCTACGTGTTTTCCCCACCCACAGCTGGAGAGCGGGATTTAGTGGCACGTTTATAGTCAGATCATGTGACCCCCTGGCAAAGGATGTGGAAACTGGGGACAGGGTAGTTCTGATTGAAAAAATTCCCGTAAGGGGATTCTTCCTCTCATGCAACTGTAGTTGTTGGTAATCAGGTAATGAGACATGGAGAGGACTGACGGGGAAAAAAGTCTGATTTATCTGTTGCGTCATAGTCGGGAATAAAAAAGGTAAAATTACTGGCAGAGGTTATCACCTTTCAAGTGGTGCCTTCACTGACAGCTGTGTGCAGGACACAATCAGCTACTTTCTCAGGAAGGGTGTTCCTGTGCGCTGCCTCTGAGATAACTCCAGAGGAGTGGAATGTCAAATTGGCTTGGGCTAGAGATAAGAGGTGGATGCCAGAGCAGATTTATTTGCACCCTGTAGAAAGCACAGAGGCACCCAAGCAGAATATCCTGCACCCTATCCAGACAGAATTTCCCACCAAAAAATGTTCAAATCTGGGGGGTTTTTCTGGGTTTTTTGTTTTGTTTTGTTTTGTTTTATAAGTCTGCAATTTTTGCAGGATATCTTCAGAATATATATCTGCAAGACACACATAGCCCAACAAAGGTGCTCACACTGATGTCTTTACACAAAAGCGGCCAAAGGGCATCATCTGTAGGGCTGTTCCTATCCTAATATTTATTCTGCTGTTAAGCAATGAGATTTGATATTGATATTCTGACAAGCTTCATTGGATCGAATGTTTGTCATCTCTCTGAACTGGACCTCAGGGAGCTTTATCAGCAATTGCTAATTAGGAATCTTTGCTGTAATAATTAGCATTTACGTACCTTTCTTTTTTCCAAGGTTCATTTTGTACCTATGTCAATAGACTAAGTACCTGTAGAGATCTTAAATTTTCATTACTCTTGTGAGTAATTTGCAGGGTTGCGGGGAGATGACGTTGGTGACTTTGTGCTACTCACAGGAGTAAAGATTGCTGGGTCAGGTTCCAACTGTGTTTGCAAGACGTGTGAGACAAGCTTTTGTCTTCCAAGGTTGGGTTTCATTTTAGCCCTTCTTTGGAGAGAACAGCTTTGGAAAGCCCCACAGCCTTGGAAATTCAGTATCATAAAGGAAGTTTAGAAATTAGAGCTAGTCAGACATTTTCCTCCAAGTACATGCTTTACAGTGACAAGCAAATTCTGTTTTAGAGCAGCACATAAAAATGTCTCCATTTTGTCCCCAAAACAGTTTGAGGAATTCATCTTGGATGCCTGCATGTATCTGCTGGACAAAAGCAAACTCAGTCTGGCTGATAGAAGGGATCCTGCAAATGTGTCCAGAGCCATGTCTGCTTTGGTAAGCCTCTCTCAGTGAAGTGCTTTCCCCCTCCAGCACTCCCTTGTCCTTTGTACTTGCTCTTCTTTCCCTGGGACCATGAACACCATTTCAGGATGCATATGAAATGGATTCCTTTGGGAGACTGCAGGCAAAGAGACAGAGGCATTTTTGGGTGGAGGGAAGAGGTGAACAAAATACAGCATGTCCCCATCTCCAAAGCTTGCAGCTGCCCCAGTGGTTGTCCTTCCTCATCAGTTGTGTTGGCGGGGCCAACACAGGGGTTGTGTTTTGCGGGGGTAACTGGTCTCTGTGGTGGGACCCTTTTGGAGCCCTGTGGTTTAAGATACAAGATGCAGAGTTAATTTTTACTGCCTTGAGCAGAGGTGCCACCTCCCTCTAGATATCCAGGTGGAGGCTTTCCAACCAGGGGAGCCCCCAGCCAGCATCAGCAGCCTTGGTGGGTCCCACATGGCTGTGAAGCACCTGGGAAGCCAGAGAGTAGGCAGAGACCCTGGGGTTTAAGGCTCATTCAGCCTCATCCCTTTATTTTTCTCCTTTGTGTGTGTGTGTATGTGGCCACAGGTTAATGCCAACGATGACAACGGTGTCCTGCTGGGGAGCTGGTCAGGGAATTACGTCAGTGGAACGTCCCCTATGGATTGGATTGGGAGTGTCACGATTTTGCAGAAGTACTACAAAACAAAGAAGCCGGTCCGTTATGGCCAGTGCTGGGTCTTCGCAGGAGTCCTTAATACAGGTGAACAGTGAACCTCCTCCTTTCTCTGACACCCCAGTTGCTGTGCTAGTAAGCCAAATTACTGTGCCTCTGAGCAACAGAGGTGGCAGGGTCTGTCTGTACGAAGAGGCTGAGGGAGCCAGGACTGCTCAGCAAGGAGAAGAGAAGGCTTTGGGGGTCTGATCCTTGTATGTAAATACCTGATGGGAAGGAGTAGGGCACAGACAGGCTCTTCTTAGTGATGCCAACTGACAAGACCAGAGGGGATATGCTCAGGCTGAAACATGGGAGGTTCTGTCTGAACCTGTGAGGGTGACCAAGCACTGGCACAGGGTGCCCAGAGAGGTTATGGAGTCTACATCCTTGGAGATGTTCAAAAGCCATCTGGTCACAGTCCTGAGCACCTGCTCTAGAGGACCCTGGGTGGGCAGAGGGGTCAGATGACAGGATCCCCAGAGCTGCCCACCAGTCTGAGGGATTTTGTGACCCTGTGCTTTGTCTGTCTGTGCTGCAGTCATGCGTTGCCTGGGAGTGCCATCCCGCTGTGTGAGTACCTTCGAGGCGGCCCACGATACGGAGGAGAACCTGAGAGTTGATGTCTACCTGAACGAAAAAGGAGAAAAGCTGAACTCGCTGTCCTTCGACTCTGTCTGGTACTGCCAAATGGGCCTAATGCTCCCTACCACCTGTGCTGCCTTGCAGTGCTCCATTTCCCAGCCCCAGCAATTCCTTTGAGAATTTCCCTTCTGCTTGGGGTTTGTTGCCCAGGAGAGAGTGAGAGAGAAAGCCTGGGGTTTCACAGGGTTACATGCAAAGACCCATTAAATCTGCCCTTACTAAAGGATTAAGGGAGGAGATTGTGACTCTTCAGGCTGTAACAGCTCACTCCTTTTCTTCCCAACCCAAATGCACGCAGGAACTTCCACGTGTGGAATGATGTCTGGATGAAGAGAACAGACGTGCCAGAAGGGTTTGATGGCTGGCAGGCAATTGATTCAACCCCTCAGGAGCAAAGTCAAGGTAGGATTTGCCTAGAAAGGCTCTTCTGCAACTGCTGAGGGAGGCAGGGACATTTTGTGTGATAAACATCCTTCCCAGTCAGCAAAGCAGGTACTTCCCATGCACACCTTCACCTGCTGGGGCGGTGACACTCTAAAGCAGGAGGTTTCACCGCTGCCACTTCAGCCCAGGATGGAAGGAACAGCATTTCTTGGCTGGCAGAAAAACAGCCTTGTGGGGACATGATTGTGGTTTCAGAGGTTAGAGCACATCTAAGTCATTGGGGTCACTAGGCTATTCATTGGTAGATGAGAGGAGTGACCACCAAAATTGGTGACTACACTCCCTGCATAGGTTGAGGCAATTTGAAGGTGGAAAAAAACCAAAAGGTTAATCCTCAGGGAAGTGCAGAAAGTGGAATTTGCCTAGAGATCAAACACAGGTGTCTGGATGCAGTTGACTTCATAACCTGATACTGAAATTGGCTAAGGAAGAAACTTTCTAACACAATTTTGAAGCATTAGAAAGCAGGTATTCATTATGGCAGCACTCTGGACACCTGGAGGATATCTCCTCTAATTGGGTGTATCATGAAGCTTTACAACAAGGTATTTATTCCATCATGATCATACATATTCATTAGAGTGTACTTCCTGGCTAATACATAAACATCACTTCTCCTAGAACTAATTTGCGTGCATCTGCCTCTTACTGGAAGGCCTTTTATGGTCCTGGAGGGTCATATGAAGGGGTCTCTGGTGGTTGTACTCACCAAGTGTCCCCAGTGTTACAGATGACCTTGCCTCGAACTTCTCTTAGGGCACATGCTGTTGCTTCTTGCCACATAACTTTGCCACAAAAGCCACTGTATTCCTCAATATCTCTTTATCCACTGGGCCCAGCTACGTTTAGCATCCTGTGTGGCTGCTTTTACATTGTTTTATCTACTTCTTGAAAACACATTTTTCCCTTGTTTGGACAAGGCATCGTTATGTTCCGTTCCTTTTATCAAACCAAACTGTGGCTTTCTAACCTTCAAATTACCTAAGTGAGGGGAAACATGCAAAATCTCCTACCAGACCTTGGTCATCTATAACAAATTCCCAAGCAGCTGTGGGATAAATGAGGAGTTTTGGAGTTCATTACTGAATTGGAGGACTATTTACTGCTAAGTGTCAACTGCCATTGCCACAGATTCCTGCTTGAGTGTGTCTGAGAGTGGAGCAAAAGTTGGAGTCGCTGCTGACGTTTGGAAAATCAGCTGGTATTGAATGCCCTCTCTAGGTCTTTTCCGGTGTGGCCCCTGCCCCGTGAAGGCTGTCCGGGAAGGAGATGTGTATTTGCCCTACGACAGCAAGTTTGTGTATGCGGAGGTGAACGCTGACAGAGTCTACTGGGTCGTCAAGAAGGTGAACGGCAAGGACAAGTACTTCAAGGTGGGCACGGAGACCCAATCCATCGGCAAGAACATCAGCACAAAAGCCGTGGGGCAGAACAGGCGGGAAGACATCACCCGGGAGTACAAGTACCCCGAAGGTAACAGCCCCCACCCCCTAATGTAGTGCTAAAGAGGAGACCCCTGACCGTGCAGGTCACCCCACAGCACGTGTTGTTTCCAGGAGAAAACTGCAGGAGTAGCTTCAGTGGCAAACCCAGTGTAAAGCCTGGAGATCCTCAGGAGACAACACTGCTCCCAGGCATCCTTATGCCCGCAGTGACACCTATAGGCTGCTCTTCAGGGCCACGAGCAAGCTTGCAGGCAGTGAAAGAAATGGGCTGAGTGATGAACCTAGTCGTCACACTGGCCTTTGCTTTATTTCTTCCTTCTTCTTCATTTTGTCTTTCCATTCCCCAAACCATATTGGAAAAAAAAAATCCCGCATTTCCTCTCCACAGTTCTCAAGCCCCAGTCATGTTGTCCTAGACTGTTAAACCCTTCTCAGTGAGGAGGGCAAAAATATCAGGCTGGAAAATTTAAGAGTATCCGTCCTCTAAATTGTCTCTTGCAGGAAATTATTCCTGTCCAGAATGCTACAGTTAGATTTGGTGGTAGCATAAACCAAGAAGTTGTCCAGAGCAGAGGCTCTCTGCTTATCAGCAAAAGCATAAATAAAGGGAAGATAGCTCTGGGTGAGGAGACTGAGATACAGCTGTTACCCATATTTTTCTTCATCCAGGCTCCAAAGAGGAAAGGAAGTCTATGCAAAGAGCTTACAGCTTCATACGCCCTTCGGGAATGGTGCCTCGTTCAGGCTACGCTTCTTCGAATGTGCACGCACTAGGCGGCAACACCCAGCCTTCAATCCCGAAGGAGCCAGTCAGCAAGAGTGGGCTCCACCTTGAGATAACCAACACAGATGCCTTGCAACCCGGCAATCCCCTTGAAATGGCCATCACAGTGAAGACCTCTACTCCTGGGAACTGGACCATTGACCTTACTGGCTCCTGCCAGCTGCAGTACTATACTGGAAAAGTTCAGGCCAATCTTGGAACTATCAAGGAGACCATCAAGCTCGAAGGCACATCTGGTAAGCACAGAAAGCTTGCTGTGTTCTGTAGACTAATTTACTGTGGCGGTCTGGGGTTTGTAGTGGCTCCACTATAGATCAGTGTATGGCTCTGTACTTTGTAAAGAGCAGAAACTGCCTGCCTAGAACCTACCTCCCTTGTTACTGCATTTGGAAGTCTCAGTTACAGACTGGGATCCCTCTGTAGCAGGGACCAAAATATGAAGGCCCTGCTGCAGCTTCAAGGAGGTGGTTAGAAATACATCAGCATGGGCAGACAGAGGTTTTCATGGCGTGAGCGAGATGTGCTGGAGCATCTCCCTCCTGTCCTCACTGTGTAAACATCAAAGATGTCACCACAGGCTTTGTGTGCATCCATGTGGATCAGATCCCTCACAGGATTTAGATGGCTGGAAATTGCAGCCTTTTTTTGTTCTCGTGTTTGCCGCTCTAATTTGGGTGGTGGTGATGCTGGTGAGTGCTATTTTCTGAATTCTTTGCCCAAGCAAATTCCCACTTCACGACTGCCTGCCTGGCTGATCCCCAGAGCTGTTTGCTGCTGTGCTTTGCATATCTTTGAGTAACCTGGGTTGCATTTTTGATCCCCAGCCATGTAACTGAAATTTGCTAAACAAGAGACTAACGAGTGATGAATAATTAACAACCCTTGCTGGTTCCAAGTATGAGTCACTCACCAAAAAAAAAAAAAANATGAGTGCTGAGTGTTTTCACTCATATACTGTTGCTGTCAAAATGCAGCAGGGCAGGACACAGAGGTAGCCACGTATATACATTAATACATATATACATACATACATACACTTAGGGAAAAGAAAAGGCATTTTTGTTTTTATTTTGTTTTGTTTTAGTTTTTATTCCCAGAAGCCAGGAAGCTTTGCAGCCAAAGCAATGTTCAAGCACCAGCACTGCTGACTTCGGGGCTTTTCTGAGCCACTGGAAGGTTGTCCAGGCAATTAAAGATAAAATCTGAAGTGAATGGAAAGCCAACAATTTTATAGCAGGCAGAGAAACCCTAGGGGGTGCAGGCTTAGATGTACCCAACCTCCTGCTCCTCTGCCTCCTCCTGAGTGCCAGGGCAGCCAGGGATGAGGGCTGCTGAGGTGCTGGACGTGAGCCCAAGCCAGTGCTTGTCTGAGCAGAGAGAGTGGGACTCACCCACCCTTCCTATGGGCTGCATGTGCCAGGTACCACCCACCCAGCCAGGGCTTGCCCCTGCAGGGACTGGGCCCAAAGGGAAAGCAGGATGGTCTCAGCAAATACGGCTCATGCCACACCCTGGGACACCAGCCTCCAGAGCTCACTTTGCCACCCAATTCCTGGGCGTGTGATGAAGCATCAAGTTGTGTTTTCTTTCCTGCAGAGATGCAGATCCCGCTGAAAATAGCACCTGACGTGTACATGAAGACGCTGTCCTCCCTGGAAGATGAAGTGCTCATCCTTGTCACTGCCATTGCTGAGGTCAAGGAAACGAACGACAAACTCACCAAGGAGACCTCAATGAGTTTCGAGTACCCCCCCATCACTGTCCAGGTGAGGCAGCTGCCAGCCAGGCTCCTGGGGGACAAGGGTTAAAGCCCTGCTCACTGCAGCACCATGGTGGTGTCAGCATTCCCAGGGGGATGTCCCAAACAGCTGCCGCCTGGGATGCTCAGTTCTTGGCATCTTATTTGGCTATTCAACCTTCATTTGAATGTTGAAAGCAGCCATGAAATGGAAGTTTTATTATTGCCCCGTCTAAAAAGGGGAGGCAGGGGCTGCTGGAGGGAAGGGGGTGGGAGAGGACAGTTTGTACAGGGCCCATCTCCAATCCCACAGCTCTCCCTCCTGAAGGAAAAACGAATTGAGAAACCAGCTGGGAAAACACAGTGCTTCGGGAGGGTGGAAGGGATATGAAGGGGTTGTTCCCCACCACACTGGTGGTGAGGAGCAAACCTGAAGCAGCTCTGGCATCTTTATTACCCCTCTGATCCCAGTCTTTGGGTTTGTTTCTCTCTTTCCTCCTCTGCCAGATGCCAGAAACGGCCAAACTGTACAATGACTTCACCTGTGCACTCATCTTCAAGAACAAGCTGAATGTGACCCTGGAAAACTGCAAGCTGCTGGTGGAGGGCTTGGGCATGTTTAAGATGACAACATTTGATCAGGGGTAAGGAGATGAGCTGATGAAACAGCTGGACAGGACTCTGTTCTGGGGTGTTTTTTTTTTTTTTCTTTTATCCTTGAAGAAGCAGTTAGGGAATTTGGAGTAAGAGGGACCTTTGCCAGCTGTGTTTGAAACTTGGCCAGCAGGACCCACACAGCAGTTGACTCAGGGCAGATGGGCATGACAGGGTCTCCCCCCGTGCTCCTGCTGTGCTGCCCAACAAGTGTGAACACAGCTGCTTCCTTCAGAGCTCAAGTTGGTGTTTCAGCAGTACGGGGAACTGTAGGGAAGGTCCCCAGGATCACTAGGACCACCAGACAGTACCACCGTGCCAGGCCCCACTTGCTGCACATTGTTCTTGGGGGAAGGGAAACACCCACCCTAAACACATGCAGCGACTATTTCTTAAAGTGAAATTACTCAAAAGTGGAAAATAACTCTAATTCATGCTGGGACTATTTTGTTTTTTCCTTTGTCCTTAGGGATATAATGCCTGGCAGGATCATGAAGTCTGAAATAACATGCACTCCAACAAGACTAGGAGAGAAGAAAATTGTAGCCAAGCTGATCTCAAACCAGATCAAAGGGATCTCTACAGAGAAGGCCATCACCATCACCGAGTAGGATCAGTGCCTTGTTGGCGTGCAAATGCTGGCCTTGCTAAATGAATCGCATTCCTGAGCATTTCTTTTCTCCTTGATTGCTGCACAGTACTTTTAAAGTAAAGAGAAAAAATGCCTTAAAGCTATGGGAATTAAACTGGCTTAAGGGCACAGTTGCATTGATTGCAGTTAATTGTGATTCAATAAAGATTGTTAAAATTGACTATGTGATTTGGTTTGGTGATATCGTCACATTGGGATGGCTCTGAATCCACAAGGGGATGTTCCCATTGCAGACCAGGGATCAGAGCTCATGTTGGAGCCAGCTTCAACCAGCAACGGGTGTGAGTCTGGGAGGGGCCAGCAGTGCTGTGGTCCTGCATGGAGGGACACACAGGGACCTCCCTGCCCCAAGGGCTGCTGCACAGCTCAAGGAACATTTCAAGCAAATCCCTCCTGGGCAATTCCCTCTTCCTCCCAGCTCACCATCTGGGGAATGTACCAGCATGTGCCTTTCCTTGTCTTTAGAGCACAGAAAGAACAAACCCAGCACAGTCTCCCCAAACACCATTTTTCATACATCTTCCTATCCCACTTCTTTTGGGGGTTTTCAGGCGTTTTTGGAAGAGGTGCCATCTCCAGCAGCATTCATTACCTGTGCTTCCCTAGAAATGTACAACCTCTATTCTTCCCCTTCCCCCTCGAACACTGCTGGACTACAGGAAGCACCTCGATGGCAGTGTACATCAGGAGCTCTTCCAGCCATAGTCACACTGGAGAAGACAACAGCTGTGCACAGCTGGAGCCCACTGCTGCACTGCACACCCCAGCAACTCCTGAGCCCACCTTTAGCAAGGCATTGCTCTGTCCCAGAGCGTGGCCAGCAGCAGAGTGGCACTGGGGTTTCCAGCATTTCCACAACTGAAGATGAAATTAGGTCACACAGTAGTATAGGGGGCAATTTATTTGTTTATTTAAAAGGCAAATGCTCAAGCATTAATGCAACAGAGCAGAAAAAATAAATGGTGACTACATCTGGTTATGTGCCAGCCCATAAAAAGGGAAGAGGAAAAAAACCAGGAAGGACATAAAAAGGCAAAAAGGTTTTAACCACTCTCTTGTGTTTCAAAGATTTGGGGAACTCCCAGCGGTGCGCGCAGGTGGCTGCCAGGCCACAGACAGGGGTCAAGGCTGCCCTGACCCCTGCTGCCCCTCTGCCCATGGTGTTCTGTTGCTCCACAGCAGCACAGGGTCCCCAAAAGGCCACCTCCTGTGGTGGCACAGCAGGGAGTGGGAGCTTCTCTCCACAGGCAGAGCGGGTGCAGGGTCCATGTGCATCCTGTCCGCAAGGCATGGAGGAGCAGGTGCTCCTTGGCAGATGAAATATTAGTTCTTCAGTAAGCACAACAGCGGCCGAAGGCACAAAAAGGAGTTACAAACAGCAAAAAATGTATTTTTTCAAGAGATGCAAATTCTCTACTTGCATAGAAAACCTGCTGTAGAAGACACCAGGTAGGAAGTATGAGAACACTTTCCACGTTTGCCATGACTCTGTCCATCACATATTAACACCTCATGTCAGAGCAGTGATGGGATCTCCAGCGAACCATGTCCCACTGAGCAGTGCAGGGGGAGCATCCTCCCCAGCCCCACACATTTAGGGCACCACAAGCAGGCTCTCCAGGATGTCTTTCCTGGGACCTGGCGAGCCAGCCAGGACCATAGTAGCGTGGTCTGAACATGAAGGCATGTTCTAACACAGGGCATGAACTGTGTAGAAGGAAGGGAAGGTGAACGGTGAGCTTAGTTTCAGTTCCATGAAAATCATGTTTGGTCTCAAGCTACAAGTCAATCGCTAAAGAAGGAGGTTTATACCAAAGCTGTGGATAAAACAGATTTTTCCAACTTCGGAAGACTTCTGTGATTTCTGACAGTTGTCACACTACATTGAGACAGAAAGGAGATACACCAAGGGGTGCTGGGACTTTGAAAAAAAAGAAAAGGGACTGACAGACAAGAAACACCAGAACTGATTTCCTGGGTATAGGAAGTTGCCCTGCCACATCCTGGGGGCACCCCAGCTGGAGCTGGCTGTCCACGCTCTGTGTAAGGCACAGCAACACATCCCTGTCTCACTCACACTGTAACTGAGGGAGGAGAGACGACTGTTCTGGCTCTCACCCCCCTCTTCACACTACTTTTCTGTTTCCCCTATTAAAAAAAAAAACAAACCCAGAAATGCCAGCACCTGAGGAACAATAGGAGAGGTGGGAAACAGAAGCAAATGACAACTGTTCTTATGATTAAGTGAACCAGGTTTGAGAGTGGAGGAGAAATTAGGCTGCCTCCATCCATGCCTACCCAAAGCCGTGTCCCAGAGTGGGGTCCCTGTTCTGAGAAGCACCCCTGGAATGCAGCACACGGGGGTCTCTCCCAAGCTGACAACCCTATACACCTGCCTCAAGGTGATTTTCAGCCATGAACTAGTTTCTCCCTGTAGCACCATTCCCACTGCAGACACAGCACCAGAGGCAGGGATGTTAACTGCATGCACAGGTGGAGCAGCAAGCCAAAATTAGAACATGTGAGCTAAAAAGGGCACTCTTATTCTTCCTCCTTCAAAATCCCCACTGCTCCCTACAGGAAATCCCTTATAGATCTGTGTATGTCCCTGACATCCCTTTCCGGTGGGATGCTGACAGAGATGAACGTAGGCGAGTGCAGAAGGAGGAGAGCTTCTTCCCTCAACACCACGCTGCTGCACAGGGCAAAGACATTCAACAGCTCATGTCTAAATGACATGAGAGGATACCTCGTTTCCCCTCAAATGTGGGGTGCTTCCCTTTATCCCAAAGGTTATAAATACATAGTTCCTAATGATGTTTTCTACATCTATTTTTCACTGACAAAGAGAAGAGACATCCAGAGGGAACAGGGGATGGGACAACTATTCGGAAATACCCTCTGGATTTTAGTCAAGCTGTGCTCCTAACAGTCAAGGCACTCTGTTTGTTCCCAGTACCTTTGCCAGAAAAAGGGACTGCTGTGGCAGAGGACAAGTCCAGAGAGAATCTCATCCCTCCACAGTAGCCCTGAATGTCACACCATTAATGCACACTAAGATGCTTTCCAAGGGTTAAAAGAAAACAGAAAAAAAAATCTTGCACAAATTCCATTTGATATTACTCCTATAAATAATAAAAACTTCATATAGGTCTTTCACAATACCATGCTTTCATCCCAAAAACTCCTTTCTCTTACTTTTGAGAGGAAGCAGTTATCTTTGGTCCATGTTACAGGGGAGGGGGAGATAAAAGCAAGCATGTTCTGTGTGGGGGAAACCAGGAGCACGTCTCTAGTCTCCTGCAAATTTAATGACAATTAATCTAAGGGATATGTAAAAAGAAAAAACCCAAAAACAATTGAAAAACAGTCTAAATTAAAAGTACCCTGCCATCTGGAGGATGCCAAGTGTTTGCAGCGCATCTGAATTCAGAGGCTGGCAACATCTCTGCATAACTTTGCTGCAACTACTGCCACCTGCAGTGATGCCCTCTTCAAGTAACGAGTGTTCCTTCCACAGGTTCACCAGCATTCCCCAGGAGCTGGCTGCAAAATTAGTGTAAGGAAACCCTGCATAATGGCACGTACTAGTAGGACAGTGTTAAACCCCAGCAGGATTAGGAGGCACTGTTCATTCTCTACCAACTCTAGCTACCAAGAAAAGAAGAAAAGAGAGACATCCAAATTAGAGAAGTCAAACAGAGAGAGGCAGTACCTCCATCACAGGGTGTTCACATTGCCCTCTCTTTGATGGCAGAAATAGCCATCAAAGTGGCTATTAGTGGCCTAGACCACTTCCCTGCTCCCTGGGCTGCAGAGCTTGGCCAGGCAGCTCCTGCTTCACATATCTTACATGTGAATGAACCACAGCCCCGGGGCAAAAGCTTCCCCCCACCAGCACCAGCAGCTTGACAACCCGGCCCATTCTTGGCTGCGCTGGCCATGGGTGAATGCTCCCGCCAGTCTGGCACCATCACAAGCCCACCACCTCCAACATGTACCACCAGTCCTGGGCACTCAGGGTAAAAATTTACCCCTGGAGATATTTCAGAGCCCGAAGGAATTACACCCAGGGTGAGCTCATCCAAGTGCTGCATCCATAGCCCTGTATTCCACCTCTGCTAAGACCAGCGCACCAGCAACTTTCATAACCCAGACGCAGCACCCATGGGATGGGATAGGATGGGCTACAGGGGATGCGTTTTTCCAGAAAACCTTCAGAGCTGGCTTAATCTTGCCATCACACATTTAGTCCTTCAAAGGGCTGTAAGAACAAAGGTTAACCTGGCTCCCTAGGATGGCACATTTCTGGGAACTGGAACCAAACTATGTGACAATTATAAACTGTCCTTAAAGGCCATGTAAGAAAAGCTCAGTAAAGCAGTTGACACAGGTCTGAAAAGGAGCTTATGAACCCCATCACTTATGAAGCTCTCTCTGGAGATTTGCATTGCTTCTGCTAGTGCTGTAGGGTCTGTTTCAGACAAACACTCCTGAATTTTTTAATGCACCAGAAAATATGTTAAAAAAACAACCCTTAAATCTCCAGCACAAGTAATTATTAAAAGAACACCTGAAAGCTTCTCCTGGCATTGTGGAGGACGCTTTGCTTATTCACGCAATATTTGGATGGCAACATCTCGAGCCAGAAACTGCTCGATTTCTTCTTGGGTCATGATTTCAGATGCAGGAGCTGCTGCCACTGCTTCAGCCGGCGCTGGGCTCTCGCAGTTCAGGTTTGAGAAAGGGTTGAACCAACCCAGGGAGAAGGCACCACCAAACGCCAGCTTCATTCCTTCCCAGCCGCTGATCTTCTCCCACGTTGGCTTCTGGTTTTTAAGTCGCTCAATACCCTGCAAGAAGAGAAGAGTTTACGGTTGTCTCATGCTTACAGCAGGTAGTGGGGCACCAAGCACTGTAGCACATGCAGAACTGCCTACCTATAGCCAGGCTGATGCTATTCCAGTTTGAGTTAACAATGAAGACAGACACCCTGCATTACTGAGAGTTTCATCTCCAAATTTAACAGCAAAACCCTCACACAAGATCAAATTCATGGACAATCTGAATCTTGCTGATGTATTTTGGCATCAGTTGCTATTGATATTTAGGGTACAGAGATGGCTTCTGAAACGCCAGCCTTTTTGGAAGCATGGACCTCTTCTCACGTGGCTTTTTGAATCCTACCAAGGAGTGACAAAATACAGTTACAACTAAAGAGTTTCACCTTGTTTGAGCATTTTCTGCAATAGCTCAGACAAAGCCAAGACACTGCACCTTTTTCCAGTGATCAGGAATTTACCATCGCCACACCTAGGCTTGTCACTAGAAGCTCACTGTGTGCCAGTTAAAAGCAAATATTTAAGAACACAACTTCCATTTACCAAATTGTCAAAGACAAATCACAATGCAAGCCAGATAATCTGCTGGGAGGTGAGAAAATCTGTAGTGGTTAAAGTGGAGGCTTCAAAATGGGACCAGAGCTGTGGTCAGTCAATATTCTGATTCATTCTCCCTCCAAGAACATCACTTTTAGTAAAGCAAACATTTCGATTGTACTTAAAGAACAGATCTATCAAATTTAGGCACTGACATTTTTTTCCTGGTAGTTTTCTCTATGTAGAAATAAGGAACTAAATTTTATTTTCCTAATGATTTTTTTTTAAGGCTGCCACTGTGAAATAGGGCACAAATTTTTATGCCCATCTTCTGTATCGTGTAAGAGAGGAGTCAGATCTGCAGCTGTGTATGATCCACTTGTGATGATATACAAGTGACCACACAGAAAGTCTGTTCTTGGAGAAGCAAGAACACTGGATCCAAGTTTTGAGAAACTCAAGGAAAGGAAAAAAAATGCACAAATTCAGTTAAAACTGTAAGAAAGAACAGTTTTAGAAGAGCTGCATGAACAGTACACTTGTCACGTACTAATTCTACACATTATTCTTGACGACACACAGAACATTCAAAGCTCTGCAGTGAGAGGAAAGGAATACACACAGCAGCTCAGCGGCACCACAGCTGCACTCACTGTCAGCCTCACAAATAACACAACAGCAGCAGCTCCGTTCACAATAACATTGAGTCAGCACGAGCAGACCCAGGAGAAAACACACCATAAACCAAAGCACTGCATGCAAAGCTTTTGTGAGTGAACTTCATTCCTTCATTCATGCCCCGTTTCTCGTGCTGACTTAGGAGAAACACAGCAGTGAACGTGCAGAAAGGAATGATGCAACACCAAATCGGAATTCCTCAGGGTTGTAATTTGGGAAAAATTCAAGCCCTGAAAGAGTTTGAATGCTAAGCACATGTCTGCGGCACCTCACCCTGCTCCTAAACTTGCAAATGTACTGTTTCAAGTGCTCCAGGGAAAATCCCTTACAGCTCCTGGTCCCTTGGGATGCCACACTTGGTGTGCCACAGCCAGGGCCCGACCTTACATCCCTGCTCCCAAGCTGGAGAGGAGCAGAGTTTGTGCGCAGCAGACCCTTGGCAAAGCGTTCTAGCACTACTATGAGCTTTCCCCCCAGGATACTGCATTTCCAGCACCCAGTGGCTGTGCAACCAGGAGGCAGAGGCTTTGGCAGCGTAAAGCAGGAGACCACCTTTGGTTGTGCGCTGTTCCTTAGCGAACTGCAGAGGTTTCCCGCGTGTTAGTAACAAACTGGCTGGAGCACAGCTGGAGCACTTACTGTGGGAGTATCTAGAGAGAAAGAAAACAAGTAGCACGGAGCAGGAGGAGAGACAGACAGCAGGCATTTAAACCCCTCCCTGCGAGCACAAGCTTCAACCCTGCCCTCACTCATTTGTGTAATCCGTTTCAATCCCTGCTGCCATCTAGACTGGGAATACAGATTTGGAACACTTCTGGACAGCAACCCATCCTTTCCTCCCCAAAAAAACGTTGTTCATCTGCTCCCATCAGCATCTGCTAACCAAGGCAATAAGCAAGGTCAGGCTAAGGTTGTACTAAAGCCAATTAGGGAGTTCAGCAGAGCAGCCAGGGGCATACTTTCTCTCTCCCAATCTGACCTCACTAATCCTTTCACAGCATGTATTCAAAATAAACAGTAGTTTTATAATTGTATCTTGATCTATTTTTGGCTGCTGGCCACATGGTCAGTAGGGCATGAGGTTATGCCTTAAAAAGAATCTAAGGGAGATGGAAGGAATGCACAGCTGTTGAAGACATTTCATTCCTGTTTAATGAAACTTCTTTTAAAAAAATATGCTTACATAAATCTCTCACCATTATTTTAGAAAGTGAGAATTTTCTGTATTGAATTAAACCAACACCTGTTTTTCCTTCCCACCATGCAGCTACTCCACTTAATAAAAAAAACCCAGTGCTTAGAAAGCATCATCTTTCCGTATTTCAAATTACGTAATTTTGAACCAATACTGAAAAGAGAAGATATACACTGAGAAATATAACATACTGGACACTCCTCTTTAAGTAAGAGGCACACCATTGCAAACATGGGGACAGTCAGACAAGGTGGACCTGTGACCACTGCGATGCTGTAGGATATACCCTGTTTCTCCAACTACTGCCCTCCGTTTCTGCTCCTGCCCAGAGCCAGAGAAGGATGGTGGACTGCATGGTCTGACCCAGAAGCAATCTGCAGGACAGCTCTTGAATGTTAGAATGCACTTTTAAGATATGTAAGGAAAGAGCAAACCAAAAAGACAAGCATTGAGACAAATTGATGGTTAAGGAGAAGACACAGGAAGCATTGCCATTGGAAATCATGATTAAAGCAGAACTTCTCTTAGAGCAGTTCCTTGCACTCTTTTCTGCTTGGAGAACCACTTAGTTTTCCAGAAGTGCTCTGTTTGAGTTTGTCTTTCAATTTCTCTTGGCCACACTAAAACAGAACCAGCACCTGAAACCAGGTAGTCCTGACCAAAAAAATACTTTCCATCAGCAAACCAGTAAGTCTGCCTTTCTCATATTAATACTGACCTACTTTTAGTACCATTCAAATTGCATCAAGCCAAGTCATACAGCGCAAGGAAAGCTGAAGGCCACGGTTATCGCCACACACATGTGACAGGTACTGGTGGCATTTCTGTGATGGTCCCTTGTTTAAAAAACAAAACACACAGTTTGACTGAAAATATCAGTACTATGTAATGCTGTTTAACAATTTGCATTTGGTTTGAAACAAAAAAACCTCAGTAGTTACACATTTTTCCACAATGGTCAAAATGCCAGAACAATGTAACTAATCTTCCTCCAGAACGCATAGCTAATAAGGGTAATTAAAATAAACCCAAACTGGAATGTAGAATTTGTAATCAAAACAATTTTTGAAGCAGCGAACTACAGAGAGATGCATTAATTAGTTAATTGCCTAGGTGACTCAATATAAAAAGCCTCTCCCCTCAACATATCTGATTTTGCACCAAGGCAGCTTAAGGGCCATATTCTCTACCTGTTCAAATTACCACCTGCATGTGTCTCCCTGGCTGGACTGACCATGGCCCAAGATCCAGCTTAACTATTAAGCTGGAAGCGTTCTCTGAGAAACACCATCACACACTAAAACCAGAGTTACAGCCTCTCCCAAGTGGTGAAATAAACCACTGATTAACAGATCAGTATATTACCAATTAACTCACTTTTCAGCTTAGAAGTTGAACACTCAAGTTAATTAACTTTTATAAGCTTCTGCCTGCTTGCATATAGAAGTGAAAGTTCAGAAAACCATCACAGATTTTTCCCAAGATTTGGAGCAAAGAAAGAAAGAACAGCAAACAAGTTTTTGGAAAAGTTTTATTGCATTTGTTTTCCATATGGAAGCATTGACAGATTGAAAAGATGCAGCATTCACATTACTTCCAAAATGAGACATCCATTAAATTTCTCCTTCCCTGATTTCCCTCCCTTCCCCCGTGGCTTTGAAGCAGTCTAAACAGGTCAGTTTCCAAAAAAATATTTTAAACCAAGGAAAGAAAAGATTCCTTGGAAGTCACAGACACAGCTGATTCGTGTATTTCCTTTGTTTGCAATTCATTTGATGAGCCCATGGGGGTTGTGAATCAAAAATATAATAAAATTCCTGCCTGAACACAAGATGTCAGTTGTAATTATGAATGGTTTAGCTCTACCCGTTTTTGGAATGCCTTCTGTCCCTCCCACTTTCATCACCACACAGTTCATAACAGCATGCATGCTCCTTACCATAAATATTTCTCAATTTCAAACCCTTACACATACACGTGCCTGTGCTTACACACATACGCATGTATGCATAAACAGGAGAAAAGATTTACAAAGCTCTAAACCAGGGCAATGCTACCAATATAGAATCAATCACCCTGGAACACTTACACATCCCATCAATATTAGTCTTTATAGGAATCTGGGCATTCATGTCAGTTTTTCACGTTAACACCGTTTAGCAGGCATTGTTCTAACAAGTCATTTACCAAGACAAACACACACAAAAAACCATGATTCTGCTATTCTAAACACTTGAAAATTAGCTTTCTTTCTTTCCTGGAAGTGTAAGGCATGTAATAATCCAAAGAGTCTTCTAAATCTGCCACAGTTATCCTAAAGGGGCAACAATTTCCTGCACACAAGGGAGGGAACAGATAAAATAATGCCAGAAAGATGGAATCAGTTCTGTGGCTGGAAGGAAAAAGAAGGGTGGAGTGGGAATTGGTCTTGGCAACGTTTAAGTACTTTAACTGTTTGTGATCACCAGGTCAACTGGCTCTCTTGCTGTGTTGCCTTCTGGTCTTGCACCTTTTGGTACGTGAAGTATCTGCTTCCCCGTTCAAGCTCATTATGAAAGAGCAATATGCTCCTTCAGGAAGTCCAAAGGTGTCTGTGTAGGGATGTTGGCACTCACATGTCATCCACAGAGCTCATCACAGTCAGGAGACAGCATGAGAATTTACTCAGAAGAGGTGGGTCATAACAGAGAAGAGAGGATCCCCTTCACATTAGTTATGCCATACAGAAAGCAGAGAGAAACAAATGCCAGTAAAGTTAATGTGATAAAAAAGAAAGGAAAAAAAAAAGAAAAGGGAAAAAAAAAAAAAAAGCAGCAGCAGTTTCAGCCAGAGATATAGAATCATCTAAAATGGTGGAATACAGGGCTTGTTTTTCCTCTGCAATTATCAGCCATTTAATAGACATAAAAAAAGTTTGTTTTGCTTTTTGTTTTAAACATTCATGGAAAATTTGTAACAGTAGTGCTGTAATATGTTTCTATTTTAGTGGAAATGCTGGTCAGGAATTCCTCAGACCACATACTGGTACGGGTCTGCTTTTCCTTGGTCTGGTGTTGCGAATGGGCTAAGCCATGCTATAGAGAACGGATGGCCAAATACTGCTTTCATGTTCATCCATTTTGTTTTTTTAGCCCATCTTCTCTCTTCCTTTTTCAACTGTTCTATTCCCTGAAAACAGAAATACCACATTTTCAGTCAAATACTCAGGTTTTGTAAGTTCTGGATTCGGGGAAAGGTCTACTCTCAGTTACCCCTTATCCAAAGGACGGAGTAAGAAAATACAAATGCATCTGTACTGCCTTTCCTTTTCTTCTCAGTGTTTTATATTGAAAAATACTAAAGCTAGAAACTGTTCCTTGGAAATAAAATTGCTTTCATTTTCTTCAGACCTACATACTTCAGAAACATTTTAAGACCTGCCATCCAATTGCCTCTGATGTCAATAAAAAAACCCCCACCACTCAAAACCAAACACAAAGTATGTGCTTTAATGGCTGAATGCATTATGTGCTAACCAGATGGAAAAGTCTTAGAAGAAACCATTACAAGCTTGCAGACAAAAAAAAAAAAAGAACCAAAAAACCCACAAACCCAAAGATAATCTCTATAATGCTCCCAGATTCACCAAGCAAGTTCAGGAAGTGCCCATGGCTCAGTGTAGCTGAGTCTACCTGGTGCCTCTTTGTGTGTCATTAGAATCACTGCTAAAACATGCATGGGCTGACAGCAGGGAGAGAGGGTTAAATAAGATACTGATTTGAAGAAATCATTGGCATTGCTTAGTAAAGGTTAGAGGCAGAACAAAAATAAGCCATCAAGCAATCAGCTGAAACATTCACTAGTTAAACATTATTAAAAAAAAAAATCCCTATTGTGTATAAAGCCCAGGAAGTGAATTTGTTCTTTCAGGAAAGCCATATATGCCTGGCTGCCACGGAAGCACAATGAATAGGAGCAGTCACTCAAGAGCATCACTCTCCCACGGGCAGCAGCAGCAGCTGGCAGATCACCCAGTTCCTTGACTCTGCATCTTTTGTAAGGTAAGGTTTCTCCTGACCTACATGTGTCTGCCACGCTACGCAGGAACGCGCTGCGATGCAACTGTGTGCCTCAAGTTACTGCTGCTGGGAGCTCTGATAAACAACAGGGGTCAACTGCACGAGCTGTGCTGATCCCTGGTAAATGCCACCTCCAGAGACAGCAGCAAAACACCAGGGTTCTGGGTCCCTCCAGGCAGAAAGGAACCATCTTGGTGGGACAGCATACTCAAGATGAGGAATGGTGTCTCCCAGTGACTGGAACAGAAAGGTGGAAAAACTGCAACACACAGCCCTGTCTCTAAAATGTGAACTGCAATACTCCAAGAGAGCACATCAAGAAACACTTCACCTGGAAGTATTCCTCTGCTGAAAACAGATTGCTTGCCAGACAGCTAGCTCAATGCTGGCAAACCAACAATGAGACATTCCATGGAGCAAAATCCTTACTGATACATATTAAAAAAAACACCCTAAAATAAAAACCCACAACCCAACAGATGGAGACCATATTTCATTTTTTTATTTTAGAATGTGGCATTGTTCTTTGAACATCTACGAGTCCCCAGAATTAGAGTGGAAGGGAGAATCTGGGGACTTATTTGGGTGCCCAGCTGTAGAAAGCAGTTTCTAAAAATTCTTGACAGGTTTCAAAGATAGAGAAATTCAAATGATGATTTCACAGGCAGCATTGCTAATTTACACACTTATTGATGAACAGAAGCTCAGCAGTATCTGTACCACACTGTAATTCTTCCTGGGGCCCTCCCCATCAGAAAGAATAGTGACGTTTTCCTCTGAACACAGACAGGTGGAACATCAGCCTCTTGCAGAAGCCAAGCATTAAAAAAGCACTGCAAAAAAAGGCTCAGACCAATGGGCCCATCCGACATACAATGCCAGTCACAGCTCTCTGACAGCAGCAAAAATACTTATTCTAGCTTCAACTGGCCATGGGCAAACAAGGGGAAAGAAACCCAAAGGAAGCAGGGGAGGAAAGAAGAGTTATCACTCTTTTAAGACTATCACTTCTCTCCAGCCACTCCAGTTAATTCAACTACCTGAGCGTGCTTGGTGAAGAGTGGAAGTATTTACAAGTGTGGGAACATCCCCAGGAGTTACCAGATCTATTTTTACCGAAGTGGGCAAATAAATGGATTCAGGACTGTAATATTACTGTATAATCTCTCCTATGCCACCTTTGAATTGGGGATGACTTGGGGGATTTGCAGCAGACTGTATCCAGCAGGCTTCCATGAGCGTACTCTGCTCCCTTTTCTTTTTCCCTCTGGCAAGAGTTTTTGAACTGTTGAACAGGTAGCTAAGACTGGAAAACCTTCTAGGCTAGAAGAAGTCTGTCTCTGTGTGTGTGTGTATTCCTCCCCCACCTACTCATCTTGGCTTTCCAGCACATAAACCTGTGCGTAGTGACAACCAGGACACACAGCTGAATTTCAGACAATACCAATGTAAAAGCACTTCATTAAAGGAAAAAGGTTCTCCAATCCACAGGGACGAATATTCTCTACAGAGTAATCCCAGCTACCTATGCCTACTTTATGGGAGGTACTGCCAACACAGCACTCCAGCCAATACACAGGAGTACCCCACTTTCCACAGTGACCTTCAGAGAGCACCATCCAGCACCATGCTAGCTCAGCTTTATTACACTGGATCTCTCCTCAAAGGGCACAGGGACTCCCTGTAGCCCATCGCTGTTTCTACAAATGGTGAGAGACAGGGTAAAGGACACAGTGTGAGACACCCACCGTTTCATCAGTGCAGATGGAGTGTACTTGGGTCCCAAACATAACTGAGGTGAAGATGAGAAATAGGAGAGCCTCAAAACACAAGAGGATGAGGAGAATCACTGTAGTTGGTGGAGAGAAGGAACTGCATTCTGTGAAGACAAAACAATGGAGTTGGAAGGGAAGACATCAAGTAATGCACCAGCTGCAAAACACCTGCTAAGCCATAAGTTTTCAATACTCAAACTATCAAATAAACATAACATTTCCAGAAAGACATATAGGGAAGCTCTGACATTCAAGCATAAAATGATCACTCCCTCAAGTTTAAAAAAAAAAACAAACAAAAAACCCACCAAAGACCCTGCAATGCTTCCAGATTGTAATTTTCTTTTCCACTTCTGAGTTCCCCCAGCATACTGGCTAGGACTCCATTCTACTCAATTTCACCTGGAGTTTCTCTCTTAAACCTTAGCCTTAACAGATTTTCCACAGTGATAAGTCCGTTAGAAATCTCAAGCTGGCAGTCAGGACACGAGCATATGTAGCACCAACATAAAACCAGGGTGTGCTTCCTTTCATAACTGCTCTAAGCCGTAACTTAAAGAAGGTCAGATTAAGCCAAGTTCCTATCTTTCTTCATACTCAATAGTGCAAACTCAAGCAAGAGCTGAAAAAAAACAAAACCCCAAGAAGGTAATTAGAAAGGAGGAGCAGAAGAAGGGAATGTTACAGGGCCAAAGTCATAGTGTTGAGTGCTGTAAAGGTCAGAACGTCTCCAGATTTTTCCAAAATCTAAGACTCTTATCAAAAGCCTGTATTTTTCTCATGATATCTTAGGATTAAACAGATTCATAATCAGGGACTAACACAATTTGCACAAACACAAGGCAGCTGGAACAACGTATACATCTCTCCTAAGACCTCTGTTCTGCCACCTAAACCTGGGACAGGTAGGAAAGTGCTTTCCCCACAGGAACAGGCTCTGAGAAAGGAGATAAGGGAAACTACCTTTTGATGTATCCTTCCCTTATGGCCCTGGCCACTGCAGTCAAATGCAGGTGTTCTCAGTGACAGCTGGCAGCTGTTTTACAAAGTTTTGAAGTGCAGAACAACCTCGTCAAATTCAATTCATATGTGTATCCTCTGCAGTACTATAAACTAAAACCAGTCATTATACTAAATAACACTACTGAAACTCCAAGGAAAAAAACACTCATCCTTTTCCAAAAAAAGTCACAAGCAGTACATATATGTGCACATACATTCTTTGACACCTTGCTGTTCAACTCAGCATTACCTTGAGGATTTCCTATATTCATATGTGATTTTAAGAATATAGACAGACTGACTTTGTGAAAATTTAGTCACTGATTACTTCAGAGTGATGCTGAGGTTTTTGGTTTGGCTTTTTTCAGCTGCCTGGGCTCTGGTTTTGGTTTGTTGAGGTTTTTTTTTGTGTGGGTTTTTTTTTTTGTTTTTT
>VWZT01001059.1:424679-444595 GCA_013397055.1 Pachycephala philippinensis
GGAATTGTTTGTTCTTGCAAAGGTGGATTTTTGGATCTGAGCTAGCATGTTTTCCTGGCAGTCTTGCAAGAATGATTCACGTAGCCCTTTTTAAAAAAAAAAAGGATATACGTTCTTCTTATCTTTTGTTGGCATTCAGGAAATTAGTGCTGTGCTCATGTCAACAGTAGCTTATTGGACACATACTCCTTAGGTGTCTTTACATATCAGCTTTTTCCTAGGCACTATCAGGTCTAGTTAAAAGTTAAAACAGGACTTTTGAAAAAAGAGATTCCAGCAGGTAAAAAAGAATTATGAAGTTCCAGTACTGATCATTAAAAATAAAAAAAAAAATAGAGATAACATAGCAGAACCCTGATAGCATTCTTCTGAAACAACAAAACTGCATTGTAAATTCTTATTCAAAGGGTAATCTGTTCTTTTAATATGGTATTTTGTTTATACTCACTTGTCCAGTCTTCTTCAAAGCAGTACAAGAAGTGAAATCCCACCATGATTAGAGCGTGCAGGGAAATCAGTGCTATATACATCTGAAAAATAAGGGATGTAATACAGGTACCAACTGAGTTCAAAGACCAAAACTCTAAATCTTCCCAACACTTCATTTAAAAGCATAGTGCTAAGATTTCAAAATGAAACCAAACCACAAACAGCTCCCAAAACCATCAAGCTCTCCCATCTCCCCTGAAAAAGCACCGTAAAGCTGGCAAATGCCAAGACTCCACAGACTCAGTCTCTCCTTCCTAACAGCTCTGAGCAAACACAAGGCAGACTGCTGAGTTCAGCGCCAGCTGGATCCAAACCCAGCCTCCTGTGTCCCAGAGTGGCCTTCCACAGCTCACTGTCCTCATCTCAGCTGAGCACTGCACAGCTTTCAGAGAACAGTAACACTGATCAAGGTATCCTGTTGTCAAAGCTTACATCCTTGCTCCTGACAGCACCACAGCTTCCCAGAGAAACAATGGGTAATTTGTTTTAACCAGAAAATGCACTTTATCTGTTTTCCAGTACAAGGTTCAGAAAAATTATGTATTTTTTTAACAAGTACTTTCTCCTGAGGCAGACACTGGCATGGAAAGTTTCTCTCAGGCTTTAATATGTCACACTTAATCATTTTTGGTTCAAACTAGGTCTTAGCTTTGTAATAAAAAGTGTATGTAACAAAAAGTTAAAACAAAAGCTATGTGCAATTCCACACATAGATTAAAACTTACTAAGACAGGGCTAAAAAAATTACTCTCCTGAACCTACCAACTCTGACAAAGATAGGCAGATAGTAGAAGTCAGAGAGACTTTGTAACAAGAAAGACCTCTGGAAGCAACAAAAGGCAATAGGGGAGTATTCTGGTTTTCCTTTCAAGTTGAGCATGCTTGCTGTTCTTTCACTTCCTCACATGTCCAAAACAATATCCAAGAACAAAACCAGCAACCCTTATTTTGTTTCTCTCAACCAAATTAAGTGTTAAATACAGTCTGCTTGAAAGTGGATATCAAGTTTTAATAGAAACTGAAATCCTTTTGATAGGACTAAAACACCTAGCTCACTTTTCAAGGTAAAGAAAACCCACTTGCTCATAGGAAAGAAATGGGATTAATTTTGTTCTGTAATCTACATCCTTGCAAACCACACCATAGAACACTAAGCCTTTCATTTAACTGAAAATCTCCTCATTTCTGCTTGGTAATATGAGAACATACTTCCTCAAGCCTACAGATGTCTCAGAAGATTTATTAATAAAACAGAGCATCACTGAAACTCAGCCTTGTAATGTTCACACTACTCCCACGGGATATTTGCAGTTCACTTTGATGAAACACATTTCAAGCCTTCCAGAAATACCCAGTATTCAAGTTTGTACTCCTGTTTTCTTACTCATGATGCTACAGATATAGTACAAAAAGTCAAGCACCTCCTTGGTTTTCAAGTACAAAAATAAACCACTTGCAATTAAAAGGTGGATAATTCTTCTCCAAGGGGACGCAGACTTCCCACTCCTTCTTTAAGATGTGGCAACAGCTCTTATTACGTGATCCCACACAGGTACTCGTACAACGATAGTGTTTAGGAACCCTAAATATGGCCTGGGACCCTGCCAGCCACTGTCTGATGTAAAGGGATGGCCCCTCCCTCAAAGAGCTCAGCACCACGATAAACTACTCGCATTACAGAATAGGAGCTGAACAACCATCAATACAAACTCAAAAACCCCTGACAAAGGCTTCATGTGATGCCTTTTCCCACTGCTGTGGATGGATGGCTGGGGGGTGTGTGTGCTCCCTAAGCAGTGAAACAGAAGCCTGTGGCAGGTCCCCATAAAGTTCTTCCAAAACATGAAGGAAGAGAATGCCAGTGCTGGGAGCTGCTTCACAGACTGCATTTCAGCACTTCCCACTGGACAACCTCAAGCATCACCTGCAAAATACTTACTGTAAACAGTACAAAGTACTTCTGGTTATTCTCTCCTACACAGTTATTGACCCACGGGCAGTGATGGTCCATTTTCCGAATGCACCTCTTGCAAACACTGAAAGAACATAGGACTCTATTAACAGCACTTCTCATTCCAGGAACACAAGATTTCACAGGGGGTAGGGGGACAAAGAAATTAAGGAAAAGAATCAGAGGTGAAATCTGAATCTAAAAGAATTTGCTTGCCACCATATTTATATTTGTGGTTTGCTTACTTGACTAAGCCTGTTCAAAATGAACCGTACAAAACCAAACCACCACTACAAAAATTAATGCCACACATCAGTGGTTCTTCCCAAAATATGGTTTGAACCACACATTGGGGCAGATGGAAAAAATCTGTGATTTTGTTTAGTTTTAATCTATTTGGCCTGTAAAAATGTCCACAGATTAAAACCAAACAGAAGCCAAAAAGATATAAAAGGCAGTAATGAATAAAGATACTTTTCAAAGTTGCTAACAACAGACTAAGGTTTATTTGCCAACATTTGCTGGTAGCAGGAACTTGCAAAAAAAGAAAATTAAATAAGGCAATAGAAAGATTCTTGACATCAAGGTAAGCCACATACTAGCACAAAATAGCTGTGGCAGTCAGTCAGGAAGATGGTACCACAACATACGTTCAAGGTGAAATTAGATGTTAAAGCACTTCACAAAACCAGACTAATAAAATCAAAATTCAAATTCTTGCCAGCGTGCCAATTGTGCCTGGAAGTCAAATAATTAAAACATTATTACTTTGTCTGAACATCATTCTCTTGCTTAGTCAGTAACTGCTTCAACTCACATAATAAAGGAAGTCTTTTTCTCTGCCGCTTTCTCATATGATAGGAGACGAAAGGCAGTCTCCTGATACCACATTGCACAAACAAGCACAGAAATCAAATATGAAAAAACACAAAACCCCAAAGCAAACAAACAATAGACCCAGAAAGGAAACAGCCATTCCAGAACAATTCTGGCAGCAATGAAACAGAAAGGACTGAGTGCTCTGCTAATTTTATTTTTCTTCTTATAACAAAAAGCATTTTGACCTTAATATAAATAATAAACTTCAACACCCAAACACTTAAGGGAAACTCAAACGAAAACATAAACATGTTCTTATCAGCATGTATGAATAAATAACAGAAAACATCTCTGTCAGAACAGCTTTTCACTCACTTTACACGGTGGGAGGGGATAATCCCCAAGGGTATGTGCTGTGCCTGAAAAACAAATGAGTTGCTATAGGCCTGATCCTAAATGAAAGTCCAGGCAGGCAGGCTCCAGCCTCCCAGCACGGGGCCAGATCAGGAGCTGCTTCTTCCCAGGCAAACCTGGGTGCCCTACTACCTGTCAGCCCCGGGTGCACTGGGAAACAGGAAAAGCCTCGTTTTGCCAGAACAAGCAACTTAAAATTATTTTGAGCTACATGGGGTCTAAAATCAGCAGGCACAGTAAAAGCAATTTATCTGCCAGATAATGTACTTCATATGCCAAGTATCTATCATTGTGATTAAAAACAAAGGAGGAGGTAAGGTGAGGCAGGTGGTATAGGAGGAGGACGCCTTGCTGTGTGCAGGTGTGCACACACTTCCCTTGGGCTCTGAGAGAGGTGAGTACCCAAGCAACCCTCCAAATGCTCCTACTTCCCGAGAGGGACAACCTGAAGGTGCCAAGCCACAGATGTGAAAGGGATAGGAGAGGAGGCTGGGAGGGGAGGTTTTATTCCATGTGCACATACCAAAAACAGTTGGATGACAGGCAAAACAGGAAGCTAGCTGGTGGAAAAGGAAACACAGAAACCACAACTAAACATGACAGGCAGCAGGAATACTCAGACACTTTCCCCCACTCAACCATCCAGCTTCCAAATGCTGGCAGGACTAGTTTACTGGGCACAGGGGACTCACTAAATAGCACATGCATCAAAAACACCCTGCTCCCTCTGGCATACAGCTAGCAGTATCTCCTGCTGATGCATATGCTCAACCTTGATGTGTTAAAGTCTAATAAATCTCCCTAGGCCACAAAAAAAAAGTTTGACTGAAGATTCTCAACAACATCAGTGGTCAATGGATCACCTTTCCAAATCCTAATGTCTAAAAACTTATCTTAAAGCATAGAAAAAAAGACCATGGTGAAAAGGTTTTGTGTTTAGCCAGTCTTTTTCATTTACCTACACTGCGAGTCATCACCAAGACAGCATTTTAGATGTGAAGTTTCATCCATAATTGAAAAGCTGTCAGAGCGGATTTTACAGTAGCATTAATAAGTGATAGGCATGATCACATTGCTCCTGCTGAATAACCAACTCCTGATTTTCATTAAAATTAAAAAAAAAAGAAAAAAGAAAAACATTTGCAAACTGAAGCCCTGAAAACAAGTATGAAAAAAGCGAACAGCAGGACAAGTTTGCTCAGCTCATTACCATGTATTTCCCTCCCCACAAGACCACTGCATAAATCAGCAGTAGCCCAGCTACGAGCTCTCTCTGTATGTATTGGTTTTTGAGTAGGTAAGGAAGTGACACCAGTGCACACCTATTAACTACTTACTGGAAAGCAGGTTTGCTTGCTTTAAAAGCAGAAGAGAATTTTAGGAAGTAGTTATTTTTTTGCTCACTGCCTTTAGTACTAAAAAGCTCACTACCAGTTACTCTCTTCCAGGAAGTTTATCCTACCAGAAAAAGAAAGGACATGACGGATCAGTAGGCATACTGATCTATCACACAGCACAAAACAAAGTCACAGTACTCAATGAAAATGTGGAAGTCTGAACTCTTAAAAAATATATAGAGTTACCTGCACTTCAGTTTTAACTTAAATACCACTTCTAAATAGAATACACAGTTAGACAAATGGGTTTGTGAATAAAAACAAAAATGGAAAAGACACTGACCCTTTGGGGGATGTTTTATGGATTTCTATGCGTTTCATCTCTTTTCTATGCATTATGTCTCTTTCCAAGTCATGTTTACATGAAAATTTATGGAATGTCAGTTACAAGTCTGGAGCCAAGGCAGCACTCAAAAATTTTAAGTGTTTCTCACTTTGCACAAGGTAGCCTTGGCTTCCTACATCTGAAAATTTGTCAGAAAAGGTATGAGATTTCTTCCAAGAAGCTTAAATGTGTCTGGTACTATTGGCAACAGAATTTGTACGCCAATCCCTCAACTGACCCACTGCAGTCTCAGACTCCAACAACAAGGCACACTGGTGAATAATTCTTGAGGTCTTGATGAAACAGCCATTCTCAGGAAAGACTTTACCTGCAGTGATGTGCTCTGTCGGGTTTGATGCTACAACACTTTGGGCACTTGTAAACCACCTGTCCTGGCTTTAGCTGTAAACTCTCGATGAACTCTTTTGTGGCATTACCTTTGGGTACAGCACCCTGTAGGAAAAAAAAAACAAACCAGGAGATTAACTTGTGGACATTACGGCTGCTAAGAACAACAGGATGACTTAAAACTATGGGAGGGGAAGGAAGAAAAAGAAATAAAAACTTCCCTAAGATCAACAGAGTTTCAAGAAGAGCAAGAAGATTCTGAAAAGAAATTAAATGTGGTCTTAAAATATGGAACCACACACTTAAAACATAATTTTGGTGGGGCTTTCATTGGTTTTTTAAAAATATCAATAAAGCATTTAGTCTTTTGTAATACTAGCTTCACTTAAGCAATTAGTCTTTTGTAATCCTACATAACTTTAAAATATTTAAGAATCCTCATCCCTCTTTTCACGTCATCAAATTTATCAAATACGGTGTTTTGTATCACAAACTGAAAACTGCAGATGTTTTATGCCAGTAGAAGCAGCTTCTTCTGAAGTATCACTGTGTACACCAGGAGTTACTGGTAAACAACTCATGTATTTATAGTTAGGCTTCCATTGTGTATTTGTTATTTAAATTAGGGTTTAACATTCAAGCAGTGAACACTAAGAATCATCACACCTGAATAAGACTCGCTAAAACATTCTTAGCTGTGCAATTTCCACGTTAAAGTATATCTTTAAATAGGTAACATATTGCTGCTACAGGAGCCCTAGTTCATGAGTTTCCAGTCTTTATAGGAACATTAATTTGCTCAAAAAAAAAAACCAAACCAAAGAAACTCCCTCTGCTCAAAAGAAAAATAAAAAGCCATGAAACATGGTGTATGAAATCACTGCTGGTACATTGGCACAATTTACTTCTGTGAATTTAGGGCTTTTTTTATTGAAATAAAAACAAAGATGCAGTATTTCAATAGAATTCTGATGGAACAGTCTCCTTTTAATACATTTATACAACCTCTAAGAGCAATAAACAGGAATGATACACGAGTGAGAGAACTGCACATTAAACCAGTACCATAAGGCTTTTTTAAGCAGTCTTGGGGGTTTTTCGCCCCACAAAAACTCCCAACAGGCCTGGCTAATTTAAAAATTACCAAAACCAATTTCCACAAAATGCTACAACTCGCGTTCTCTCTCCTCAGTATGCAGCAAAGCTCAAAACTTTAGGAATGTTTTCAGCAAGGACCCATTGGAAGCAGATCCTGAAATGCACGACACACACTATCAGTTGTGAAGAACTGAGTTGTTCATTTATTTATAGTACGAATTCTGCTTGTTTGCCTCAGCAATGCTTTCTGTTTCATTCTGATGCTACATGTGCCCCTGGTTCCCCATGTCCTAGAAGCTTCCTTAATCCCAGATTCTCACTGTCTGCCAGATGTTAGCACATCCCTTCTCTGTATCTTCCCTCCTGCATTTTATTTAGCTGAATTCCTCATTAAAAAAATGAAACAAAATCCCACTGGCTCTCCAAACCCATACATAAATCCCACCTCACACTAGGAATTAACATATCTTTTCCCAATTACTCTGGACAGAGATTGTATCTGCTTCTCCAACACTGCTTGCCTAGCCCGTTTCAAAATACAGCTTTTGTTTCAAAAGAGCTGCTGCTAACTCTGCAAGATAATTCCAGCGACCTGAAGGTCCCTAAGCATGAAAATCACACAATAATTAACAACCACCCTTAGGATACAAACCATCTAACAAACTGCTGCAGCCCTCTATTCCGGAGGCCAATGATCAGAAGTTTCAGAGGCTAAATTACTGCTTACACTTCTGGCCAGCAGCAGTAGCATGCAATTCAACAGTCTTTACCATAAACTGTGAGATTACCCCAAATCAAGCCATTTCTGCAGTGCTGTGGCTTCTGGAAGAGCAGGAATCTAAGAAACAAAGATTATACTAGAGTCTTAACCTAACAAGGTTTCAAGAGGGAAATAACATTTGGAAGGACACAGTATCACAGGCACCACCACTCCCAACAGCAACATTTGTGAGGAAGGGGACAAGAGAAGTCTAAGCTTGTCTCTCCTTCCACTGACTAGTGGAGATGGGGTTTTGAATTGAGTCTACTGCCCAGAGGTTATTAAGCAAAATAAACCATCACAGGCCATTCAGAATTAGCACCTTTGTGCTAAACTTTATCTTGTCACAAGCTGGAAGATAAGAAAGCAGCAGGTCTGATCTCTCAAAGCGATGTCCTAAGGATACATACAAGGGGATCTCACAACTCTGATGCTTCCCAACTTGCCTAAGAACTGCCAGCTCTTAGCATGCTCAGACCATATTATTTCAGCATTGTCCAACACACTCAACAGAATCAATAGAATGAGTGATGGCAACACAGCTTTTCAAAACAACACATGTTCTGCTCCATTCTGCTGAAGCAATACTTGCCAAGGCAGACAACCAAAACCAGCTTTTCCAGCTTTCCTGTTTGTCAAGACACAACAAGCCACAAACATGAGATCTGCCACTGGGGAGAAAACAGTGTCAGAGAGAAACATTCTCCTTCCCAGTGCAAGAAGAGGAGCTGCTCACACACCGGGAATCTAACGCTCGGTCCTTGACTTTGCATCCGACTTGAGTGGGACGAAAAATTAGCATACCACATCAGCAGCCTCACTCAGCAGGCTGACACACAAAAGTTATTTAAATCTGCCACTCACTCAGCAACTGAGTTACCCAACATCAAGCAGACAAGAAAAACACCGCCTGTTTCTTTCCGAGACACACAGAGAGAGGTGTATACTTACTGGATCTGTCAGCATAGCACGAAAATGTGAAGCCAAAGCGAGGAAAGCCAAGGTGTTGAACAGTGTGCCATTGATGACACTATAAACATAATCTCTCGATGGAACTAGCATGACAAGAAGGACTACAAAGTCGGCATAGAACACCAGCATCCAGGTAACGACAGCACATGCAATACCACAGCCATCTCGAATAAACCACATTGTTCCCAGGGAAGCGCGGCTAGGAGGTGGAACACACTTTTCCGGCTGGAGGTATTCAGGTGTCCTTTCAATATCTCTGAAGCGGTGGACTGGAGTAATCATCATAGGCTATTATGTCCATACTTGCATCTGAAAGAGAGTCAGAAACAATGCTCACTTCTCTGCCAGACATCCAGACCCCTGCTCGCGTAATGGCATGGTCATCACGTGGGAAAATTGCAGAAAGTGAACTGAAAAAGCAAAAAAGGTAAATAAATCCAACACAAAATAATGGATTGGGAAACCACACTCCTGCGCTTATCGGAACACTCCTTACTCAGAAGACTCTAAGTGCTTTTAAGAAGTGCTTAATTACACACTAGGTCTACCTGTGTGCCACCTCCACCTTCCTGAGTGGAAAGGCAACAAGCATTTTAAAGAAGAAAAAGTCATCAGGTAGGAACCAACAGGAGTTGCCACAACAGGAGCTGAAGCAAGAACTTGGCACTGTCATGTGAGGGGACAAGAGAAAGTCCTGGCACAGCTGGCAGGGTCCCTTTTTGCTACTTCAGATTTGGGGAAGGGAGGGGTCTTTCCTACACATCCTTGGAAACTTTGCAAGTGGAAGAGGTTTCCTTTCTCCTTACCCATTGACTCACAGCTTTGGGGTAAAAGTGCAAAAACAAACAGCTGTACAGTTAGATTTGCAGGAACTGATTAAGAAGCAACCCAGAAAAGATCTTGACAGGAACATCTAGTCTTGGCTGGAGGATGTAATTTCCCAACAACAGCTGTCTCCCACTCTCACCTCCTCCTCTGGCCTTCCATCCTTTGGAAGTCTTCTGCTTCGCCATGCCTCTCCGACCACCTTTGCTCCATCCCTCAACGGCATTTGTTTTGCTTCCCCTTTTCCTGCCAATTCCACTCTACTGTAGCAAGAGCACCAACACTGACATTGCCCTGTCCTCTCTAGCTCTGCAGACACCTTGTCCATCCAGAGGATAAGATCCATCTTGGAACCAGGAACAGTAATGCTCCAGGTATGTGCCGTGCTTGCTGTAGTTTCAATGTAACTCCCACCAAATGTAGCCATTTGAGAAAACAGAGAAGGTGCTCCTAAGTCTTTGGCAAGGGATCAATCCATCTGCACTCAATCCATCCACCACTCAATGTTGGGGCACACCTGGAATGCTACACCTGGAATGAAAGCAGCTCTTTACACACCCACCAACCTCTTCCAAAGACACTTCAGTGTATTTGTTCAGTTCTCCAAACGCTCCATAACACTACACCCTCTAAAGACCCACCTTCTACAAAAATGGCTACAATAATTCTACTGCCAAATACAGTGAATTGCATATCCCTCAATGGAAGGGATCAGCCTCCTGCTGTTTCAAAATGTAAGGCTTCTTCTCACGGCTGTGCAAAAAAGAGTGTTCAGTATGCCATTTTAATTCAGAGAAAATGTACACCATTAATTATGTTTTCTGCCAAAAAAGTTCACACTGAAGCTATTTTTGTCCTTAATTGTTTAAAAATGGATATATTTTACAGAAAACATACTGAGAGAATTGCAGAAACCCCTAGGATTTCAAACTTTTCTCCACATTTTATGGCTAAGTTCTGCCAAGTACAAGAAGAAAGCTCTACTCTGCCTAATGCCAACCTAAATGGAGATGTTGCTGCCCCTATCTCAAAGGGAAGGAGATGATAGTTTATATTTCAGCTGTTATTTTAAGAAGACCAAATTCATAAGAGGACAATTATTCTTTCACAGCCAAAGAATAAGGTTATTAATGAGCAAGACGATTAATTACATCCAAGCACAGAAGTGATGAGCTTTGTGTGTCTGAGTGTGAGTGACATGGAAGAGAGGCACTGGAACTGCTGTGGCCACAGTGAGAGGCAAAAGCCAGGAGAACAAAGTTACAAGATGCACAGAAGCAGATTAACTAGGCCATTTACAATATTTGTCTTCTAACACAACTAGTATAAATAAACTAGGAGAATTAGGTATTTTCTTATCTTTCCACTTTGAACATTTAGTATGCTGCCAAGCGAGTTTAAGATCGTTTATGAATCTGAAGAAAGTCACGTGGATTAATGTTAAAGCATATCAGTCTTGTATTTATACACACGTCACACAGAACAGAAAAATCAAGATGAAAATGTCCTTGTGAGGATGTCATTTACTTTGGCAAGAAAAAAGCCCACAACAAAAAACCCTCTCCTCATTCACAAAATTCACATAACACACTGTAATTACTCTGTATTTTAACCACAGCTATAATTTAGCCTCATGATTCCTGATATTTAGGAAGACAAGCTATATAATTTTCATAAACAGTGATTACCCAAACAATCTGGTGGTCTAAGTTCAGATAAATCTATACCTACTAGTAAATCCATACCTTTTCTCCCATTTTTCACAATTTCTGTAACGACAATTATGTATTCATACATTCACACAGACTTAACAAGTATTTCTCAGACTCAGTTCTTCCACTCCCTCATGGAAAACAGGTTAACCTTCCCCCCATTGTTTAATAATCTTATTAAAATCGTTATGCTTGTTTGCCAGCTCAAAATAAAACTGACATAATTAAAGACTCACACCTGACAATAGTGTTGACAAGAACATTACATTACATTAAAAAGTAAGAAAGAAAACTGTAATTTAGGTGTTCAATTTTCAACTGAAATTTAGCCTTGACACATCAGGTGCAGTAACAAGCTGGGACACTCCTGAACACAGACTCACAGGATTTTTTCCCTAGACTCTGAGCTTTTTTTTCCCCTAAGGTTTTGTATCCAAAAGCAAAGGAATCAAATAGTCACAGGAAAAGCAAACTCCTATTTAACAAAGGAATTAGTTTGACAAGTCACCTTAAGGTCAGTATTAGCAAAGACTGAATGAAAGCTGAACAAATACACAGTGATTAAAGCTGTGGGTTTAGTCCTGAACAGCACACTTCAGCAGTGAAATAAAAATTAATCTCTCTTGCAAGTGCAGGAAGTGGTTCCACTCCAATAAAAGTTCTACAGCTCTCTCAGAAATATCATTGAGCTAAACTGGGGAAAAAAATAAGACAAATCTATTGCTGTGTAACTGTCTAAGGAGAAACTGGAAGGAGCCCTGAGGCCCCCTCAGTTTGAAAGTCTGGAGACTCATTTCTGCAGTGAGTTAAAAGGACAGAGCACAGGCCCCCGATTATGGCTGGAGGACAATTCTGTTATTTAATGTACTCTGTCATTTAATGCTTGCTTTAGAGGCCTCATTAGGCAACAAAATTAAAAAATCAGTAATCAGTACATAAACACCATACATTATTTGAGAAATATATGTGTGTTTTAGTGTTCATTATATTAAGAGTCGAGCTATAGGAGCTTATAGTCTCAGCTTCTCTCCCAGATGACCCGGTTAGTGGGGTTTTTTTAATTCCTTGTTCTTACATACACAAACATCTGTTTTGGTTTATGTTGTCCTATTTGGTATTTTCACATAAATAATACAACGACCAAAAGAAAAGGTTGTAGCGGGGTGGAAGCAGTAACTTGCCCTAACTGCTCTGCCCTTCAATCATGCTGCATATGAACTTAATTTATAATACAGATGGAATACGTCAGCTCCACCTGCTCTGGAGCAAACAATATGTAAACAATGTATGCAAAGGGCTTAAGGACTTAATCTTGGTGTCAGGCTACAAGAGAGGCCACTAGGTAAGTGTGAGATACAATGACAATACACACATCAATTCAGCTTAATGACATGACAGAGCAAAGACCTTTTTTTTAATCTGGAAGGCAACTGGCATTACAGGAACAATCAAAAAACATGTAATACATAAGTCTGAAATGTAAACAAAACAAATGAAAATCCACTTCCTGCTACAATGAACACTTAAACTATGCTATTAGACCCTATATAAACTGTCTTTTTACCTGCCATAAACCATGTCAAAAAAATCTGGTTTTTAATGGCCTGTGACAGCCAAAGAATGTGCTAAGAATGTACAAACAAATGATGTTGGCCTTCACCCAGTAAGTAAAAAGCTACCTGAGGTTCTGATGTAAAACTCACAGCAAGCATAGAACCATCACCATGGTGAACCTTTGATTTTCATTTAATTACTCATGCTAGGGAAGTCAAGCACATGGGTATGACTTGCAGAACTACAGCATTACTATGTACATTGCAACCATTTCCTCTATTACAAGTCCATTAACACTGAACTTTGGGAAGAGGTTACATTTTCGTTCTGTCATACGAACTAAGTGAATTTCAAGTTCTGCCAATTACATGAAAACAATACTGGGGAAAAAAAGAATAAAAAGAAGAGAGATCAGGACAGATCACAGACCTTTTTTTAGGTTTTCAGTTTGGTTTTTTATTTACTTTAAAGAAATACTTCCAAACAGCTTTTATGACACACAGAGTACCTTGAGAGCTGACAAACAACACTAAAGTTAAATTTTTATCATCAAAAGGAAGTAAACATACGTAACTAGTCACACTGTATTCATGACAGCTAAAGCAGGCAATCTAGATCCACAGGACAGATGTCCTTTTAAACAAAATCAAGCAGCTCCAGACAGATAGACAGAAACTGTAGGAGAATTAGTTTTTAAGTTTATTTCATTTTTGCGTACATAAAACTGCATAGACTAAAACACTGCATATTTAATCTTCCTTTGCAACAGACATACGAGAAGGTGAGTTTCCTAACTAAAAGGCTTTTTACCTATGTTTCTCCTGCCACACTTCCATGCAGCTAAAACCTAACAAGCTTGTCAAAACTTGCCAAAGCAGAGATAATAAGAAAATATCAGTATTTATATGTATTTTCCTAATGGCTCCTGCAAGGCCTAAAAAGCTTTATCTGATCAGCAAGAGTGGAACAAAACAGGCCAGCTATGCTGAGAATTTTTGGCAGTCTCCTGCAGATTCATCCAGATATCCACTGGCATGGCAGTTTCCAACCCCTGGTTTACAAAACCCTGGAGGGTCAATGGGACATTTCTAACAGGTCTGTGAAAGGCAGCTAAAAAAAGCAAGCCTATTATTAGCAGGCTCAAATTTGCTACAGAGAGCTGCACTTCCACTGGAATATTTTCAGGACTCCAAAAAATTGTTAAAAAACCAACCAAACACCAAACAAAACAAACCCCACCCCAACTCGGGCTAAAAACACGAATGGGTAAAAACCTAATCCTTTGTTACAATGGCAAAGGCAACAGGGAAGAACCGGGCACGGAAGTTAAACTGTGCTTACAGGACACCCGATGACTCAGATCAAATTATCACGGGGCAAAGTCAACCCTCCTCCAGCCACCCCAGGAGAAGGGAACAGGATTGTGCCTACCACAGATACTTTTTCATTTTTCTCCTGGAAATTCAGGCTACATTAAGGAGTATAGTTACAGCCTAAATACTACACTACCAGCTATGCACTTGCTTTTAGCAAAAGGATCACAAACATCTCAAGATTCTCCTGAATCCTTTGGCTCCTGAAGACAGGCAGTTTCAACACTTTCAGTTCACATACTGAAGAAAAATGGCATAAAGAAATCTTAAAAAAATTACGAGGCTTAAAATAAATTTGTGCTTCCTGAGGATAAATGCACAGGTTTGAATTATCTCCCTTAGAAAGGGGAATAGAGAGCACATAAAAACAGATGGTAACCAAGTTGTAACTTTTTTCTGTATGTGAAGGGAGTAAGCAGATGTATTACAATGCTTTATAGTACTTGTTTATAAAACTGTTTATATCATCAACTATTTTGATGTTACTTTCTATTTTTAATTTATTTCTTACTTCAAAAAGGTCCCATGTGAACAAGACCTTAGTAAAATTGGCTCACACTAAAATAATATTTTTATTATTTGTACCAGAAGCATCTTATTAGAGGGGAAGATTTAATTGAAGCCATGCCTTTCTGAAGAACACATTTGAATAGGAGTACAAATACACAGAGGGAACTTCTCCCTAAGGAGAGCAAGCGGAGGGGGAAATTACCTCAAAGACATCTGTCAGATCCAGAAACTCCATCCTGAGGGCCTGGATCAGGCTGAGAATGACAGGCTCAAAAGAGATGCAGCCACACAAGGCACCAACCCCTCAGTCCTCCCCTAATTTACATCAGTGTAGACAAGAAGCAACTTCAACAGTGCCAGAGGAATTTCATTACTAGAACTGAAAGGAAAAGAAGGCCATGTTTTCTGAATTATAAATACAGGGGTTTCCCTATCCTGATGTTTGTGGTATGCAGTCTCTCAGGGCAGATGCTAACAGCTTCCTGGTTAATGTCTGTATCACTTCTGTTTAACTAATGTATTGTATAAATAAAATATAATGCAATAAAGACTGACCTAAGAGTCTGAGTTATCTGGTGACTGCACCCCCACCAAAACGCCTGTCAGCTGCTGGCCTGAGCAAAGGAGAGCAAAGACAATGTAGTTACTGTCCAAGGTACAAAAACACTGGACCACTATGGATGAGTGACAAAATTGGGGCAACATGTAGGAACAGGGCACAAGTCACAAGGGCACCAGAGACTGAGGTCAGACTTGGATCTGACTTGGTCTGATCACAAAGTTAGTGATCTTAGTAAGTCTTTCATCAGAGATAGAAGGTACTTTATAAAACTGTCATTAAGTAATGAACCATTACAAAATAACTGATAAGGTTTTAACTATCAAAGCTGCAAGGGGAATAGAGAAATTCTGTAACTTCAATCCTACAGCTTCCCAATAGACCAAATACACACCAGCTACTTGACCTATGTCAAAAGAGAAATATTAGTCCTCAACATACCATCTTTGTTGCATTGCCACCTATCTGACGTTAAGCATTGGAAGGAAGGAGCAATCTTGCAGGAGAGACTGCACCAGGAAACAGAAAACAACAGATGGGGATGTCATGCTTTCCCACAGCATTGCAGTTATCCTGAATACACAGCCTTTTGAGAGACAAAACAGGAGAAACTGTCCTGGTCTTCTAGACAGCTTTGCAATTTACATGCTGACTCAGGACTTAAAACAGCAAGTCACTGGATTAAGGAAATGTAAATTCTCAATTTGTCCTTTACCAACTTTTTTTTTTTTTTTTAGAGACAAAAATTAAAGGGGAAGGTTTATCCATAAAACTGGTATTATTTTCAGCATCTATTTAAAAAAAACCACACAACTTTCATGGCATAAGGAATATGTTTTGCAGAGCAGGAAAGAGCTGCAGCTTTAAAGTTTTAATCATAATACGAAGCTGGCAGAATCCCTCTAGTCTAAAAAAAATATTCTAAATACTATCTTTCAAGGCAGAAAGAGCACTTTAACTATCAGACATACGTTTTCACTCAAGATGGTCTAACACAGGATTTGGCTCTCACCTGCTTCTGCTACAGCCCCCTCTTCACAAGCATGAACAAGACACTCACTCTCTGATTTTAATCCCCTGCCTGTAGTTTATTCTTCTGCCTTACCACACAGGGGTAGGTAAAGATATAGGTATAAAGAAAGGCTGTAAGGCATTTAGATTTTAAATCTACATACTACACCTAAGCAGATCCCTAAACTGACTACGGAAAGTACACAGGGCATACATTAAAACAGCACATTAGTAACACAGGGACCAAAAAATTATCACCTCTCTCCTGCAAAGTTAAAATCACAACTAGAAGGAACGTATGCTGCTACTTCAGAGAACCGGAAAAACCTGCATGTTCAAAGTTGCTGTATGCTAAACCTTTTGAAACACAGCAAAGAACATCTGAGTTGGCAAACTCAGCATTTCTAGTTTTACTCACTTTTGCACTGGCAAGCAGAAGGGATCCTTGCTGCCATAAAAAACCAGAGTTTCTGTGTGTAAACCATAATTTTTCTACCCTTCGAAATACAGAGAGTTCAAGACAAGACCAGATACAATATATAGTATCTTCCTTATCTATTCTGTGCTATATTGGACATCAGTAATTCAAGTAGTCACTGCAAAGAACAAAGACACATATCACATTACTATCTTTACCACCTGCTACAGCCCTCTCTGCATCTATGGTGTGGTACTACTGCCTTCCCACTAGGCCTGTATATGTCTTTTTTTTTAACTTTTTTTTTCAATAACATAGTGCTTTACACTACCTTTACTCACTCACACTGTTTCAGCTTCAGCCGACTTGTATTAACTTGTATTAACTTGTATTCAGCCCACTTGTATTCTGCTTGCTGCACCACATTTAAGATTGGCCACCCCTGTTAGTTCTGCATTATTACAAAACTCACAGCTGAACATCACAAACACACCATCTACTGCTGGCCCAGCAGCAGAAACATCAACAAGAGCCTTGCATTTCCCCTGATTCAACATTCCTCTGTTGTCCAAGGATCTTAACAGTGAGTCTTCTGTGTCCTTGTTTTACTTGCTCCTGGAATAGTGTTTCCCAACATTTTTCTAGCTGAACTCTGCTGCTGTACCCTCCCCTCTCATTTCCATACCTTCCCATGCCTATCCACTCTTTCTTTTTTCCCCTCTTCTTGCACTCCTACCTCTTCTCCTGTAACAGCACCAGTTCTGTACGGTCACCCTGTAACCTGGTGGTGCAAAGAGATACAGGGCTATAAGCCTGGATAAATCTCTCACTCCAGTCTCCAGAAGCACTCCCAAGCACTCCCCAAGCTGGGGGCACAGCCATAGGCAGGCAACAGGAGTTAATACGCCAGTGCTCCAGTGCAGTGAGCCAGCACCTAGCTGCACCTTGCCTCTAACACCTTGCACCTCACTAGCTGGGAACTGCTGCCATATGGGGAGGTCTTTGGCACCCACACCCTGCAGACTAGCTGGCTCGCTCTTTTGGACTCCCTCTCGAAAGGACAATGTGTGAAGTGTTACTGGCAGACTTGCTGCACTGCAGCTCCAGGCAAGGGCTATCTTCTTTCCTTATTGCCTGCACAACCCAGGAAAACACACAGCTTCAATTAGGAAAGCTTTAACTTCTCATTTCCTTGAACACAACCTGAAGCTTCAGATTAGTTACATGCATGGGTCAAACGTGATGTTCCAGGTACAATCAGTCACATTTAGTTTGCTTCAACCAGCTAAGCACAGGACAGGGAAAATAAAAACTGACAACAAGCTATTCTGTCGTGTCATATTTTAAATTACCTGCTGTCTTCTGTCAGGAAGGCAGAAAAACTGTATTCCAGAATATCGCCCTAAGAAAAAGGTTATGTCTACACTGCAGAGGGATCACAGAAAAGCATAAGCTCAGCCAACTAACATCTGCAGAGACTGGCTGAGCTACAGCCAGTCCATTTTCAGATCGACACCACTGTGGGTGCCCATCTAGTCTCCTCTACAAGAGAGATGCCCTGTTACAGCTTACAGGAAATGTCTGCACAGTAAAACTGGCTCCATGAGCAATTCTTCCTGAAACAATGCAACACATGGGTTTAAACTGCATGGACTATGCAACACTGCCAGCTCCTGTTCTGTTGGAGGTGCACAGCAATCCACCCACCGAGAAAAGTGAATTCATATTAGGTACGAAAAAGAGATTCACCAAAGCTAAGATACCACTGCCCAGGATACACACATCCTGCTGAAGACTGTCAGTTCTTCCCCTTTGCTAACGCAAAGGAAACCGCCCAGAAGAAACATGTAACTACTTGGGCACAGCAGACCTGCATCTGCTGAGGAATTAAGCATTCATCTTCTTGCAACCTGCTCCCATTATTTGGATTCAATTTCATTTGTATACTTTTGTCTACTACCAAACAAGCAATTTAAAACCGAAATACAGACCCTTGTCTGTAACTACATCACTTGAAATGAAAAGGAAGCAGAAACATACATGAAAATACCCAATAAATGTTATTGCTATAGGTCCTAAATGTCACAACAAATATTTTGGGTTTTAGGCAGACCTTATATTTGCCCTTTTATAAACCTATAACCACAAAGAGTTTCTGCGTCACACTTTCTAAACCTCAATGAACATTCAGTCAGACAAAACTTACTACCAGCAGCAGGTCCCGCTGGTGTGACAAACACTATTGCATCACTGAGGCAGCACTAAGAGCTGCGCTGACAGAGTCATAGCCTTTGAACGAGCAGATCTTTATTTATCTGCACATGGCACTGCATTTTTAAAAGATGTAAGAATGGCGTGGCTCCCCTTATGATGACTCTTATCACTGAAATGCCTGTGACACTACACAAAGACTTATTTGTTGCTTTCACTGAGCAAAGAAAAACGTGGTCCCCACTAATGCCAATATACACCACCAGACACCCAATTCAGTCACTCACTGTAACTCACCAGTCCCTTACTTCTCCATGTACCACTGTATCAGAACAACCATCCAAATTTGGGCTCCTTTCCTACAGATCTGCCACTGCACACACATCTTGCTGTGCCAGGCGTCTGGCACAGCTGCTTTCTCTCATGCTGAAAAACACAGTTTTATCTTTTCTGAATAAGGATCAAAGGAAAGAGATCTAAACGAACTTTGCTGTCCATCCCGCATCCCTCAATGGCACACTGCTGCCTCCTTCTCCCCAAGGCCTGTTTTCTTCATTGTGTTCTTCAAGACTATTTTCTAATGACCCATCGCGAGCTCCTGCTTCTTCTTAAAAATTTACCTTACAGAACTACCCCAGTAACACTTAAAAGCTGCCGTTCTAAACCAGCCCGGATCGCTTGGTACTGACATCTAAAACTCACCATCCATTTCAACTAAACCCGCCACAGCACAGCGCCATGGTTTCGGCACGGCTGACTCCCGATGCCGAGGTGGCACCTGGCCGATGGTGCCACCGGACAGCTGCAGCCACACGCCGGCTGCCCAGGGCCGCCTCGGAAGCGACAGGGTCAGCTCCGCTCGCTGTCCAGCTGCTCGCTGGCGAGCACGTCCCATCGCTGCAACGCATTAGCAGATTACAGGACCACTGCAATCCACTGACAGGTCACAGGACCCCGACGAAATCGCCGGAGGCTCCGACTTCAAATTTCCTGCCGAGAGGACTCAACGCTGCTCCGAAAGGCCGCGGAGCAGACCTAAACCGCGCATTTAGCCCGGTATCATTTAACGTGTTTAGCCTCCCAGTATTTAAAGCCCAGCGCTGGAAGGCGGAGAGGGGAGAGCGGGAGCCCTCCTCCCGTTTCCCGACCGATGCCCACAGCTCCCGGGGA
>VWZT01001059.1:445137-522028 GCA_013397055.1 Pachycephala philippinensis
GTGGCTGCGGACCGCCCGTGCCGACTGCGCGTTAACGGCCCGGCCGTGTGGGTGCCTGGGGGGGAAATGCGGGGTTTGTGAGGAAAAATACCCCACACTTTTTTGTTTTGACATGGGAACGGATGGTTCTGCCTCACCGGGCATCTCTGAGCCTCAGCCAGGTTCAGGGTGCTTTTGGTTTGCAGGTTCCAAAATCTTTTGGCACCCAAGGAGGAGCCGTACAGCGCAGAGCAGTGAGGATGTTTGGGGGCCTGGAGGAAACGCTGAGGGAGTTGAGCCTGTTCAGCCTCGAGAAGAGACCACCGAGAGGGAACGTCATTAGTGTGTATAAATGTCTAAAGTGGGGGAGGAGGGTGCCAAAGAGATGGAGCCAGGCTCCTCTCGGTGGTACCAAGCACTAGGATGTGAGGCAGTGGTCAAAAATTGATGCACAGAAAGTTCCTGAACATGAGGAAGAACTTCTTAACTGTGTGGGTGACCATGCACTGTAACAAACCGGTTGTCCAGAGAGGTTGTGAAGTCTCCCTTGCTGGAGATACTCAAGAACTGTCTGGATGCAATCTTGTGCCATGTGCTCTAGGATGGCCCTGCTTGAGCAGGGAGGTTGGAACAGATGACCCACTGTGGTCCCTTCTATCTGTACCCGTTCTGTGACTGTGATGGTGTGACAGAGCGCTCCACTGCAGGTGTCATGTTCAGAGCCAGAGCAACGGTTGAGTTTGCTTGACACTCTCCNAGCCTCGAGAAGAGACCACCGAGAGGGAACGTCATTAGTGTGTATAAATGTCTAAAGTGGGGGAGGAGGGTGCCAAAGAGATGGAGCCAGGCTCCTCTCGGTGGTACCAAGCACTAGGATGTGAGGCAGTGGGCAAAAATTGATGCACAGAAAGTTCCTGAACATGAGGAAGAACTTCTTAACTGTGTGGTTGACCACGCGCTGTAACAAACAGGTTGTCCAGAGAGGTTGTGGAGATATTCAAGAACTGTCTGGATGAAATCTTGTGCCATGTGCTCTAGGATGGCCCTGCTTGAGCAGGGAGGTTGGAACAGATGACCCACTGTGGTCCCTTCTATCTGTACCCGTTCTGTGACTGTGATGGTGTGACAGAGCGCTCCACTGCAGGTGTCATGTTCAGAGCCAGAGCAACGGTTGAGTTTGCTTGACACTCTCCACATCAAGCCACTGCTTCCAGCCTTTGCGGCCTTGCCAGGTATTAATCATGCACTGCAAATGTTCACATTTCAGGGGGTTCCCTCAGGCTGGCTTTATTTGGGCCAACACATGTCATTCATTTACCACAATGAAGTTAGAGGAAAAGATACTGCTTTGCCTTTGTTAAAAAAAAACCCCAACATAAAACCCCCAAGAAACCCAAGAAACAAGTGGCATCCTTTTTTGTACAATAAGCTACACTACTGTCTTGTGCTGGAATTTGAATGTCCTCAGAAATGCTCTTTAGGGCAAGAGGATGCCTTCTGCCCTGCCTGAGAAGAAACGAGCCAGACCTGGGCTCCTCCCACCTTTGAAAAACTGCTGTTTGCATGTGAACAAGATTTGCTAGCTGAGCCTCTGGACTATGCAAGAATTTGACTAACATTAGGTAGACTCCAAGCTGGGATGGCAGAGGTGAGGAAAAAAATTAACACATCACTCCTTCCTGGCAGTTGGAACTGTTAGCTGCTGTGGGCTAAGCCATGAGAGGCAGGAACTGAGATGAGAGCCAGAATGTCATCTCCCTGTGCTCTCAGTGGAAATCATAGGGTGCATCTGAATTAACACAGTGTTTCAGATCAAGTTCACTCACTTTTTCAGGGACTTTTTGATTTCTTCTTAGTTCTTGTTTGGTTCACACTGTGGAATGTGAGGATGCAAGTATCACACTGCAAGTCAAACGAAGGGTCAATCTGTGCTGGACAGCAGCACTGGCAGATGCTATTTTAGAGAGAATATACAAACCAGGGCCCTTTCATGCACGGGCACTGTCTTTGTCTGGCACTCCTGCTCACCTTTCTAGTGTGAGCGGGGAGGACAAGCTACCCAAGCCTCGGCTCCCAGCTCTGTCAGGCTCCACTGCTGCCTCTCCCCACCAAGAAGCAGTAAGCAATGCCCATGCAACAACCCTAGAGTGCAGAACCTTGACTCCTTTTGGATGCAGGTAAGCCATGGGAAGAGTCCCAGAAATGCATCAGCTCTGCCCTGACTGCTAATGGATAAGCAACCTGCCAACGGGACCAGACCAAGCTAAAACCTCCAAAACCATCCGTTGCTCTTGAGGTTTGCTCCCACTGCATCACACCACCTGCTCAACTATGCACAGCCAGGAATGCTCTGTACATTTGACTGAACAAGGGGTTCTGGAAAGCTGGATGAACTCCGACAGTGTGCTCTGTAACCCTTTGGAGCCATGGATCATTTTTATCCAAGCAAGCAGTCGCGTGAAGTCAGATAGCATATTTTAAAATACTCTGAAAATTATACACAGGAGTTGTGCAAAAAGGCGTGCAAACTTCATTAATGAGTGTTATGCAACTTTCAATTAAGGCTGTCAAAAAAACCCCCAACCCTTAATTACTGTTTTAATATAACAGTGCGAGCTTTTAATTACATTTCCCACGCCACTTTCCCAGCGATATCTGGCACAGGACGAACAGAATCTCCTAAGGTAAAGCGTTTGGTTTCTTCCTTGCTCCCGCACCAGCCTTGCCCGCGCACCGCACCTCGCTTGGACCTTTCTGAGGTAAAAATTCCGCAACGAAAATGAAGAAACGCAGAGGACTATGACTACGCGATCCCCTTCTGAGCACCGAGATATTTCCACAGCCTCCTTCAGGAGCTCCTGGCAGAGGGCAGGCAGAGAGCGGGTGCTCTGGTTTACCACGAAGGCCAGCTTCTCGGTCGGGATGTTTTCCGGGATGCGGGCTGCCCAGTGGGTACCGCGTCCAGAGCGCTGCGCCTACTCCATGTGAAAGGCTTCTGTGGCTTCCCGGCTGCACCCCCCGCTCTGCCCGCAGGAAGGGGGAGCCCCCGCTGTGAGGTGCCGGTGCCGGNGCGACCGAGCCCTCCATCGTTGTGTCTGGGGGTGAACCTCTGGAGTGGTAATCATCTGAGCACACTGAGCATCGGAACGGGAAGCAGGCTGAGAGCAGGACGTGGATTTGTTTTCACAGAATCACAGAATATGCTGAGTTGGAAGGAACGCACAAGGTTCATCAAAGTCCGACTCCTAACCCTGCGCAGGACACCCCAAGAGTCACACCATGTGCCTGAGAGCACTGTCCAAANCTGTGAGGTGCCGGTGCCGGCTGGGCGGGCGGGACACCAGCTATAGATACCCGGCAGCTTTCCCGCCGCGGGCGGGCGGGCGGATGGAAGGCAGGAAGGCAGGGAGGAAGCGGGGCAGTGCGCAGGTGCGGGCGGGAGGCGGCGGGAATGGCGTCTGTGGTGCTGAGCGAGGCGGAGAAGCTGTACATCGTGCATGGCGTGCAGGTAGCGGGGGCGGGCGCCGGGCGGCAGGGAGCGGAGTTAGGCTGGGGAGGAGCGGGGGAGGAAGGAAGGAAGGAGGGAGGGAGGGAGCGACCGAGCCCTCCATCGTTGTGTCTGGGGGTGAACCTCTGGAGTGGTAATCATCTGAGCACACTGAGCATCGGAACGGGAAGCAGGCTGAGAGCAGGACGTGGATTTGTTTTCACAGAATCACAGAATATGCTGAGTTGGAAGGAACGCACAAGGTTCATCAAAGTCCGACTCCTAACCCTGCGCAGGACACCCCAAGAGTCACACCATGTGCCTGAGAGCACTGTCCAAATGCTTCTTGAACTCTGTCAGGCTTGGTGCTCTGACCGCCTCCCTGGGGAGCCTGTTCCAGTGCCCAGCCACCCTCTGGGTCTAAAACCTTTTTCTGATAGCCAACCTAAACCTCCCCTGACACAACTTCAGGCCGTTCCCTCGGGTCCTGTCACTGGTCATCCCAGAGAAGAGATCAGTGTCTGCCCCTCCTCTTCCCCTCAGGAGGAAGTTGTAACTGCAGTGAGGTCTCCCCTCAGTCTCCTCCAGGCTGAACAAAGTGACCTCAGCAGTTCCTCAAGCGACTTCCCCTCAAGGCCCTTCCCCAGCTGCATTGCCCTCCTTTGGATGCTCTCTAATAGCTTAATATCCTTCTTCTGTCCCCATTTGCTCCTCTTTCCTTGCTCTTTCCACCTCTTCCCTGGCTCTTTCTCAAGTTACTGCCGTTGGGGATAGAGTTTTAGTCTGTCACTTAAGGAAGGAATGTGAGTGGACCGAGGAAGAAGAGTGAAGGGTGTCTGGGGAGAAGCTCCAAAGATAACAGAACTGTATTTTTACCGAATTTTACTGAAAAACAACCTGTTTTTATAGAGACGAGCTGTAAAGTATTAGAGAATGCATGATACCCGGTTTTGGAATACAAGTGGATGAAAGCATTTGGAAGGCTGATGTATTGTTTTTGTCTACTGATGTAAAAGTACAGAACTTGCCGGTCCCAGGAAGGAGCTGGGTTGTGTTAGGTTTAGTACCATTTAAAGCCATGACTTTACAGTTTTGGAATCTAAAGCTTTCTTTTGGGAATTGGAGGGACTTTGTGCAATTCATGTCTGCGTGCAGATTGCTTGTTGCAAGCTCTGCATAAATGAGATATAAATGAAAAAGTACAGTTAGTTCTTTTATACTCCATGATGAAACTACAAGCTGTTGCTTTTATATCCTCTTTACTGCTGTGTTTGGTATAGGAGAAGGAAAATTTAAAGTCACAGGGTTTGTGGTTTTGGTTTTTTTTCTACTTTTCATTATTGATTCCCTTAAGTGAAATATATGGATTGTCATACTTAGGAAGATCTTCGTGTAGATGGTCGAGGCTGTGAAGACTACAGATGTGCTGAAGTAGAAACAGATGTTGTGTCAAACACAAGTGGATCTGCAAGAGTAAAGCTGGTAGGTAAATTTCCTAGGGATTTGGTACCTTGCTGATAAAATTTCTTCATATGACTAGTTAAGCTGATGCTATTTGTAGATGGGTTTGTGTGTGTATAGCACTAACTGAAACTATGGGATATGGAAATAATGACAGGATACATAATGAGTTCAGGCTGGCTTGAGCTTGAGTCTGAACTAATCTAAAATTTAATCTTGAAAACTGAAGTTGGTGTTGTGCCTAATTCCTGGGGATGGAGGCAAAAATTTATATTCCTTTAGAATGAAGCAAAGCTACTTCTGACGTGTTGAGTGTGAAGCAAATAAATATACTGTGCACTATTATGAAGGTTCTGCAGAAAGAGTTGTTTACAGAACCAAAATGACAGAAGTAATCTTGGATATTAAGAGTGTCTTTTTAACCTAGAGAAAGGTAATATGTACGATAATTATTTGAAGACTCTTCTTAGGCTTAATACTGTCCTTCTAAAGCCTTTTGTTCTTTAAAAAAAAAAGAAGTTATTTTAAGTTTACTCTGATAGAATGATCCGATAACTGCAAGGTAGAAATGTCAGCTTACCATAGACATTTAAATTAAACAAGTAGTTCTGTAATTATAATTCCGGTTGTGTGATATGTTTTTGTTTTAACAGGGAGAAACTGATATCTTGGTAGGCATAAAAGCTGAAATGGGGACACCAAAGTTGGAGAAACCAGATGAAGGTTACCTGGAATTTTTTGTTGACTGGTTAGTATACTAGAAAAGAATGAAATAGATCTAATATTTGGAATAAACAACTAATCAGGTCTTGCCATTATTCAGAAGTTTACGCCTTCATTCCACTAACATCCTCTAGGGGTTTGAGTAATAGAAACAAGTTCTTTTACTGTTTCAGTAGCAGTAAACATTGAGAAATTTTTGGCTGGTCCTGCAAACCCAAAAGAAGCAAATGAGTAGGAGTTAAAGAATGAAAACAGGTTAAATAAAACAATCCCAAATGGCATAGCATCACTGCAGCTGGAAAAGAGTAATGGTTTGAGTATACATGCATGTAATCTGACTTCACAACTAAAATGTCAGCTGTTGTTCTTCCATGATAAAATAGAGAAAATCTCTTTCAAAAAAAGTAGGTTGAAAGAAAAGAATTGACCAATACAGACTGTGCTTTAACTGTACTTAAAGGTTTGCTTACTTTGTCTGTGAAAGCAGAGGAAAAAGTTTGAAGTGTGTTTTGTACAAAACTTCTTTTTATTAAAAAAAAAGAAAAATCCCAATGTAAACTTCAGATGCAGAAACGAATTAGAACTTTTAGTTACAAGTGTATTGGTCAATCCATCTTTCATTAACTAAAAGGATGTTTGTTTTTAATCAGACTTCTTGCATTTTGCTACAAATGGACTGTTGTTTATCCTTACAGTCTTCATAGTGTTTGAATCATGAAGGAAGCTAGAAGAAAACTGAGAACTCTTGTTTTCAGGTTGCTCTGAGATAGCACAGTGACATCTCAGTGTTAGTCTAGACTGTCTGCAGCCTGAGGCTACTGTATCCGTGTCTTGCAGACTTCCCAAAGTGTTCTTTATGATGTAAAGTGCTTTGGGGACCTCTCATAAAAGCCTTGGCATTGTCCAGTTGGCTGTTTTGCATGTGACATTTCCTTTTATTTTTATTAAAAACAAAAAATGTTGCTACTCTGACATTAAACCAATATAACATTGTTAAAGCTAAGGTTTGAGAGCTACTAAGTGTGTATCTGATAATCTTTCTGACCTAATTGTCCATATCTGCCTTAGCATTGGTATGTCACATTATGCAGCCTTATCTAAGACTGTCTTTGTACGTCTCTATGTTCTAGTTAACTGTGGAAACTGAGGCTTTAAGGGAGGGCACTCACCTGTGAATTAAGAGTTTGTTTAAGATTGCTGTTCAAAAAATATCAGATGTGAAGATAATCTTGAATGTGGTCCTTCTGTTAGAACTCATGTAGGAAGTATCTTAAATGGGACATGTTTATTGGGTTTCTTTTTCTGGTGGTTTCTAAATGAAGAAAGGCCACTGACAGCAGGGACATTTCCTTCCTAAAAAAAGTGGTCTGTGGACATGTGGCAATTCTGCGACACTTCTTGCATATGTAAATAAATGTTAGAAAAACTTCAACTCGTTAGATTAATATTAGGTTGTATTTTCTGTTAATCTCTTCTTCACAATATGGGAGAGAGATGTGGATTGATATTGTGGGAGTTGGATCTTGTCAGTTCAGGAAATAGGTAATCTTTAATTTCTGTGACAACAGGGGCCAAAAGCCTGAACTTTAGAGAAGTGTAGTCACTTCTAACGTGCTTGTGGCATGGCAAAAGGTGTCCTTTAGCCTCCAGAAAGATGCAAAAGACAAAAGTGAAGTGGAGGCAGCTTGTTTTCTGTCAAGGGGAATAAGCTGCTCTCAGTACCCAGATGCTTTTCCAGGTTGCCACTGGGTGGTAGTAACTGAGCATAGTTTGATACCCTGCATTTCCTGGTGAAGCTCCTGTGTGTTCTAATTGGCTTTTATTTTGTTGAAGCTAATAATGAAAACTCAGACTGCAGTGATTACTATCTTGAAATGCGTATTTCCCAAAACTGTCATGGTTTCTTTTACTGATGAAAATAATCACTTGCTGGATCATCTCTGCTCCAAACTTCCATTTCTCTTCATTCTGCTCTGAGTCCTTTACCTAAAATCTGAGGAGCACACTTAGTCCCATTTTGAGACAGACTTTAATGCGAGTCTCTGGAAGGGGTGATTTTTGGGGCACTGATTTGTGGTCCTAGAAAATAATTATCATAAAACAAGTCTATGTCCTGTGTGGTATTCTTACTGCCTGTCATCACTGGAGAAGATACTCATCCTGGCTCTTGATGTTGAAAGACTGCTATGTCTGCTTTTCTCACATTTGAGTTTTGTGGCTGATCTGATTTACCATTTTCAAACTGTAAGAAATAGAAACAACAAGAAAAGCAGACATCTGAATTCCTTGAATGCATCAGGTCTTGTTTGTAGAATTAGGGAAGCAAGGAATATATTTGTCCAGGTCTGCCCTTCTGTAGATTACAGTATATTAATGGCCTGAGCAGTAGGTGGGAAATGTTTAAGTGTTGCAACAGGAAGATTTGACAGGTAACAGGAAGAGTTTTGAAATTCAGTAGATGTCTGTGGTAGAAGCATTGTTATGCTTTAGGAGGAATCTTAGTCTGTTAGGCAATGTGACACTGAAATTATTTTGATAATCTTGAAAGTTACATGCTATTTGGGAGTAGAAATTCTGTACGACTACTAAGTCCTTTCTATGCTCCATAAGCCAAGATTTTTGGCATTTTCTCTTTCTAGTCTGTTAATAAAACCCCTTTCCAAATTTTGCCCAGTGTAAGTTACTGCAATAGTCTGTAGGCATTAGGTGGCAGTATTTACCAAATAGTTATTACAACAATATCCTGCTAACCTTACTTCTTTATTTCACTTTGATTGCAAGGAAATGAAGTGTTAAAATAATAATGGGATTAAGATGCAGTGAAATGTACAGTGATATTCCAATTGAGTCTTAGGTTCTTTCTGTCACTGTCAAAGAAAGCATCCACTTGTAATCAAAAAATACAACATTTGATAAAACTTCGTGTTTAAAAATAATAATGGGGCGTAAATTGAAGTTTGCATAATTCTTTCAACTTAGCACAGAGTTCATAATGCTTGCATTCTATGTTTTAAGAATGATCTTGTTAACTTATATAAAAGCTGCTTCCATGGATAAGTGCTTGTTTAATACAACCTGAAGACCTGACTCAGCCCTGAGTTATACTTAGATAAGATCCTATCTCATAAAATTGGTGTCTAATAACCCTGAATAATATTGTGTGTCACACTTGCAGTGCTTATTCATGTGGCAAATATAGTTTAGAAGCATAGATCAGTGTTTAATTGGCAGTAATGTTTCTTTGTATTTTTAAGCATGTCTAGTGCTGTCTGTTTATAGTAGCAGCAAATAACTTCTATGAAATCCAGTAGTTCTTCCTGTCATTCTGAGTTTTCATCAACTCTGCAAAACAACAAGTTGGCAGAACTACTGTGAGGTAAGGATAATAGTAGATAATCACATGTAAGGTTATAGGTTCTGCAGTACTGTTGGTACAGCTCACTTGATGGTGTAAGTCATTCCTTGATAAAGTGAATCTTTAGTTGTTTGGGGGTTTTTTTTAAGGTTAAGGGGTTGTATTCCAAGGCTTAGTTTTCTCCTGTATTTTTGTATTCCTGGTGTGCAAAGGATTTGTGTCATCATATAGATACAGAACATACATGAGAAATTAGCCCTGTGAGGTGTCCCGCCAGGAGAATATGGGGCTTTGCCATTACAGATTTTGAACAGACCAAAACTTCTTCTGTGGAACCACTTCCTTTGATATGTTCTTCAATGAGAAATTAATTTGGTGGAGGTCTGACTGGTTTATTTTAAAACAAGATTTGCAATGCTGCTACAGGTCCACTGCTTGAGAATATTCTTGCCCGCTGTATAAACCAGAGGTTGGGTTTGGAATCTTTGCTCATTATTTTGCTGTATATGCATGTCTGGACATTTCTGCTCTATTTTATTGTTCTTCAGAGGCAAGGCATTTCTTGTTTTGTTTGGTGTTTTTTCTGTTTGGTTAGTTTAGTTTGGCTTTTGTTTGTTTGGGGTTTTTTTTGTAGGCCTGTTTTCTTTTCTTGTTAGAAGTTTGTTCTTAGCTACGTACCAGGCCCCAGCACCCAAGAACTTTCTTGCATGACTGCTCATCAATAAAGTTTGTTATGTTGCAATCAGGGAAGTGAAGACCACACACTTTGTCAGATCCCTTCAGGAAAATATGTTGTTTAGTTGCTGTTCTCCATAAGCTGCTGACAGTAATGACCTGCTTTCTTTAAGGGGCTTGATAGCAGACAATACACTCAGTAAAGAAATTACCAATTAAGGTCAGGCAGTCATGTTACTTATAAGAAATTAGTGTTCTATTTGTCATATCATCATATCTTTCTCTTCTTAGCCACTCTCTTAATAATTTAACATTCAGCTCTTACTAGGCTGTCTTGCTAGCTGTTGTGAACTTAGTACAAATGTCTCACTTTTTTTTTTAAAGGGTTGACATGATAAAAGGTGACAATGCTTAAGATTTCATCTCTGAGAGAATTCAGCAAATTTTACTTTAATTATAACTTGGGAACTGAAGATAGTAGTGGGATTTAGTTAGTATTAGTATTTGTAACAAAATGTCAGTGTATTATCTGCATCAAAACCTTCTCTTATGCAAAATGGAAAGAATTCCTTTTCAGATAGGATGCTTATTCTTGTACAAATAAATCCTTAGGTACTTTCAATGCTTTATATTTAAGAAATGTTCTTTGGGTATTTGCTGTTTCAGAAGTGAAAGTATTCTTTTCTTTCTTTATCTAGTTCCTCAAATTCTCCTGAGTTGGAAGGCCGGGGAGGAGAAGAACTTGGCACAGATATAGCAAATACACTGTACAGAGTATTCAGCTGCGAGAACAGTGTAGACTTGAAATCCCTTTGTATTAATCCCAAAGAGCACTGCTGGGTTCTCTATGTGGATGTATTGGTAAGTACAGAAATGAAAACTAACATTCAGCAAAATTTTTCTAAGGCAGAGACTGACTTAGCATAACCTTGTGTATTTTCCTATGTAAAAAAAGGCTTCTCATAATGTGATAGAATGTATCACAGCATGGATGGCCATTTTCTTGTGAATCTACTTATAGTAGTTAATCACTAATTTCAGCTTGTTCTTTTTCCACTCTTCTTGATGCTGCTGTTCCACTGCAGAACTAGTAAAACATTGAATACTCCAAATCTGTCTCAGATAAAAATCAGTGATCTTACACTGACAAGGAAATTGCCACTAAAGAAGGGTAAACTTATCTTCCAAGCTATATGTAACAGCAAATATATTGTTCTAATGAATGTAAGTTATCATGGCTGTATGTTGGCCCTAACAGAACTGTCCATCCTGTCTGCGTCTTTGCACTCTTATCACTACTAATTCAGTAAAGTAAAATAGAAGCTTTTCTATTTAGCTTTTCTAGATAAAAGCTAGTTTTAGCCCAGGTGCTTTTTGATGAAAGTTGTATACATGTATTGAACGTAGAAGATAAACTGAGTATTTGTTCCCGTGACAATAATGGAAACTGAATTTTATGCATACAAATTTGATGCATGCAGCAGCTCAGTTTCCAAAATATGCTGCATTTAAAGCACTCTATCATGGGATTTTTAATAGAAGTCTGCAAGTCAGACTCTCCTGAATGTTATTTCAAATTCATATTGGTCCAAAGTTGAGTTTCTGTTTGTCGAATTTGGAAGTGAAATATGTTAAGGGATCTTACAGGAATCCATTAGTGTCTGTGAAATAATGTGCAAAATGTTAAGCTGTACAGCGAGAAAATTAAATACAGGGTTTTGTTGAACAAAACAGAAACATTTAGACTGCATAAATGTGAAAATTAGTTCTCTAAATGTTTGAAAAGCAGGAGCATTAGCCTAATTATGGTAGATACAGTACATGCCACGACAGTCCACCTACAGAATGATGGAATATGTACCTCTGCTGAGTGCTCTAACAGCCCGAGTCACTGGCTTAGTGCAGCTTGGCATGGTTTAATGCAGAATGAAGTGTTAGTTCTGAGAAATCACACTGGGGCCTTTAGTTACTAGGTAATTACAAGCAGAGGTACAGAATATTAAATGCTGTGCTTATTTAAGCAACATGCTGCTTAACATTGCATAGGCACTGCATAAACAAAGACTTTCATAAAGCTGTCTGCTTCTGTGTGTATATATATATAAATAGATGTATACACACACACAGTTTTGTATAGCTTTCGTTTGAGATACAGCTGGTCATTATCTGATTCTTCCTGGACAGATTTGTTGATTGTCCACAGCTACAGAGAAAAACAGCCTCAGTGTTTTCATGCTACTGGTTGTATCAGAATTATGAACATCAGGGCCTATGTTATGTGAGGAATTTTACGTTTAGCTCTTTTTACAGTGCCAATAAAGAATCTGTTGCAGGTTCATAATTACAACTCTAAACTTGATGAGTCTTTTTAATGTTATATTCTGCAGGGATTTTGTGTGTGAGCCATTAAAGAGCTGTTGGTACAGTTAGAATAAGATACTGTTAACATTTCTCTCTTACTCTGTTCCACCCCCGACTTTTTTTTTCCACCTCAGGCCTCTGTATTTTCACATTTTTGACGTATTTGTAATATTTCCTTTTCTAAATAGTAGACATGTATATTACATGTGATAGTGTGTACTTAATGTAGGTGCTTGACACCTACGGATTTTCCTGAAGCTGCTGTTGCTGAATCATTCCTATAGAATTGTACTTTTGCTAGGGTGTGGTGGAAGGATGACACCTGGCCTAATATAAGGAGCAACTCATATTATTTCATCATTTGAGGGAGACAGATTCTGAGAATAAAAACAACACTCATAGAGAGTCCTTTGGGTGATACTTTCCTTCAGAATTCCTAGAAATTGTTGACATTGATGTTTGTGTTGCATAGTTAAGTTGGAGGGAAAATAAGCCTTAAATCTGTCGTGAGGCTGAAAATACTGGTACCTTGCGGTCAGGTGTGAAGGTACTTGTCCGGGAATCTCTCAATCTGAAAGACAAAGATCCAGGAAGAATGTTATGAGCCTGGAAATACTCCACTGCTATGCAATTTAGCCATGTGCACTTTGATTGAAACATCTATATTCAGCTCCTGTGTGTAAGCAAATTTTGGCACATGCAGACTCAAAAGAGAAAATAGTGTGTTTTTGCGGAGTCATGCAGCTTTATTGATTAAAAACATCTCTCAGATATTTTCCAGTAGTCAGTGTACTTGGGATGTGCTATAATTCTGTACAGTTAGACAAGGAAAAGAAGTAACTTCAACCATGCACACCACAAAGATGCAAATTGAGATATATGTGTCAAAGGTCAAGAATATATACCTTTAGCTTCCAAAGTGTATGCATTCTTTCTTAATAATGGAAGGCATTCCACTTCCAAATAGTAGCTTATGAATGTGGAGTACCACAAAAGCCTGTTCTCACCCTCTCTGTGTTTCCCTCAATTTCTTTTCTTGTCTAAGCAGGGCATTGATGTCAGAAATAAGCTCTTAGGCATTTTTGAGTGGGTTTTTATATATATGTATAGCCTTCTCCACATAATTTGCCCCAGCAGTCTGCTGTGCTAAGCAAGGAGAATCAAAGTGTGCAATCTCTTATCATTCCTTACCCAGTCACAGTAGATTGTGTGTCAGGAGGACAGGGTGCATTAGGTTCTCTTGAAATTTTTGCAGTTCACTACTGAGCACCTTGCAGGATTTCCTCATGTTTTCTATTCCCCCCTGCCCCAGTCTGATAAAAAAAGAAGTTAGGAATCTCTACTTTTGGAGGAAAAGCTTCTCTGAATAAGGTGATGTCTACAATGTGTTATCTTTTCTTTCCAATAACTTTTTCACTTGTATATCAGTAAATTAAAAGCAGTGAAGACTCCTCTGCTTTCCATAACTCACAGTTGTGCAGAATTTCTTAGTCCTGAAAAATCAATAAATAACTGGGGCAGATGTCAGTACAGGGTGCTTCAGCTGAGAAAAGTGTTCATTTCTTTGCGGAGGAATTGTTGCACCATGCTCTGTGCAGGCTGTGTTCCTTGCCTCTAGGAGCCACTGTAGTACAGATAAGGCTTTAGAACATCAGCCTGAACACAAGCCTAGCAGGCACATCCCATCATTGTGTTTTAATAACAAAGATACTGTGGGTCTTATTGTGTTACCGAGTAAAATCCAATAATGACTGAAAGAGGCAAGTTAACCTCTCTGTATCCAGCAGCTGTTTGCAAAGAAATAATCTGATCACCTTTGTATTTAGCTTTCTATCCCAACTTTTTGTCATTCTTTTTACACTATTTGGTCTGCCTTCATAAAAAGAAACAGAATATCTTGTTTATGATTTGCTCCCCGTGCAGGAGTTTGTCTCATTTTTAAACAGATTTTGAAGAACTATCAATGCTATCAGGATTGCAAAACTTGTTTTGCTCTCATCATACAGCATAGATTGATGTCATGGAGAAGCATCTGTATGTTCTTGCAGAAGTAGTTCCAAATGCCTGCTCTGTGTGTGTGTGTTCTCAGGAAATAGTACTGGCAGCTGAGAGCTGAGCTTGTCGGGGAGGTGACAGTAGGCTATGGACAGACACATCTCTGATTGTCTGGCAGCCTGCGGGAGGTATTAGTGGTTATCGGAGCCCTCCCTTTCTACCTTGTATGCAGTGCTGCTTTTCCCTTTGACTGTTCTCCCGATCTTCATGGGAAGAAGCTGAGCTAGGCTCCCTCCACACACTTCACTTGTTGATAACACTCCTTTGAAATAGACTTTGACATCAGGATTTCCTTAGATCCCTTTCGGCTACGAGACAAACCTGACGGTGACTCTTTGCCATAAAGAGAATAAATCATGATGCGCCTTCACTACTATAACTTAAATAACTAGCTTCCCATACCATGTTCTTAGTGACAGCGTGTGTTTCTTCTGTGAAAGCAATTCTCCCAGTTGGTTTTGTCCAGCTGGTATTTTAAAAAAGGCTTCTGTTTGAAATAAAATAGAGAAAATTGATTGGCTTGACTTAACACTAAAGAATTAATGTGATGAGTTTATAAAGAGTATTCTGGTCATAGTCTAGTTCAGAACCTTAGCACAAGAAGATTAAGAACAGTGGTGGTTTCATTTCAGCTTCTATTATTAAATTTTATCATTAATTTTATTATGAAGTGCATTAACTCTTCTATTTTGCATGTATAATACAGTTAGATGAAATCTTAATTTCCTATCTGTTTCTTTTCATAGATAGGCTTTAAAGACAACTTTGTTTTTTAAAAACCTGTTCTGGTAATTAATTTTCTTCCTTTTCAAGCAGGTTTAAATAAAATAAAAGCTTCATTTCAAGGCACTAGCCTGTTTTTCTTTTAAAGAGATTCTTCTTTTCCTCCCCAGTTATTGGAATGTGGTGGGAACATCTTTGATGCAATCTCTATCGCAGTGAAGGCAGCTCTCTTTAACACAAGGTAAAGCACAGATCTCATTTCATGTGGGTGGAAGTGGCATGGGAAGTGGAAGAGAAGTACTCTCTGTGAGCACAGCATTTTTAATGCCTAATTATTTAAATAAGAAGTACCCAAGACAGCTTGCATTCAGATATAAGGCAGTCATTTGCATGCAAGTAACATGAACTAATGTTATTTTAAATCAGTTTCTAATAATCAAGTGTCATATTGCATGTAATGCACAATCATGCTCACAATATAACTTTTGCTGTAGCCAGATCCAGAAAAAATAGTCTTGACCAAACGGTTTTGTTGCAAGTTGTTGGAGGCCTTGGTGTTGATGCCTTGTGGGTTTGAAATAAGAAGTATTTACTGATATGTGGTGCTCCTGAATAAGAACCCCTTTGTCAGTGTGACTACTGATTTGTAACCAGCCCTGATTTTCCAGTTTTGATTTTGTTCTCATTAACTGTCAGCCTAGAGTTCTTTTTAAAACCAAGAGGAAAAACATGGTAGTGAGAGATTGTGGGGAGGGGGAAACGATGTGTCTTAAAAAGAACTTTGCCCCATGCATTTTAAATCAAAGAATGGAAAAATAAAATCTAGTAGAATTAATGATGCAAGTTTTCTCTCTGTGTTTTTAATAAGATTCACTACTATTCTTTCTATTGTTTTATCTTTATCCGTAGGTGAAAGGGAGTACAGAGTTTTGTAGCACCCTTGAGAAAAACAACCTAGTGAATAGCTTTGCTAAAAAACTTACATGGCAAAAATAGCTGGTAGAGGTGGAAAACCTAGACTCCTAAAAGCACAAATGTTTTAAAAGTGGACCTCAAATTGTTCTTCAGCATTAAATTAGAGATCTGCTAAAGTTACTAGTGTAGTTCTGGCTTATTTATCAGGGAGTCAAGGCACAGTACTAGATCTGGAAAAGTATGTGCAAAAAGAAGAGGAAAATATGCTTTTGAAGACAGTATATCAGGTTATAAACACTTTAAAAGGGATAAGGGGAGAATCCATCTGAGACTAGAAGTTGTATATGTTACTGAGAAATTTCTCATGTTAATCAAGTTCTCAGCAGTAACTTTTAACAGTAGATTGTTTTTATAACATTAAGAAATACTTCCAGAAATGTAATGGCTCACAAAGGAGTTGGCAGTACACTAAAAAGAAGAAATGCCTGTGTTTCTGTGTGTGAGTTGCCAGGATGCAAAAGTCATATAGTTAAAACAGTTACTACCATGTGAGTTGTTCTGCAGATCCAAGGCTCATACTTTATTTATAAGATAAGTAAGTCTTTTTTGTTATTTTAACCAGAATAAAGAGAGAAGATCATATAAAAAGTAATTAATTAAATAAGTGAATAAAAGAAAATCTGTTGCTCTGGGAACATGGACAACATGATGGAGGGTGTAATTATTTTAATGTTTCCTATTTACTTTTATTCTTCTGACAACTGTGTCCTTTATATAATCTTTAACCTGCAGGCAAACTCCACAAGTCTTGTTGCAGTTGGGTGTCATATTGAAATGTGGTACAGCAGAGGCTGTTGATTTTTTACCTTTGAAAACCCTATCTTGCTGATTTGAGCAGGGAATACTACTACAGCTCATCTCATACAAGCTCAGAAAGTCAGGAGGTGAAATTCAAAGTGAAAACCTGTTGTCCTCATTCACTATTCCTTTCCCTTTCCCTTGGTAGCTAATGGGTTTTCTTTGGATTGACAAAAGGTTGTTTGAAGAGTGGCTGCCTGTTCTCCATAAAATATTATTCTCCAAACAGGACAAGATGTCAGTTTGAAGATTGCTTCAGATTAAGTGTTCTGAACTGTGCTCGACATGTGTCCCTCTTTGACTTACTTGCTTTTCCTACTTTGTTTACAACCAGGTTTTTGTTCTAAGTGTTTTCAGATCTTTGCCAGCCTTGACTGCAGCCTTGGAACAAAGAGCACGGAGCTCAAGCTGCTGTTGTTTCTTTGAAGCTACAAAATTTTAGATATTCAGATAGGCATTTGAAGACTTCAATTTAAAATCTTGCTCTAAGCATTTTTGTAATATCTGTGGATACATTTTGCTTTAGAGCTAAGTAAATGCAACATCACGACTTAAGGAATTTTGCACAAGACTTAGGGGATTTAAATCCTTTGAATGCCTGACCTGACTCGTTCTCTCCCCTTCAGGCATGGAGCAATGACAATAGGACTGGTTTAGGGGGAACATTGACTCCTCACAGTTTTGTATTGTTCATCGAGTTCTAAAAACTACAGTCAAGATCATGTGCACAAGATAGCAGATATCAGACTTTCTTCTTACCCATATCTCCCAGATGTTTAAGGATGGATTTATTAATGGTGGAAGTAGATATTGCTAAATGTGCAGTTAGCTACTGTGTCAGGACATTAAACTTGGTCCTGTGGAATGTGCCTACTTGCAACTGAGGCTGCAGAAAATAGGCAAGTAACAAAAATTATAAAGTTTATAGCACAACAGCCTTGCAGATACCGAGGGTTTTGCTGCACAGCGTGGTAGAGGCTGAACTGATGCCTGCTTGCAAGGGTGGGACTGGTTTTGCATTTGTGAAATCTGGATCTGCACACACAGAAAAGAGCACTATTTGTTACATGACTGAGTCTTGCTGTACAGATCTTGGCCCTGATTAGTTGCAGGAATCAAAATAGAAAAATAAAAGTTGCAAAGTAAACATGTACAGCTATTTCTTAAGATAAATCTTCACAAGCTGGGAGAGGAAATCTGCAGTGTTCTGGAAAAGCTTTGTGCTACATTTGCTTTGCATAGTTTTTGTGTCCATATACCCTTTTTATGCAGCTGTGATGCTTGTGTCTGATCTTTTTGCCTTTGCAGTAGTTCTAATTTACACCTCTCTCATCTGTTCTTGGCCAAAAAAGCTCCTTGCAGGCATTTTTCAGTTATTAATTCTGGCAGCTTTTTCTTGCAGACCAAACACTGCTCTGGTTTCAAAGCTATTTTAGGTTGGAGTTAAAAATTGCTTAATCTCACAGATTTTCTTAAATTCTTCCTTTGTTTTTTAAACATTGCTCTGGCACGTACACTTCTTGCTTGACTAGGCTGTTGTCCAGTGTTGTCCATTGTCCTGTGCAGCTTGGGGGTTAGTCACCTTGTGACTTTATTCCATCAACTTCTAATGGAATATTTTAAACTTGAGAATAGGCTTCAATGCATTTCTAATGAGTTGGAAAATGTTTGGAGTTTCATTTCAGGAAAAAGCACACATCACAATTGTTCTGCTTACTCAAAGTGTTAGTTTTGGGTTGGCTCAGGCCACTGTGCTTGTAGGGAATTTGTCATCACTGGAGCAGGGTTAGCTGTTTTGAAGTACTTGCCACTAGGACTTTTAGCCACAAATAACTAAAATACTCTTCAAGGATCAATAAAAAACACTTTGTATTGGTGGGGGGAAATGGTCATTAAATCAGTCCCTATCTCTTCTTCTTTTAAAGGAAGAGATCTGTTACAGACAGCATAAGAGAATGTAACCTCCAGAGTCTAGTTATAAAACACAATGCTACCGTAAAAGCACTAACACAAAAGCAGATTGTGGTTACTTGAAGTTAGCGGTCTTGAAATATTTTGTTTTCAAGTGCAAATATATGAAAGAGTGAGTAGTTTGGGTGAGTTCTCTTGTGTGTTTTACTGGCCAGTAATGCCAAGTCTTTCAGTCAGTACTCCATCCTAGCAGGTACCTGGATAAATGAGGATGTAAAAGATGCTGACATTCTTGGCAGCTTGAGATACCATATTCTACTAAATTGTTTTAAATTACTTTATTCATTATTCTAAGAAAACTGTCTTAAATGATCCTGTAAAACTTCCATTAGGTGGCTATCACAAATACAACATATGTACGACTGATAAGGAGCCTGTCTAGCTCATTTGTGAGAGAGCCCATCATTCACAACTGAGAAGAAAGCTTTTCTTGGATTTCTGCCTGCGTTTTCATCACTGCTTTGTCCTGATATGTAATATATCCCTTGTATATCTGTCCTTAGAACAGTAGAGTATCTTGCCAATCTTCTCATCTTGCTAGAGAAAGGATTTTACGAATGTCATCTTTTCTCTTAACCCAAATCTCCTTAGCTGGTGTTACTCTTTCCTGAACAGCTTTACTACTTGTATTTGCTACTGATGTGACACCTTTGCCAAGCAATGCAACTGATGTAATGCTGACAACTTTACTGTTGTCTGCAAGGTTGGGAACCACAGAACAAAAGGATTCAGTCTTGGTAATTTGTCTTCTGTACATCCAGGCAGGTATACAAAGAAATGTTCAGCACTGACTTGTGGAAGGTCCAAAAGAATTTCTCTCCATGTAACAGTGTAAAAAACAACTAAAAAACTAACTGTTTGAATGATGTAAATACGGTGATCTTATCCTAAATATCTTCCCACTTACAACGTTTTCTTTTTAGTCTCAGGGAATGAGTTGTTAATACTTTGATCACATTCTGTACTGTTCTTCTAAACATTTTGTCTTGTTTAGAACAGAGACTTCCTGGAGTTGTGACTGTATAACAGCTGTATTTGTTATGTGTTCTGGCACAGTGACTCTGCACCTTTTGTTTCCACAGGATACCCAAAGTCCGTGTTTTGGAGGATGAAGAAGGCACCAAAGAGATTGAGCTGTCTGATGACCCTTACGATTGTATTCGACTCAGTGTAGATGAGGTGCCCTGTATTGTCACACTAAGCAAAGTAAGCCTGACAAATTTCTGACTTTCTGCCTAGAGACTCCAGTTTCTGTTAATTTGTTTTCTCCCTAGAGATAAAATTAGTGTTACAGAAATGGTCAGTGTCCACTATGTATATGTTTGTTTGTCTTTGGCCTCCTAATTAAAAAGAACTTCTACTGAATAAGGGGATTTTTTGTACCCCTGTCTTGTAGGTTTCTATTTGATGCATTCTTAAAATGCAGCTTCTTGCATGCAGTGGAGTTGTTTATTATTTTTCCTCTGCTCCTTGCTTAACATCCAGAGCAGCAGATACATCAGTATGTTAAAACAAGAGGCCATTGTGTTCAGGCATAGAGGTTGTGTGATCTGCCTGGAGTTATGTGCTGAGTATTTGTTGCTGAGGACAGAACTCCATTTTCATGGGTGCAGTACCATCCCTTTCCTTTCAAACTGGTTTTTGTCTTCCATGTATAGCACACAGCTAACACAGTTGATTTTATGAGTGCTGCATTTTCCATTGTAAGTGTTAGTGATTTGCTCAGGTACCTGAAAGTTTGCTTGGCATTTCTTTTAAGCAAATTGCATAAATAGTAGAGGGGCCATTGCTGAAATGAGGGCTCACCTGAGTCTTGGGATGTGTAATTTTCAGGTAGAGGGGAGCAAAGTCTATACTTAGAGTTGCAGGGAAAGGTGAATATGGAGTTTCATACAGATGAAAGGATGGTAAAGAGGAAAACAGTATGAAATAGTGACATGCTTATCTCACCTCTGTTGTTTATGTACACGTAATTTGGGATCAGAGGCTGTTTAAATCCTGTGATATCAAGTTAGTCTCTGACTATTTCCAAAGGCCACATGATTTTAGGATGTAGATAAGTAACAAAGCCACCACTCTCAGTTTAATTTCTTAATGGGGGAGCTTTGAGAACTGCAAACTAATGCATTGTTTTGTCACTAACTTGCAGATTGGCTATAGGCATGTGGTGGATGCTACGCTTCAGGAAGAAGCCTGTTCTTTGGCAAGCCTGCTTATTTCTGTGACCAGCAAAGGTGCCATCACTTCTATGAAGAAAGTGGGGAAAGGTAGCCTGGATCCTGAGAGTATTTTTGAAATGATGGAGGTAAGGAGTGTCGAGCAGTTGGCTGTCTTGGATGATACTGGATGAACTGGAACTTGGGTATATGGAAAACTGCAGGAAGGGCTTTTAGAGGAGAGATCTCGGTGCTTTGATTCGGTGCACAAGGGACTTTGCGAAGGTCACAGGCAGTTTCTTTGAAACAGATTCTAATGTGAATGGACACTGTCTAAAACTTCTAGATGCCTGAAATGTACGGTACTCATATTTGTTTCAGGCAAGTACTTCACAGCTCTAAGACAGTAAAGCTTAAGATGATAAACTTTGAGAGTATTTTTAAAGGACATGTTCCCGCCTGTTGTTTCTTTTAAAGACAGAAAGAGCAAAACTTCTAACATGGTAAAGTCCCTATAAGAGTAGAGATGGTGTTTTGAATTGCTGGTGCATGGTGTTCTAGCGCAGCTCATTTTATGATAAACTTACTGTTCTCAGTTTACTGTTGTTTTTCTTTGCTTCTTTATTGAGTTTACAATCTGTCCCTACTTCATAAAAATACTAGTATCTGGATATTGTCCACATCCATATAAAATCCATTTTAAACCCTTCTTCAGGCTCTTCTTAAATCTGTTCTCCAGTGTAAATTCTCACGCCTGAGTTTGGCCTTGAGCATGAGACAGAAATGGGTTTTGAACTTGAAAGTCAGAATGAAAATAAGATACTTGAAGCTGGCTCTGTTTCCTAGAGACACAAGGCTAATTTCTGCATGGCTCTAGTGAGGAATGCTGAAGTTGGAGCCAAGTTTGACAACAGTTGGTCTCAAGTGGGAATTACAGCTGAGTATGGCACTTGACTGCGTCATGGTGTCAATCCAGAGTGCTAATCCCAGTGGTACCAGTGGGCTTTTTATTTGCCTTCAGGCATGCCTCATATCCCCTTTACCTGGGTAGAGAGGTGTTATCTCTAATTCCTCTGCAGGAATGAGAGATAAAGCTGATCACAAAAAAACAAGGTATTTCCTGTAAGGTCAGAGATTATCTGTTTGGTCCTGCCTTAAACTCAACATCCTGATTAGGATATCAAGAAAAACAAAAAGGCCTGGGAATGCCCAGTGGAGGAGCTGAGTAACCTGTTTGACACCTCTGTTCCCAAATGATTTGGCTGCAGGTCAGAGGTTGTTCAGTTTTTCCTGACTGGTAGAGAACAGACATTCCAGGACATACCTCTTAGAAAGGGAGTTTCATGGGAAAGTTTTGGGAAGCTGCCAGCATTTTTTTATTTATTTTTTTTTTACTGAGTTTATGATCCAATCCAATAGAGAAGCAAGCAGGAATAATATAACAACAGTGTTGGGTCAGTACCAAAGTTCTGCACAGTACCCACCCACTTTGACCTGGGGTGAGTGATGTTGTCCTACATTTGAGAAGAAAGTGTTATCACCCCTCCTGATTCTGGACTGCTGCAGTGATCTTTGTCCCAGCGCAGAGCTGCAACAGCTCTTTATGTGCTCCCCTTTATGTAACACAACTCACAGTGTCTAGGATTGACAGCTACCCTGCTGCATCCAAGCTCTTCCCAAATTTCCTTTGGTACCATGGGCCATATTCTGTCACCTGGCTCTTCAATTAAAAATGTAGCTTATTTTCAGGTTTGTACATCCAGGTTTGTGCATGGTTGCAGTAGTTGTCACCAGGAGGTGAAACAGAGTTTTGTGTCAGCTGTATGGCAGGCCTAGGCTTTGCTGCATAGATCAGGAGTCAGTAAACTCATTTTAATATAATCTGCCTTTGCCTCTTTAGGCATGGGTGGGCTCTTCATCTCTGTTTGCAGTCAGTATTTCAGGTCATTTAGAGAGACCCTGGGAAAGCTCCAATGGGCACCACTGCCTTAAGATCTTTATTTCACCATTGTTTCCCTGCCCTGTAGCTTCCACAGTACAGTTGGGTGTGTGGCAAGAGTAGAGGTCAGCACTGGAGCTAATCCTGGTGTGTTTTCACTGCTGGAGTTAATTTCTGTAAAGAAAACATTCTGTTAACTCCTTTAAGCTCCTTGGACAGGACAGAATTGCACATCATGTAAAGGATCTGCCCACAGAGTGATTTGGTGGTACAGCCAGTGTGCATTTTGGGCTTCTCTGGCCACAGGACAGGGTGTTCAGCTGGTCTAAATTCACTCTGCTGATTGTGAGCACATTCAGGAGAGTCTACTGAACTTTCTATTAGTAGGCTGCTTTGCTGGTCAGGTGTCTCTTGTCCTCTGGCAGCTAGAATATTGCTTCATGGTCTGTATGCTGGCTAATTTGAATGTGTGCTTGTGCCTGATGTGAATTTAATTTGTATTCCTGGGTGATCCAGCGATGCACAGATCTGGTATTAATGATCCTGGAATGCTTCTCTGATGAATGAGAGCACTGCCTTTGTGGGTACATTCTTCCAAAACTTAATCAAGTTAAAATGAATCTTTCACCACCATTATTTTTCTAAATTAAAAGCATATTTTTAGGATACCAGCTGGTGTATATGAATCATCAAAGGGAAAATATTTGTCAAAGGGAAGTGTTCCGTAAGAGTTGTCTTGCTGTTAATAAGCATATGTCTCAGGTTTGTTTTGCTTTCTTTGCTTTGCAGACAGGACAAAGAGTAGGCAAGTCACTCCACATAGCCCTACAGAAGATTTTGGATGAAGAAGAGAGTTTGGGGACCTCACGATCAAAAGTTGGATTTCTAGGATGAGTTTTTATTAAATGTTCAAAATTGTTTTTAATTGATTGTGCAATCTTGTCAGTTTGTATATAAAGAAAAGGCTATTTTTTTTGTTCCAGTAGAGTCATCCTCCTGGCTAAGAGGCTTTAAAAATGTTACTAAATGTAAAGAAAGCTACAATTAAATGCAAATAAGCAAAATTGAGGTGCTTTCCATACAGATAACTGCTGGCACCTAGGAAGTGCACCAGCAGCAGTTGATGCTGTTGCCTGGGGAGTGCTTGAGTCTGTTTTACCAGAGTGACTGGTGTACTTTCCAGTTAATTCTGTTTTTATGTGTTTCACTTCTGTAAACCAGCTGTTGTGTTCTAGAATGCATATGGGGTTGTCTTCAGTGCAGCACAAATGAGAACAGCACTAGGTGGAAATCTTCCTTCAAATTACTTTACTATTCGTTTAATAAAATATGGTTAGATTTTACTATAAATACAACATGTTCCCAAGTTCCCAATTTGTATTTTAAACCAAGATTTGTCTACAACTGCCTCACAAGGGGAAGGAGCGGGGCAGGCACTGAACTATCCTCTTTGGTGACCAGTGACAGGACTCAAGGGAACAGCCTGAAGTTGTGTGCAGGGAGGTTTAGGTTGGATATCAGGAGAAGGTTCCTCACCCAGAGGGTGATTGGGCACTGGAACAGGCTCCCCAGGGAAGTGGTCACAGCACCAAGCCTGACAGAGTTCAAGAAGTGTTTGGACAATGCTCTCAGGCACATGGTGTGACTCTTGATGTTCTGTACAGTGCCAGGAGTTGGGCTTTGATGATCCCAGGGAGTTCCTTCCAGCTCAGGATATTCTATGATTTCCTTGCTCCCTAGGGCTCTACCTGCCCCTTTTGCCAATAGGTACAATAGTAACCTAGCCAAAACTGCTCATGGTGGCTAAGGAGAAGGGACATGGCCAGGGTAACTGGGAAACTAAATTGATCTTTAAGAGTTTGATAATTCACCTGGAAAAGCATAGTGGCTGTCAGTAATGATCCTTCACAGGGAAAAGCAGAGGATGGCAGATCCGGCATGGAAACAAGTTGCATCAGCAGGTGTTGAGAGATTCCCTCCCTACATCAATTGGCTGGCCCAGCAAAGAGTAGAGGTGTTTATTTGGCATGATAGGAAGAGACAACAAATAGAAAAAGTCAAAGGAAGAAGTTGATTTTTAGGAAGTTGATATTTCATCTGCAACTGTTACGGATTGTTTTTAACAAACTTTATAGCAGAAGTTACTACAATAATCCAGGAGTCATTTAGCTCTTACTCAAGCAACATTTTCTGAATTTTCTGTTTCAATTTTATAATATCAAATTAAGAATATTCTCTCGACTGTAACACGTTTGGTGGGGAAAAGGGAAGGAAGGCTTTTGCTGAAGGAGAGCTGTAGATACAGGACAGAACGTCTTACAGCTCAAACTAATAATCATGATCACATTAAAATATATGGAGTACGTAAGGTCCCCAGATCTCTTCAGTCCTTTTGCTAGAGCTCATACACGTAGTTATTCAAGGTGACTGCAGAGTTATTGTGTATTTCAGGTATGTGTAGCCACTGCTATAACAAGCAGTGTAACAAGCAGGCAGGTTGTTAAAAAAAAAAAAGCTGTCCCCAAAATTTGCCCAAGGCTTGTATTTTGAAGAGTTGGGATTTTTTCAGTACCTTAAGTAATGGTGCTACACAGTAGTAGAGCCAAGAAGTGACAATGAGCATACATATTGTCTTTTATCACTTCAGCAGAGTTATTCTGTGTGAGGCAAACACTAACCTGACACCACCTTTACAGCAGCTGTGATCCACCCCTTGCCATGCATAAGCTGCTTGTAAAAACATAGAAAGAAAACTGAAGGGAGAAAAAGTGTTTAAAGCACCTTAGACTTATCACAGGCAGTTTTTGTTTGATCACGTATTGTTTAATGTTTCAGAAAATGGTTAATGTAAATGAGACTGCAAGTCTTGAACCTCAGTCATTCTCTGAATAGCTGTTGCCTGTTTTATTGCAGATTTGTGGTTGGAGACCAAAAGGCTGCCCTGAGTTATACTCGGGGTGAATTTTGTAACATGAATAGTGTATTTCTACACAGCCTTCCAGCTGAAGGATCTCCAAGCGTTTTGCAAGTTACATCACTTAAGATACTTCCTGTCTCCTCTCCAGATCCTTTTAATTTTAAATATATTTTTATGAGAGCTGGAGGTGGTGGTGGGAAAAGAAACATCACTGTATTTCAAGTGTGCGAACTAACACCTCTGTAGAGGGGAGTGCATGTGCAGTCCCTCCCTATTTCTCAGTAAGGCCAGCAAATATTTAGCCCTCTGATATCGAGGCTGTGTGCTCACAAGAGAGACTTGGTGCCAAGCACTTCCTCAGAGCAACACTGTAAATTAACGTGGTGCCAGTGTCTGCAGTGCCTCCCCGAAGTTTGTGTGTCCTCCCCCAGGTCTTCTGTAGCTGGGTATACAGAGTGAATTGGGGATCTCGAGGGGTCCTGGTGCCTTCTGTGTCACTGCTTCCCATCTGTTGGCATGGAAAAGTAGTGGGGTGGAGTGTGACCCCAGTTCAGATGGGGTCTGCTTCAGCCCCTGAGATACAAATAATGAGCCTGGCCAAAAGTATTACAGAGCTGCTAGTTGGTCTCAGCTGCCCCTGGAGGTTTGCTGCTACCAGTTCAGGTCCCAAATGGGTAAACAAAGCTCTGACAGGGGTAAAAGGTCCTACAGCTCTCCCAGTTGATACAGTATCTGCCAAGAAATCTGTGAGACTGTGGTTCTCAGGCATGCTATGGGCTAATTTCTATTTTCTTAGCTCCCTTTAACCCCTCCCTTCTCTTCCAAATAAAAATAGCAGAATTTTAATAGAGACTTCAACTGAGAATGCTCCTGTTCCCATCTGGGCTGGTGGAAAGTTCCATGTGTTGCTGTGCAGATACTGCCACGTTTTCATTGACTCGAGTCCAGTAGAACTAAGAGGAAACATCTGTGGAGTGGGATAGCTCTCTGTTTGTCCCAGAAATTAATTGCTTCTGCTGGGAGTGTCGAGAGGCTGAAAGCTGTGTACCAGCGATGAGGAGTCTCGCAACTCCTGCTAGGCTTCTGCTCATGTTGCCTAAAAAGCACACACCTGCAATTTATCTGTTTCACAGGGACAGCATTCCCCTTGAAGCAGAAGAGGGCTAGCCTGTAGGTCAGTGGACCTGGCAGATTTACCAAGCCCAGGAATCCTGTCAGCCCACGTCTTGCAACTACAGTTCAACACTGTAACTGTGCAGTTTGGGGAGAAGAGGGGAGCTCATTCTGCCCTGTGGGCAGTGATGGAGGCAGTGGGGAGGAGCGTGGTTGTGCCACCTGCAGTCAGGCTTTAAAGACAAATTGGTGTGAGCCAGAGCTTGCTCACAGCTCCTGTGAGACTGGAGTGTGCAAGTCTCTCTTCAAGGGATTTGGCACCTTGATTTGACATAGACAATAGGGTGTTTCTGCATTTGCTTTGTAAACAGCAATTACCCCAGGTTTACCCACTTCTGCTAGGACTGCCTCCAGCTTTTCTTTTGAACTGCAGCAGATGCCACTGCCCTCCTCAGCAGCGGGGTGTTCTCCAGCCCTGCTGTGGCACTGGCTTACTTTGCCTGTGGTAAGCAGCCACTGGCACCCAGAGAGTGGAAGAAGCAAAGCCGTGACTGGTGAGACCTGAGCACTCCAGTCCTTACCCCAGAGCCTTGTTCTCTCCGTTCCTTCAACACACTGGAGCAAAATGCAAGAGCAGGTCTGCAGCTGGTACTGAATCTCTTCAGCCATCAGCCTCTGTGTGATTCCTCACTGCTCCCCAACCTCTTGTCGCCTAGTGCACTCCTGCCTGATTGCACTCCCTGCCCATGCAAGGCAGCTTCTCCTTCTAAGGCAAAATGTGGCTGCTCCTGTTAGCTGTGCCTCACTCACAGAGGCTTCTTTTCCTTTGTGGAAGTCCCAGACTCACAGTGATAGTGCTCAGCCACAGTAGGGCACTTTGGTATGGGTCTCCCCACAGAGAAACTGCAGTGCATTGGGTTTTCCTTGGATCTGCATTTTAGCTATTTCCTTGGAGCTGCACTTCTAGCTATCCAGGAACAAAGATGTTTTTGCTGTTGCTGCAAAACATCATTAGAATCTCAAACATGCTGCTAATGACTCCCTGGTGTTGGTTTAAACTTCCGTTTCATTGACTGGAACACTTTCTAATAAAGCTGTGGTTATCTCTGAGCTCTGTGAACATCTCTGTTGCTATCCTGATTTCCAGATTTGGGTAAGATCAGGAGCACAGGCACAGCTGAGTTTTCATGTCACACCATTTGTTGGTGAGATTTGATTTCCTTTATTTAGACAGAGATCATCATAGTTGCTGCAGCCCCTTAGCTTGTACCTTCAGAGGGCTGAGACTTCCTCTCAGCCCTTTCTGATTTCCTCCACCCAGCTGGCTCTGGCAGGAACCACAGCCAAGCCAGTGTGCTCAGGAACTAGAGGTACTTGGAACCACCAGCCTGCAGACCTTCCCTTCCAGAGGAGCTCTCTCACTGCCCCTTCTCTCTGTGTTTTGGCAAATGGTAAGTTTGGGTATTTCCACAGTTAGAAACCTATGGGTTGAAAAGTCGTGATTTAAGTCCTGCCTATCTTCCTTCCCTCCAGCAAAAGACCAACTTTAACCTAATGAGGCTTTTCAAGGCCATGGATTGCTTTCTTCCTGCTGGCTGATCATGCAAACTTTCCTCTAAATTCAAAAAATTAAGGAATTCGTGAGGCTGAAGCTGAAATTCTCTTCTAATTCATAGTTCAGCACCCACAGCGATATGAAAGCAAACCAGTGCTCAAAAGGTGAGAACGACATGAAATAAGAGCCTAAGACGACAGAACTGCTGCCTACTTGCCAGTCGAAAAATACTGACATCAAGTTCAGTGGTGACCTCACTTGAACTGATGCTGTGACAGGCAGTGGACCTAGACAGTTAGCGATTCCTCCAGAGTGTTGGTGTTAAATTTAGACACTTCATTACAGTTTTCCTTTGGCTGTTTGGACTTTGGGATCTGGGTGATGGGCAAACACAAAGCAGTGAAGACAGACAGATAACCTCTAGCCTACAGGAGCTGCAGTCTCCAAACAAAAAGGAGTGTGAGTCCTTTGGTGCAGCTTCTTTCCAAACAGAAGGATTTTTAAACAGCTGGCACTCCTTGAACTCGAGTGCTCCACATTTGTGTCCGGTTTAAAGCCTAGGGATCTACTGTAGAATGGATCCTTCTGTCCTGTAGCCCTTGGTGAACGTGGGCTACAGGGATGTGAGCTGTGCTTGCCATGGGATATGATGGGAAGGTTCCCTCCTTAGGCTCAGAGCCAGTTTCCTAAAGTTGCTGCTGGGAATAACATTTTGGCAAAATCCTTGGTTTTCCCCATCATTGTCCTTATGAAAACCGCCCTTTCCTGAACTATTATTGCATTTCTTCTTGATTGGTCTCCAACACAATGATCCATAGATTTGGCTCTCTCCATTTTAACCTATTCCGATGTTTATGCTGGTGGAAGTCTGGAATGATGTCAACATGAGTTCAGGCAGCAGCAAATGAATATGAGAGATTTTCTTCTGCTAGCCCCACTTCCTTGCAGAGTGTTTTTTACTGTCCGCTGCAGTTTCTCTCATGTTCCTCTTTGAGGTTACTGTGGTGCCACTGACACACGGATCGCAACCCTGCAGAGTGGATGTCACAATCACAAAATATTCCAAGTTGGAAGGGATTCACAAGGATCATCAAATCCAACTCTTAAGTGAATGGCCTGTACAGTACAGGGATTGAACTCACAACCCTGGCACTTTTAGCACCAGGCTCTAATGGCCTGAGCTAATCTCAGGGGAGCAGAGGTGTGAATCCCAGTGTGCTGCCCCAGCCATGGATCAGACCCCCAGGCTGCAGGGCCCCGCACGTAAAGATGCTTTGGGTCTCCCCTCTGCTCTCCAGCTGTCAGTGCTGGCGGGGGAGGCAGGAGCCTTCCCAGAGGAGGGGCTGCTTCAGGCAAAGAGCATTGGGGTGGCCTGCCTTTGAACTGGTGACTTGGCCCTGAAAGGCCAGGTCTGGTAACTGCTGATGTTGATAATCACCGTGTGAATACTGTTACCAGTCCACCCTTGTGCTTTCCAGCCATTGTGCGGCGGCGCTGCCTCATTTCTTGGCCTGGCCATACCTGCTCTTTTCCTAGGAGCCAAAGCAAAACAGCCTCTGATCTCGCTGCCCATTTCCTTGCCTAGCTGGGCACAAAATCACAGGTCTGCATTGCTGCCAGGAGCATCCAGCTTCCTTTCGTGGGCTTATTCCAACTCCTGTTTTGCTAACTGAAAGCCTTCCAAATTCAGCATCACAGCCTTCTTACTGGGTTTCCCAAAGCCACGTAAACTTTTCTGTCTGCTTCCCTGCAGTGCTAGAATGGTTTCTGTAAGCATAGGTTCTTCTACCCTCTTTTTTTCATCTCAAACCAGTTTCCTTGCAATTAACAGGACCTGGTCTCTAACCAGGAGACTGGGCTTGAACCCAGGGAGTAAAGTGCCTTTAGTGGGAAGTAAAATCCATAATTGGACAGATGTTAAAAATCATGGACAAAACCGTGGTTTCTTGGCATAATTTTAGTATTTTGCTGATGACTTCCAGCTCTATTAGTTCATCTAATAAAAAGGACTACCTCTACTCACCTCCCACACCTCTCTTACATAAGAAGTATGAATCATTGGGATCTCAAGAGCAAAGGACCATTGAGAGCCCCATTATTTAACTGGAACCTCTGGCTTCAGCAGGAGCTTGGGCAGGGGATGGCTGTTCCCTGAAGCATCCTCATTCTGGATCCAATGCAGCAACACTTCAGCTTGCTCCCATCATCTGGGTTGGCGGGCATTTATGAGCTTTTGTCATGTTAAGGATTTTTATTTTTAGTCTACATTGGACAGAATTGGGGCAAAGCCCCCTGTGGATAGGTGTTACAGCTGGAGACAAGTGTTTTGAGTCTACTTACTTTCATTTTTCTCATTTTTCAAGAAAAAGTATGGTGGCATCCAGCACAGGACCTGCTGGCTGGTGCAGGGAGAGGCCCCCTTGGTGCAGACCTGTTCTTCAGGGACTAATGGAAAGCCACCCTGCCCTTCTTGTTTCAGCTGGGCAAAACTCCAATGGGTCCCAGCCACACGGAAATCTGAGGTTAGGGATTGCTGTCAGACTCCACACCACAGCCATCCATTTCATGGGCAGTAGCAAAGGGACCATTTTTTGTTTTTTTCCCCAGCTTGGCAGCACATGAATCAAAGCAAAGGCAGGCGAGCATATCTGGAGCCAAGGAAAACTGGGAGGTACTGAGTTACTGAAAGTACTTTCAAGTGTCAAGGAAAGGGAACGTACATGTGTATGTAGGTGTCTGGCATCTCTTGGCCTCCATCCATCCCATTTTAGGATAGTCCAGGCAGGAGAACAGTAAATCCCCAAAATATGTATTTTCCAGTTTAAATTTGAGTGAGGGTTGATGCATGTGGTAAAGGGCAGTGAAAATCAAACTGTTCCTCCTATGCCTCAAAAGCTGGGACTGCAAGAGAGCTCTCTGTTCAGCTAGGACATCAGGGCAGGATTTTCCTTATCAGCAGAAGTGTGAAGCAGGGTAACACAATGGTTGCCAAATAACTCAATGGCAGCTCTTTTTCCAGTCACATCCCTGTTTATCTCAGAGCTTTTATGCTCCTGAAACGCCAGAGCTGGGTGGCATCTTGCTTTAAGTTACCTGAAAAGTTTTAAGGTTAATGGCTGATGTCTGGAGCACTTTGTTCTCCAAAATGCCCATCCCTCCTCTCCTCCCTCTACATGAATTTCCCCCACTTGTTCAAACTGCAGCTGTTCCTCCTGCGGGAAGGACTTACCTGCTTGTGCTACAGCTGCTGAACGACCACACCACCCAAAAAATTAGGCAGTGGTCTTGGTGTAGGCGGCAGAGCTGCTCAGCATAGCCCAGCTGCTCCGAGGAGTCAGGCTGGGAACCTGCAAAGGGGTCTCGGGGAGAATGGCTTTTTGTGGAGCATGTGCCCCTGATCCCAAGTCCCGCTTATCCCATGGAGAAGAAATGACGGCAGGACGACCCTGCCAAAACCACAGTGGAACCGCTTTTTAGAGGGGTAAGAGCCACCCTGCACTGTGAGCAAGGAACCGGGGTGCTCAGTCCCCCCAGGTGCTCCCTCCGCCTCTGTCGGTGCCGGCACATTCCTTACGGGCATCCCTGCTGCGGGGCGAGGGACAGGTGTCCCCTCTCTGTCCCCTCAGCCGCCCAGGGGCTGTTTCACACCTCACGTTGCTGTTGCCATCGCTGACACAGGAGATCAAACTACTCGTGGCGTTTTGCTAAAAGCCACTGGAAATCGTTCCAGCCATACTCCCAGCCTTTCTTTGTGTTTAGCTTAGCAGACTGTCGGTACATTCATTCCCTTTTTTTTTTTTTTTCCTTTTTAACAAAAACAAGCAGCGTGCTAAGAGCTGCAACCCCTCTGGGATGTTGTCAGCCTTGGCCGGAGCCGCCTGAGCCCCCCCGGGGCCGGGAGGCTGCCGCTGGCCCGGGCTCAGCGGGAGGCTTGCTGGGACACTCATTCCTGACTCCAGCCGGTGTCCAGGCGGCTGTGTGAGGGCAGAGCTCCGCTCGGACCAGACGGCAGCGGCATGGCGCTCCGGGGAGCCTGCCTCCTCCTCTGCCTCCTCTCCCTCGCCCAGGTCTCCGGACAGCAGAACGGCAAAGCCCGGCAAAAACCGGCGGCTGCCAAGAAAGGTAAGGGGCAGCGGCAGCTTCCCTGCCAGGAAGACTTGCAGGGCTGGGGGGGTTGCAATCAGCCCACTCGTTTGGGCATTTAACAGTGCTTTAGTGAAACTTCATAAAAAGTATCTAAAAACCTAATAAAGTGGTTTCCTCCCACCCTCCTCCGTGGGAATGATTGTGTAGTTCTTCTGTGAAACAATGAGGGTATTGAAACGGTTGTGGTGGGTTCCTACCTTGAATAAATTTGTTGGGACAGCTTGGTCGGAATTTCAGAGGGAACTCATTTTCCATGTTCCCTCTAAGGTTCATCCCAAACTTCTCCTCTACTAAACTCTCCCTTTCTATAACCCCTCCACCCCTTCTCATTCATTTTTCAGAAGCAAGTGGCAGGTGACAGACAGTTTTGGAGACAAAAGCAGGCAGAAAACATATAATCCATTACGTATCAACAGGGTTCTTCATTTAAAACCACTGGCCTCAGGTGTATTTCACATCGGACATGAGCTCTGACTACTCAGCCTTGCCAGGCACCAGTGCACACACAGAGGTGCCTGGGTTTTCTATTCCTTAGTGGTTTTGTTTTTCCTTTTCTTCTCCTGTTTTCCTCCTGTGCCATCCTTTCTCCCGCTGACTCAATGCACATTAAGTACAGGAGAAGGCAGGTGAGGTGAGGAAGCAGCATGTGAGCCTGCCTGATGTGTCCGACCGCGGTTGTGTGGGCTTGGACCGCTTCTGGCAGGCACTTTCCTGCTTGGAACGAAGTGGGGAGCAAGGAAGAAGCATCCCTGGAATTCACTTGGCCAGGCTGCTCTCTACACTCACCCAGTGGCTATTTTTGTCAGATTCCATCCTTGAGAAATTTTTGCCTTTTCTCCCATTAGATCTTTCTATGAATCCACAAACTTACATGCTTATTCCACATCTTATTCTGCAGGACATGGAATAACAGAGAAAACAGTCTGTGACTGTTTTCTAGAGCAAAAAATGTCCCCTTGGGCTCATACAGGGCAAATACATGCACTGCACTCACTGGAGGTACCAGGAGAGAGAAATTTCTTATAGAAATCCTATTTTTTTCTCTAGGTGTCATTTCAACTGCTGTTTGTAATCGATTAGTGGGAGGGATTAGAAGAAGATGGTGGGAGAAAAATCACCTTTTTGACAGGACATTTTGGCTCTGATTTAAAAATTTTTGAGGGGCGTGTCCTGAAAATCAAGCCATCCGGACCAGCTGGTGGCAGGTTTTACTCAGAATTTCCTTTCAAAGGAGAGGTCTTATTTTCTGTGGAGAAAAGGGAAAAACCCAGCAACTTGGCATTTTTGACCAGTCGCATCAAGCCCCACAGGGGGTCAGCTGCCCCGCCTTTACTGGAAACTTCCAGTATTTCTTGGTTAATGTTTTTCAGATTTTTTCCAGTGCCAGGGGGTGGGAAAAGAGGGAGAAAAGCACGAAAATCCCCTATGAAGCTCCTCTTTGCCTCCAGCCCCTCTGCACATCCAAGTCTGCCTGCCCAGCCACCACAGGGGCCAGGGCTCAGCCATTTCTCCTCTCAACACTGGCAGGATGGCCCCATCCCATTCTCATCCTGGTTCCACCCCTGCACTTTGCCTGGGAGGGTCAGGCAGGGCAAAGCCACTGGAGGGTTGGGGTGTTTGGCTGGATTTATTTTTTTAATCTATACAGCCAAACCACAAATGTTAGAAAAGAAAGCACTAATTTGAGCCAAGCTTTTTATGTTCCTTTTTACTTTTCTTTTTTTTTTTCTTTGTAATTATTGCTTACGTTTGGATCTGCTTCAGAATGAAAAATGATGCTATTTCAACATGAAAAAGCCAAACAACAATATTTAGAAAATGCTGAGACAGCACATACACTTTGCCTGCTGTCGTGTTTTTCCCCCTCAAATTACTTCCAGTTATTGTTCCAAATGCGGTAGCTCAGCAAACTTTCCCTGAGCCCCAGTGTCTTGGGGTACATATGGGATTTGCCTTTGTCCGGCAGCTCTGGATGTCTCATCCAAAAGAATGCCCAGGGGAGGAAGGCACCGGCATCCCTGCCTGGGCAGTGTTGACAACCAATGGCTTGGGATGCAGGTGTCAGCCCCAGGGGGGCTCCCCTTGGTCACAGCTGTCATGGGGTGCTGGGATCATGGAAGGGAACATCTTTGCATAGCTCTCACATCTATTTCTAAGGTAACTGGAGACAGAAATTGGAGTCCAGATGCTTAAATCAGTGGGTAGGGACTAATTTGGGCTTCACTCCTAATGCCACCTACTGCCCAAAATTTCGGTGTGCTCTTGTCTGGCTGCTCTTCCCTGAAAATACCTGTGGATATTTACACTGCTATAAATCCAGTGTGGGTGTGTTCAGTCTCCTCCTTTGATCCAGGGACAGACTGCAATACGGGACCTTACTGTTCCACTTGGTACATTCGGGGAGATGCCTGGTGTCAGAAGAAACACTGATGGCCAGAGAGGTTTGATGACAGACATTGTGAACCAGAGCAATGCTCGTTCCTCTGAAGGACAGAAAACTGTTTGGATCTCCAGGCAAAGCTAAGAAACCCATATATATATATATCCAAATTTCTTACAGGAATAGTTAAAACATTAAAATTAAGTACAGGGGGATTTGTTTGTTATTCAGCATATACTTAGAATGGGCGAGAGTTCCCATTTGCAGCTTTAAATACATTTCTGGCCAGGCTTTCAAACCAACAGACTACTGTGACCCAGATCCTTCTGTGAGTCTCCTTTTGATCTTGCCGCTGCCCACATTTAATCCTGCTGCTCACGGTCCTGCACAAGGACCCACTCCAGCTCCCACAGGAGCATCAGCATCCCATGTGCCAGCTTCCATCACAGAAAACCCAAACTGTAAACAGGCTTGATCCCAGGCTTCAGGAGGTGAGCCTCGAGGAAATGACAGCACCAAGACAAAAACCCGTGGCAATAAAATAGACAACACAGTGTCTGTTGATGTAGCCATGGCCCTCACTTTGTAGCTGAAGGGCGAGTTAACCAGTCCTGGTTCTCCATGAGATATCCCAGTAAATGCACTGCTGTAGGAACATCTTGTGGCCCAGGATTTGGAAATGAGGTACTGAAAAGGGACAGGGCTCTTAGGTAGTTATCAAGGAGACATGTCACCTCTCATGGCAGGGACCCTCAAGGTGGGAAGCCACCAGCAAACCCAGCTGGAACGCCATAAAGAGCTGCTCCAGCAAGAGTCATTGGCAGTGTCCTGCCATGGCCTTTGGATGTTACTTAAACCTTAGAACATTTGTTCTTCTGCAAGACAGGCTTGCATGGGAAAAAACCCCATGATTAATTAGCCATTTCCCACGAAGTGTTTTCATCAAAGGCAGCAAAATAGTATCTAGTGCCTCGGTGTTAAGTGAATCCATTAAAGTTAATTGAGCAGTGAGTAAAGCAGCTTAATGCCCTCCTCCTGATGTGTCTGGCTTTTCATATTCATGGCACCGTGTAATCTTGGGTTGGTGGTTTTGGTCCACATCCAAGCTGCTTCCCTACTTGCCTGGCTTGGTGCCTCAGCTCCTTGTTCCTCGAGGAAGCCCCTCCTACTGCATTCATGGGCAAGGTGTCCCCTTTCTTTTCACCCCATGAGAACTACTAGATGCTTACAACATGAGAACTACTAGATGCATACAAATGTCTCAATGTCCGATCTCCCACCACCTTCAAGGTGTAAAGGTGTTTGCTCCTGCCTAGGGGAAATCCAAGTACTGATTAAGAACTGGTTGGAGCCATTGCAGAAGCAACACACCTGGCAAGATGTAGGCTTTTGTAGCCTGCTGCACCCAACTCCTCAGCCAAAGAGGCATCTTCTCACAGCAGGAGAGCAGCTCTGGACAGTGTTTGCACACCTATACTGGGGGTGATGAAGGTAGAGATGAGGCAGAGGCAGCTGTGATGGTCCAAAGGATGATGTGGTTGGTGGGCAGAGGCTGGTGGCTGGTGGTGCAGAGGCAGATCTAGTGGAGGCACTGCAGCCCTTCCAGCCCCTTCCTGCTGAGCATCAGCTTGGTGAGCAAAATGCTTTCCTACCAACCTACCAATGACAGCAGACAAGAGGTGGGTGCAGCCAGGAGTGCATACAGAGAACATCTTGTGTTAGGGTGTTTAAGGGAAGCCAGGAGGGTGTGCTGTGAAGAGAGAAAGAGCATGTTTTTGAGGAATCAGAAAAAATGAATCCTGTTCATCATTAGCCTCAAGTTGCCCTCAAAACACTTGTGCGTGACAGGACTTCTGTTCAGGCAGGGCAGCATCAGATGGTCTCCTCCAGCATATTGGGAGCTTGACCCCCATGCAGCACCACCCCGGATGACTGCTGTACACAGGGGTGCCAGAGACAAGCCTGCACCTTGCAATGCTCATACATGTGACCTCCCCAGCACTGCAGTGGCAACGCCAAGGGTGATGCCTGCAGCTGGAAGCCCCATGGGGTGCACAGCCCCAAAACCTGAACTGGGAAAACAAGGTTGTTACTGATAGTGGAATCAGGCTGGCAAGCAAACGCTCGCTCTGATGGATGTGCAAGGGGACACAGGTGCTGACTTTGTGGATTCCTTTTGTTTATCCTTCTCTGAGGGCAAAGAAACATGGTGTTTTGATGATAGGAACAGATTTGGTTGCCTCCCCTGGGATGCAACCAATATTTGTGCTCTTTCTTTGATTCCTCCAACAGATGGTGTGAGCCTCAAAATGATTGAAGACCTGAAGGCCATGATTGACAACATCTCTCAGGAGGTTGCTCTACTGAAGGAAAAGCAAGCACTCCAGACAGGTAAAGGGCTTGCTGAAGAACACGTGGCTTTTGCTTTGAGAGAGGAGCTGCTCATAAAGTGGCTGCAATTGCTCCACACGTCTTGATGAGAGATGCCCAAGCACCCCACAGCAACAAGCCCATCATGGGGAGAGAGGCTGGGGGATCAAAGCAGAGTGTGGTCTCTGCAATTTCTCCAGGCTCATGAACCTCCTTGGGCAGTTAATGATGGGAGTTGTGCAGTGTGGGGCCCCTCTCTTTATGTGCTTCCCATTTGTACAGCTAGGGATATTCCTATGGTGCTAAGCCAGATGTTCATTTTCCTTTGTGAGGTGGAGGAATGGGATTTGGATTAGTCTGTGCTTTAATCAAATGCAGCTTAGTCTTTTGTGTGAACCCCAGTGAAATGGTGACCTGGTGTCTCATACATACCATGGTATTGCCCCGGGAACTGCACTGCAGGTCAGTCCTGCTTCATTCAACGTACACGGAGGACAGTCCCAAGATGTCCATCTTCCAGACATGCTCCATGGTTATTCTGTGCGAACTCCACTGCGGACATCAACAGGAGTAGGATTTGCAAAATGTGAAGCAGAAATGAGACGAAAATGCAAATTAAGGAGAATTTTCTCCTTAAAAGAAAAGGAACACAAGCAAAATCAAGGCTTTAGTTCCAAGCTCACATTCATTGAGAAGTACTTGGTGTGTATATTAATGTGTGGCTCTGATTAGGTATTGTTTGGCTACAGTACCCTGCACTCTCAAGGTTTAAAGCTTAAAGAAAAACAAAATAAATTGCTATCCTTAACAACAAAATCAGAGGCAAGTAGAAATTTCCTCTGAAGACCTCAAGCTATGCAAGTGCAATGCTTCTGATCAAAGCTTATTAAAAAAGACTTTTTTTCATCTTGCATAATTAAGATGATTTAATTGGCACGCAGACTTTTTCCCAAAACACTCCAACACTCGGCAGTGGCCATGACAAACCTTATTTCCAACAAATTAATCAGAGAAAGAGTAGGATTGGCTGGGGAAGGACAAGGCGAGAGGAGGGGGCAGGAGGACCATGCTGTGCCTCTGCTCCATCAACAGCAGAGCCCAGAAGGGTGGCAGGGGCACCCTGAAAATCCATTTCACCCAATGGTTTGCAGAGGGGGAGGGCATGTCTCCATGACTGTGAACTGCCCTGCATAGGAGGGAGAGGGGCCTTTGGAATCCCGTGCTGCCAAGGGTCACTGTGCAGCCTAAGAAATTAAGTTTGCAGTCTGGCTGCTGGGTTTGCTGCTGCTGCCTCTTCCTGGGCATCATTTTTAAACCAAGTTCTCTTTCTGTCTTTTTATTCTGTTCATGTGGTAACCTCTCAGTTTGCCTGAAAGGCACCAAAATTCACCTAAAATGCTTTCTGGCGTTTTCGGAGACCAAGACATACCACGAGGCCAGCGAAAACTGCATCTCTCAGGGCGGCACGCTGAGCACGCCCCAGAACGGGGAGGAGAACGATGCCCTCTACGACTACATGCGCAAGAGCATCGGCTCGGAGGCCGAGATCTGGCTGGGCCTCAACGACATGGCCACGGAGGGCAAGTGGGTCGACATGACGGGCAGCCCCATCCGCTACAAGAACTGGGAGACTGAGATCACCACCCAGCCCGACGGTGGCAAGCTGGAAAACTGTGCAGCTTTGTCGGGGACCGCCATCGGCAAGTGGTTCGACAAGAGGTGCCGAGAGCAGCTGCCCTACGTCTGCCAGTTCATGATCGTGTAGCGGCAGGGCCTCCCCCTGCCCGGCCCAGCCCGGTGTGCCCTCTGGGCAGCAGGATTATGAAGCTGTAGCTGTGTGCACGCGTCCGTGCACATCCGCACACCCACACGCGCGTGTTCCAGTAGAGTCACCCTTTGCAGAGAGAGTCGCCGCGGCTCGCTGTCGGGTTATAGAGTGCTAGAGCATTTCCTTCAGCCACATCCAGCCCTGTTCGCAGCTGCACTGCTCTTCCTAAGGCACGATTCATAGATGTATTTTTTTACACAGGGAATTTATTAGGACGGCTCAGTTGTTTTGGCAAAGAACCGGTGCAGCAGTCCAGCCTGGCATCCAGCTGCTTCGGCTGCCCAGGGCTGTCACTCTGCAGTGTCCTTTCCCATTTTGCTGAGCTTTCTTGGGACACCAGCATAGCCAGTTTCTGCTTTCTTCTCTTGTGTTGCTTCCCCACAAGCCCTGGCAGAATCTGCGGGAGCTCCTTGTTCCTCACAGTGTCCTGATTCAGCCTTGTAAGGATCAAGGTCCTGTCTCAACGGGCAGAGGGAGCTACTCCTGCTTTGCATTGAGGATACAATTGGGCTTATTTGGCAGGGTACCAGCTGCTCAAGGGGTTGTCCAACCAGTCGAGTTATGTTCATGAATAAATTGGCAAGTTACAGGCATGTTTGGTCCTTTTCTCACCAGCCAGAAGCCAGTTTCACTGACTTCAGTGGGAGAGCAAGACCCACTGCCAGATCCTTTCAAAAAAATCCCATCCCAGAAGCTTTATTTGTGGTGTAGTATCAAGGGGGAAGCAGTGATGACTTGGAGCATAGTAAGTCAACTATAGTATTGGAAAGAAAAGATGTATGTAATACATAAATGACGTAAGTGTAATACTATTAGGGAATATGTTGCTATATAAAAACAACTGAAAACAAGCCCCATGACAACTCACTCCAGCAGCTTTAGGAATGACCTGACCTGTTTATATGACAGGAACCCAGATGAACTAGTCCAGTCTTTGCTGGTCCTTGGCAAACATAAATCTGCTGAGCACTGTTTGTGCGCATATAGTCGTGCCCAGCTGAAGGTCTGACCTCAGTGATTTTTTACTGAGAAAAGGTTTAAAGTAAAAAAAAGAAAAACTGAATAAATAGCAATGGTGGGAAAGAAGTGCAGGTCACCCTGGCAGCTTAACAAAGCCTTGCTGGCTGTTGGCTAAAAGATATCAGTGGTTCTTTGCAGTCCAGTGCTTGGTAATAACCCCTCCAGTTTGGGTCACGTTCCCTGCACTTCCAGGTTGGAGGTGTCAAGACAGGATCCTGCCCATGGGACAGGTATTCCAATTTGCTGCTTTGTTTAAAAGCAGCATGGTGGTAGGTCTTCCAAGACATCAAGTCTGAGCCAAGCCGGAAACACACATACACACACAAATACAGAGTGCATGCTTCTGAGGTTGTCACTATTGCCAAACTCTCCGCTGTTCAAATGACTATAAAATAAAAATATCTATACAGCTTGCTGAAGGAAGGGAGTTGTGTCAGTGTGATTGGAGTGCTTTCTTCTCCTTGTCTTTCTCTTCAGAGCAGCTCCAGGGATCTGTCTGAAGGTTGGAGATAACAAAGGCAGAGGGGAAAAGCAGAAAGTGAGAGCCTCCCACCCTGTAATACGCTTTATAGGATTCTCCCCCTCCTGCCCCGTTATCATCCCAGTCACATGCCGTACACAGGATACAGGCAGGGAATCCTTTTATAAGAAAATAAGATTTCCTTCCTCCCCTCCCTTGCTGATGGGAAATTTCATTTTGAAATACAGGCTATCCCAGAAGGAAGGTCCTTCCCTCAGCCCTGTTTGGCAGCAGTAGTGGTGCCGGGGGAGGTGGCACCTCAGGTCCCAGCATGGAGCCAGTCCTTCCCAGGCTGCCTCCCACCTCCTCCACAATGAGCAGAGCTGCAGCAGCACCAAGGGTCCCTCTCCTTCACCCACTGAGGTGGTGATGACTCCTTCTCCTTCTCCTTCTCCTTCTCCTTCTCCTTCTCCTTCTCCTTCTCCTTCTCCTTCTCCTTCTCCTTCTCCTTCTCCTTCTCCTTCTCCTTCTCCTTCTCCTTCTCCTTCTCCTTCTCCTTCTCCTTCTCCTTCTCCTTCTCCTTCTCCTTCTCCTTCTCCTTCTCCTTCTCCTTCTCCTTCTCCTTCTCCTTCTCCTTCTCCTTCTCCTTCTCCTTCTCCTTCTCCTTCTCCTTCTCCTTCTCCTTCTCCTTCTCCTTCTCCTTCTCCTTCTCCTTCTCCTTCTCCTTCTCCTTCTCCTTCTCCTTCTCCTTCTCCTTCTCCTTCTCCTTCTCCTTNTCCTCCTCCTGCTCCTCTCCAGCATCCCATGTAGGAGAGAAGACCATCCATGTAGAAGACGGTGCCCCACACCAGCCTGTGAAGTTTCAACACCCTCAGGACTGCATGTGAAATTAGGTCTCTTTTGCACAGCTCTTCAGTGAGCTTCACTTTGGACCCTGCTCCTGACGTTTTCCCAGACTCTTTGCTGTAGGTCATGGTTGCACCCTACAAGCCAGCTTGTCTCAGTACAAATCCTCTAGTTCCCTTGGCAGATGTTCCCTCCATGTTTTGAGATACACATGAAGGCAAAGCAGCAATGCTGGAAGTGTTGCTGGCTTTAATCCTGACTGGTCATAAACCACAAGGTCTTAAAACACAAATGTGTGGTCAGAGGAATAAACAGAGGGCTTTTATGGGAGCCCAGGAATGAAAGAGGAGCAGTGTGAAAGCCATGGACCCTAGCAATGCTGAGCTTCAGGGAAGTTGTGGGTGCTGGAGCTGGACCATCTTTGTGTGGAGTGTGAATCTGAAAAACAGCCATGGAGATGGATGCCAAAGGATATTCCCAGAGAGGACATGAAGGAGTCAATCTGTCAAATCTAAAAAATAACAAGTCGCTGTCAGCAGATTTCTTGCTTGTATCTCTCTTGCTCTCTATTTTCACATAGCTAAACTCCTGCCAGCACCATTCCTCATACATGTTTTACTTTTCCGAAGCTGGGAGGAGCACAGGGAAGGATGGCTTTGCCCCTGCTGTACTTGTTGGACCCAGGATGACAAAACTGACCTTGTAGTTTGAGTGCTACATTTTTAAGTTTGATATTGTTCTTACAATCTTCTTCTTACTGTACTTTATGAGCTACGAATTTTCTTTGAAAAGCCAAATAGAAGGAATTTCTAGAAGATTCCTCATCCTTGCTTACCACAGCAATGTTGTTTTTTATCCAACCCTGTGTTTTGTGGTCACAAGGAATGCCAGGATGGAGGGAATGAACAGGGGACTGTCCTGAGCACATGTGGTCCTTCTACTGGGGCCAGGACAAGCATCACTTTTTTGATCTTCCATTAAATCCTTTGGCACTCAAGCCAGAGTGGAACATCTGCTGTCCACAAAGCATGGTCTCAACCAAAGGCATGCGGACTAATGGAAAGAAACCTCAGCTCTTCTTGCAGGAAAAGGAAGTGTGGAAGTGATCATGTCTGAACCAATGTATTGTGATGCCTGCAATCCCTAATGAACATGTTATTAAAAACAGGAGATGTTGTATAAGACCTTGTGCCACTGATGGCACAGCTCAGCTGCTTGTGGCTCTGTGACACAGCAGAGGAAAGATGAAGCATGAAATGTACATATATTTATATAAACAGAAGAGTAAAAGTTACTGGGTGAGCCTACAGAAGGAGTTCCCCCAGCACTACGCCATCCACAGCTGACTTCAGCAGAGCTGCACTCACCCGCCCCACTGACTGCTCCCTCCCCAATTCACCTGGGTCCAGAAGTTCAGGACCTGGTCCAGGTCTTTGCCTGAAGGTCCAGGAAAGGACCAAATGGTTCAGAGTGAAATGGTTAACCGTGAAACAGGTAATACCTTCCCAAAGTCTCCCTCTGCAGGAGGGCCAGAACAGCACAGTGTTCACACACCTCAGCAGCCAGGTTGCTTTTGGCTTCAGTCAGTGAAAGGGCTGGGTAGACAAAAGTGGGTAAGAATCTGGGAGCTGTGAGCCAAAAACTTGTTTTGAGTTTCAAACACTTTTGTGGGACTTGGTAGTAATCCTAACAAGAAACCCAACCCCACACCTCTGCTCCTTGTGCGTGTCCTCTCAGCCTGGCTGTTACCCAGACCAGAGGTTCTCTCCACATCAGGTGCACACCCTCCCTGCCGTCCCGTGCAAGGAACAGTCCCCCAACACCTCTGCTCCTGCCTGACACAGGGGGAACACACTTCCCACCTCTGTGGCTGTGGAATGAGACCGTTGGCAGAATGAACCTCCAAAGGGAAGGACCTCCTCTGCCCATGAACCACCGAGTCTTGTGATTCCTATAGGCTTTACTGCTTGCTCCTGCTCCCATGTAAGCACTGAGCCCCACTGTCAGACTCTCCTTTTAAAAATAAAATAAAAAGCTAAATTAAAGTTACATTTCTCCATCTCAGAAACCACCATAGACAGGGAAGAAGCACAGATCTGTGAGGCTCAGCAAATAAGGCTAAGCCTAAACACCCCTGGGAGCATAAATATAAACCAGCTTGGGGAGGTCACTAAACTAATGGAGAGCATAAAAATAAACTCCCTGGGGATAGAAGATAGATGGGATATCAGGCTATTGTGTACAAAACAAAAAAGATGGTTTATTGCTTTTTTATATAGAAGCACCCAGAGGCAGTCCAAAGGTAACAGTTGGAGACTGTTCCAAATTTAGCTGAAAACAAATCACCACCATTTGAGCCTCACAACTGGCAGCCTCTCCACTGTGTCCTGTCCTGTGCAGACAGGTCAGTGTCTGCATCACCTCCCTGTGACCTCCCTGTCCTGCTGTGCTGGAGCCTGGGGCCATCCATGCTGGCAGCAGCCACAAGGCACCCCAGTACCTGCAGCATCCCTCCAGGAAGGAAAGAAAAACCCAAGACGATGTGCTGCCAAGGGGTGAGGCCAGCTGCTGATCTCAGAACACGGCTGCTCTCGCCTCAGCCCCGTTAGAAAGCTGGCCCTGAGCCTGAGTCAGAGAACACAACACTCAAGCCGCTTGCCAACCTGGCAATGGAGAACATGCCTCAAGAAGCTGTGTTTAGAAAACACTGTTTGGGAAGCACTGCAGCTTGTAAAAGAAAATGCAGTAGGAGAAATAAAACCTACAACCACTGCTGCTTTGCAGAAATGCCCCACGGACAGCTTGGTTTCCCACTGCAGTGTCAGTAACTTCTATTTCTATCACGCCCCTTAACAAGGATCCCAAAAGTGAGGTCTCTAACATTCAGTAGTTTACCGTGTTTCTGTGTTTCTCAGAAACAGTGAGACCACATCTGGAGTGCCAGGTCTAGTTTTGGGCTCCCCAGTACAGGAGGGACAAGGACCTAGTGAAGTGAGTGCAGGGAAGTAGAAGGGATTTGGGGAGCTGTTGTGTGAGGAGAGAGCGAGAGCTGAGAGTGCCCATCCTGGAGAAGAGAAGGCTCAGGGAATCTGATCTTAAATGCCTGATGGGCGAGGGTAGTGAAGACAGAGGCATGGGCACAAACTGAAATACAAGAAATTCTGTGAGGAGAGAACCTTTTTTCTCCGTGAGGGTAGTCAGACCCTGGCACAGGTTGCTGAGAGAGGCTGTGGAGCCTCTACCCTTGGAGATACTCAAAACCTAACTGGACATGGCCCTGGCCAATGGGACCTTGCTCTGAGCAGGAGGTGTAATCCAGCAATCTCCAGAGGTCCCATCAACTTCTGTGCAAACACAGCCACTGAGCAGGGGATCCTACCTACATAACTTACTCCTCTTCTACAGTCACAGCAGAAAAACAGGCATTTCAGGAGCAGACAGATGACCTCAGACACCTGTTGGATAAGCTGTCATGTAAAAGCCTTCCTACAGAAAAAGGTTAGCAAGAAAGCCAATAAAATAGTCCCTTGTGGGATGTGATTTCCACACTGTAGTGCTGCCAGAGCTCTAGATACTAACTAGGTCTTGCTGCTCTGCCAAGTGTGATCAGAAGACAAGAGCTGAAACTTCATTTAGTTATTCAACCAAATGGAAACTGGAAACAAACTCCACCAAATCACCAAAAAGCAAAGAAATATATTTTTTAATATTCAATGTTCTATCCAAACACAAAATTCAGGAGAGCATGGATGAAGATATGAATCAGCTCAACCACAGGGACAGATTTTCTTTACTGTTAGAGCAGGTTACAGTCCAAGGGCAGCTTGAATTTTATCCGGATTCATGTGCAATGTGGACATCGCTCTGTCACTAGGAAGGCTTTGATCCAAAGCCCCTGAGTGTCAAGCCATGCTGACATGGGGGATCCAAACCCCAGGAGATGGCCAATGGCACAGGTCCCACCTGCCTGAGCACCAGCGCAGAGGTGCTGCAACACACATTTATCAAGGTAGGCTCTCACACTCTGTTCTATAATACATCAGAGCAGAAAGCCAAACCCCCAAGAGACCTTAAACCAGTCAAATTTTAGGAAACACACCAGAAATTGCACTGATTATAAACAGGGTTAAACAATAGGTTCCATTGAAGAGTGAGGACCTGGAAGGAGCTGTGTGGGTGGGGTGCTGTGTACCTACAGCGAGCGACTGACAAGTTTTATACACAGCCTGGAAACAGAACTTGCTTTCAAAAAAGAACTACAATTAATGGGGTTTGTTCCTAAATTAAAATGTATGCACCGAAAAAGAATGCAAACACAGCAAGCAGTTGTAGTGTATCGCTGGAGAAAGGTAAACAATCCTGAGAGCACTGTTCTAGGGAAAACAACACCTTACAGATAAAATACGGAAAGCTTGAAAACAGCCAGAAATCATCACTGAGAACTTCGCCTTCTTTTAAACATTCCTAGAAATTGTTTGCCAGCCTATATGAGTAGCCTATCTTTAAGTCTGCTGAAACTACAGATGTAGGTAGTGTTCCCAGCCAGATATAAAACCACCTCATGACTTTGATCAGGTGATAAATGTCCATTAAAAAAGGAGAGCAGACAGGCCTGAAGGCCAAACTGCAGAGAGCAAAGCAAAAATTCAGCCTTTGATTCATGTGCTAATGAGGGAGCTGGGATGACCCTGGAGGTCCCTAGAAAATCTTGGTCTTGAGTCTCAGGAACTGGCTGCATCAGGTGAGGCAGAGCTCACAGTAGTGCTATTGCCTTGTGGTCACCATCCTCTCACCTTCCTGCAGGGCCAATGACACCACTCCTTTCCTGCTCTCCTTGCCCTTTCCCAGTGCCCCGAACTCAAACTCCTTGGGGATTAAAGTTGATAGTTCCAGAGACACGGACTTGAAGTGGCATTCAATTTGGGTATTGAAAAAGTAAGAGACATTATGGCTGTAAAGCTCTGGACCTTAAAATTAGGAAATTAAGATATATCAGAATGAGGTGGAATCACCCCAAAAGGAAACATATAGGAAAAATCTCTATCCTCGGAATAAGCACTAAGTTTCAGCTTGATGATTAAAATGATGATTGATATCTGAGCCTTCAAGAGTGAAGGGATGCATTATTCTCATCATCTTTTTCTGCTTCGAGGTGGCAGGAAGGAGAGTGTCTCTCCTTTGTTTTGCTCCTCAGTGACAGAAAGCCACCAAGTCATGACCATTGCATCACCTAAAGCACAGTGTGATTTGGTGGAGATGTTTCTACTACAGTCAGCGTTCGTGAAGCAAGCACAGATTGGAGAAAGGTTAAAAAAGCATCTTGGAAAAAGGTTACTGGTAGAGATATGATTCATTGCACCATTCATGGACCTGGGCTGTTGTTCTGCACCCTTCCACCTAATTCGGTGTCTAATTAGGTGTTACTTACACAAGAGGTCATTCATGTCAAGAGAAGCAGTACTTTCCAGACTAATTCGAGTTTTTCCTACATATATTAATGCTTTCCCAAGTACCTCTCCAGCTACTTGAGATGTCAACTACTTCAAGTACTGGCACTTCATTCAGCACTGAAGCAGCTTTGTGGCTGCTCTGTGGCGAAACCTGGGGACCTTGCTGTAGCAAACCTCACACAGTAGCTTTGTTGCATTCCAGGCAGGTTCAGATGAGGCTAGAGTAAGAAATATATTGTAGACAGAGGTTTGTAAGTATTTCACACCAACACTGAGAGAACATTCACCAAAAAATCAGTTTCTGGAGAGCTCTATCTTGAACTTTGCTGATTGGGAGTGTGGGGAGAAAGGCAGACAAGACATGAAAATACAACAGTAGGAAAAGAAAGGAGGGTGATGACAAAACTCCATCTTTCAGTGGTGTTTGGAGCACCTTTGTTGATGCATGGTTCAACCTCTGTAGCCTGAGCTGTCTTAGGTCCAGAAGCGCTACTTTCCCAGCCATAACCCGAGCACAGATTCCTTAAACATCCCCCACAAGCTGTACTGGGAAGCACTCTTACAGAAATTCATCAACTCCTTTCAGCTGAAGCTGCATCTTGTCCTTTAACTCAGGTGGGTGACCATAAAGACCTAAGGAGAACATGAGAGAGTTTGACCTGCAGAACTGACCAGCCAAATATATAAAATGTCAGAATACATAGGCTTATAGTCAATTGCCCATTTTCCTAAGATGTTTGACTAGCAAGGAAAAATATTGTCTTCTGGGACACTGGACACATGCTTGAACCCATATGCCTTGCTGGGCTGGTTTAAGATACTTAGAAATTTGTTCTTCAATAACCCAAAGAGGAGAAATTAGAGAGGAAGATCTAATCGCTTGCTGCCTTTTTTTTTTTTTATTGGTCTGAAAGATTAATCTATAAAATGTTCACCAAACAATCATACTAGAATATTTTATTAGGCCTTTGGTTACTTATTAGGGTTTGCTTCTTGTTAAATAAACTCTTACTAACTTAAGGAAACTATGGGAAAGCCTATTAACCGTTTATAAGCTTTTGAATGGGTAAAGCATTCAGCTGTGAAAGGAATTAGCAAGTATCTAAACAGGTTTGATTTGGCAGAAAGTAGAACAGTTTTAATTTACTATGCAAATGTGGACTCTATAAAGATTCAAGCTGTTGAGCTTGCATCTTACTAAAATGATAATTCTTATACAAAAATACTTATCACTGCATTTTTCTTTAAAGCCTTCATTTCTGAGGATATCAGGAGCAGGGATATTTTTCCGAATAGCCTAACTCTGATAGTTTCTGCCTCAGGAGAAGCTGCCAGTGGATGTCCAGGTCTTCAAAGTTGAAAGATTCAGGCCGTCACACCCCAAAGTGCATATGCAGAATTTAGTATCAGCAAAACTCTACTTAGCAGCTTGAACTGTAGAGCAGTAGGGTTTTTTTCCCTTTGTAGTTAACCCTGTATTACAAAACAACACCTCTATGCATTTGTTCCTGGGTTACTTTTTTCCAGAAGCCAGCAATTAAATAAAAGTAGCATTTTGAGAGGAAAAACACACCACTAGTTTGCTTCTCCTTTATTTTAAAAAACCACATGCCACCTTTTAAATAGAAAGCATTTGTGATGATGAATTTGAAGCAGATGCTAAAACAATTGGTTTAAGAGCCTGCAGTTCATACTCCTGAGACCAAGTGGTGAATCTCATTTAAGGACAGGTTCTTCTGCACAGAAAACTAGATTTACACATGTAATTAGTAGCTGCTTTTCCACCATTAGTCCCATGTATGAAGGGAGGTGTCCATATGGGCTCTGTCTGCCATTTTTTAGCCCTTAAGGCAAAGACCAATATGGGATATTTTTCCCATCATGGGATATTTTTCCCATCATGGCAACTGGCAGAGGTTATATCCCCTTCAGGCAAAACCATTCCCAGGGTTCTTGAGGAGGAGGAACACCCAAGTCTGTCCCCATTTAATTTAAGGAGCTGAAAGGGAAGTGCCCCCTCACCTCTCTCCATATTTACCCAAACCAGCCCACCAAAGGATGCAGCCTGCGAAATAAATGGCAACAAACAAGACAAACAACAACTAATAAAAATAAAATTTAAAAGAAATAAAATCCATGTAATAAAGTAATATTAAAGGAAACTAAATATTAAATACATGCCATTTCAAATGAAAAATAATTTAATTTTAAAAAATTATTAAAAATTAATAAAAATTATTAAAAATTAATAAATAAAAAAAGGAGAGCACATGCTTTACATGAAACATTTAGTCGGTTCTAAATAATATTTTCTCAAATCAAATAACCTCCAGCTAGAAAAAAGTAAAATCGTTCTGTTGCTAAGGTGACAGGATACTGCCAAAACATTTTCTCTCATTTTCTTCTGAGAAAGCACTTTTCAGAAAGCGAGGTCATTTTTTCTAGCCTCATGTCTAAAAAAAGTGCTGTGTGCTGAGAGAGTGCTGCTCTGTTGGAGTATCTTTGACAGGATGCATCACGGCAGTCTTTCTACAGCTGTGAGTGACTGCAGCAGCCGTACCAAGATAAATGCACAGATCTATATACAAAATGCATTCACAGATGGAGCAAGGAACAAAGCAGTTCCCTGGATCTTTGAAGATTCATCTTGCTCAGAAGCATAAAGCCTGGTTTGTGTGCAGCAGTGTAGCAATTCTTTAAGACAAGAAATGGATGCAGCCCAAACCACAAACACCTTTTATGTGTTAAGTGTTGCTAATTGAAACAATTTGCCATGCTTCATTTATGTTGAAGAAACTTCTGGCGTGTTGTTTCAAAGTCCTGCTAAAAGGACTGTTCCTTCCTCTAGGCTGGATCAGTTCTCCACGCCACAATCCCTCAGTTTCAAAGATGATCATTAAGTTGGATGTAGAAAGCCATTTATACTCAAGAAATGTATCCTGCACTTTTTTTTGTTGTTATTTTTGTTTCCAGCTTCAAAGTTCTTCAGGAGGTAGATTTGCTCTCACCTTTGTGTCTATCACAGTCTGCAGTGAGATGCTGGCTGGTGAAGATGTGCACATGCATGAGTGATATTCGGTGTTTTGCTCTCTCCTTGCTCCCCCCAAAACACTCACAGCCTTAAATGTATTCTCTGTCACACTCACAGGTATCCCAGGGTACTTTCTTCAGAATAACATGATTTTTTTCCCTCCCTAGGGTCAAGGAGTCGAAGTCTCACTTTTAGTCCGGTGTCAACAATAAAAATTACTTTCTCAGTTCCTACTGGTGCTCTACAAATTTTGCTGTAATACAACAAAATAGTAACTTGGCTTTTGATCTGTTTGGAAATTTAACTAGACTATTTACAAACATGCTTAAAAATAAAGAAATTACTGAGTATTTTGATAGCTCAGGATTGTCCAAACCTTACAAATTCAAGCCCAAGAAGCAAGAGGTAGTATCTTTTCAGCTTTGCTGGTTTGGGCAATAAAACCCTGAGCTTCTCTTTGCTCTTCAAAAGCAAATTACATTTGGGCCAGGAGTTCAGCAACTGCTGTCCTCCTGTGGACCCCCACCTTTCAATTAGTGGCTAATTAGACTTTGAAATTTTCATTTTTAGATAAAGACAACTGCCAGGGAATTACTCCAGGATGGCACAATTGCAGTAAAGACACAAACGATAAGCGCTTGCATTTACATTTGTATTAAGTGGCAGTTTTGGAGAGAGCCTAGAGACTGGATGATCCTTGCCATGTTTCCCATGCCTGCCAAGAGGAGATCTCATTAATTAAGCCTAGGACCCATCCTCAGCAATTACTGGGATCCTCGGTAGTAAGAGTTGCAAACATCATTTTCTATATGCATTAAACTTGCCCCAAAATAAATAAATTAATAAATAATAAAAACCAGAAGAGCAATCAGTATGTACTGATGCCATGAAGTTATATTTAGAACAAAATGGGCTTCACACATTTTCCTAAGGGTCACTGCTGGGCTGAAGGACTGTTCATAAAATGTGCTACTATCCCTGAGAAGAAATTAATTTTTGAATTCAATTGTATGTGTCAGTTGGGCATGAATAAATCACAAACATCTCAGCCCTACTGAGAAGCTGCTGAACTGTTTATTTTTATATGAAATCTACAAATATTTCACAACCCTTCTCCTCAATGATCTGAACACATGCCTTTTAAAAACAGTCACTAACAGCATATCACTGGCTACGCAAGAATGAGGACATGCAGAGAGAGCAGTTTATTATCCCAGGAAACCAGGTTCCCTAGAAACCCCTTTCTATTGTCTAGGGTGATGGCAGAGCTACCAACAGGCAGACATCAAAATACTTCAGCCTGAGTTCACACTCACACACACACACAAAGGAGATACATCAGTTACTCCAGCTGGCAGTAGCATTATAATTTATTTATTTCTTAAAAAAAAAATTAAGTCACAACTTTCTCTTAATGTAAAGCAAACTGAAATCTGTGCCTGAACTCTTTCTTTAAACATACCAAATAAACACAGTGAAAAGTCAACCTTAGACTGGAGACATCTGTAAACCAAGGTTTATATTGCCACATGAAAAGCTGAGTTAAAATTGAACACATAAAAGTATCAGTCAACAAGAATCATATTCTCAAGGATCAAGAGGTTGTGAACAAAAGCCCAACCTCCATTATGCTTTCTTCAGTTGGTTAGAAGGAACATGAACTAAAAATTTAATCCAAGGAATTGCAGAAATTGAGCTAGAGGGATGAGAAAGAAATTCAAGGCTTTTACAGACTTATTACTTTTCAATAAAACAGAATGAGGAACATTGACCAGACAAATGCACAACTGGACTACTCTGATAAAAAACATTTTTGGCAATTCAGTTACCTGAGGAAAACTGATACCAGTATTGCAGAAATCTTTTAAGTTCTGAAATTACATCAAAATGATCCAGCACACTTTGAAAGACGTGATCCCAGTGAGTAGCCAGAGATCGAGGAATACACATTTCTGTATTGAAAGTGATAAAAATGAGCGGGAAAATACCTGAAACAACTAAAAAGCACTTTTAACTGGCATGTGTTTTGATACATGCTACAGAAAACCGTGTCAGGTATGACTTTTTACTGAATCTTCTAGTGGTCCAAGCAGTATAATGGTATACACTGTTAAATACAAACACTTGACCAATAAATAGTCAGTGAGCAATGCCAGCATATTTAATACAGGAAGAAATCCACATTTTTACTTAATGTAAACAGTAAGGTTTCTAATAAAGACAGTTTCATTTTAAATATTATTATATGTTTAACATTATAGCATGCAACACTTGTCTAAAAGTTTCATGTCACCTCTGTGTATCAGTAGGCAAGAAACAGTCACGGTAAGACATTTGGAAAGAAATTCTCCAGTCGTTGAGCCTGGTGCTGCACACAAAATTACAAACATCCTCAGTAAACTGCACACCTGGACAAGGCAGATGTTTGTATATAAAAGGCAACTTCATTCATACACCCACAAGGATCTGACCCTTGTGTTGTAAAAGGCACAGAAACTGGGGGGCATGCCAACTACAGCACTTAAAATGAGACCTGTTATTCCCCTGATTTCAAGAGATGCCTTTCAGGGGCAGCTAGACAACTGAAGTGTGAGTTCTGCCAAAAGTCAAGAACTGTCCCCACCATCATAACAACGTAATTGCTAAATTCAGACTGATACACACAAAAATAATTTTAAAACATCTAGGCTTTTCTTATGAGTTCATTCTTCGCATTTAAGAGACACCAGCTACTGGAAACAATTTTCTTTACCCTGTATTTTAAACCTTAGTAACAGGTGAAGTGAAAAACACTAATAAACAGCTGAACAACCACATAATTATTTCGTTATTGAATCCTTACTCTCACTTGAACCAAAAGTGGAAGGTATTAGTAAAATGTGAACGTCACAGGCACCTGAACAGAAGCACAAATTGGTTTAGACTTTTGAAACTGTTTTTACAAAAGAGGAAAAAAAATGAACTTTGGTGTAAGCTCACCACAACAACAAATATAACAACATCAGTCAAAAATCAGAGAAAACCCATAACTTCTCTTCTGAAGGAGAAGAGCCCAAGCTCAAGTGATCACACAGATCTGGAGGCACGGAGCTATTCCAAGCAGCATACTTGGTCTTTCACTTACACTCACATAGCCACTGGCATGCTAAACATGATGGATTTTCAAGCTGCAAGTGAGGGAAAGGACAGTGTCCCCACCTTTGGTCAGATATTAGCAGATTGCTGAGACATGTGCAGCCTGGAGCTGCCTTGAGAAAGTGATGCAGTCTGCATCTTCTAGGAGTCACCAACCAACACTCAGACAAATAATGGCTTGTGAGAGGAGGAAATACTGGACAGAACACTCTCCCCGCTATAAATGGCCACAGTTTTAAGCTAGTGGTTAGGAATTAACTTTCCTGATGTCTTTATAGTAAAAAGCAGAAGCGTACCTTTGGCACCTGTTTCACAGCCAGTCCTGGAGAGTCCTGACTGGTATTGAGTTTGCCAGGTGTTCACTTTAAAACTGAAAGCTATCAACAGCTGAAGTTAAAAAAAAAAAAAAGACAAAAAAACAACTGAAAACATACACATGAAACAAAACAACATAAAAACATATTTAAAAATAACATTCCTCTTCAGTATGTTTTTCTCCTAGGCCACTGTCCTTACACCTGTGTTTCCACAGGAAACTGCTGTATCTGGCATAAAATTACTCCACTAAACCATCCTGTTCCTTATTCTCCAGCAAGGGCATGCTTGTATCTCCCTTATCCTTTTCATTTGCATCTCCATCGTCTTTTGATTGCCCTGATTTCTGATGAGCAAATGTGTAAGTGTCTTGGTCTGTGTCCATCAGGGGTGGAGGTTCCTCCTCGGTGTTAGAAGAATGTTTAATGTCTTTTCTGAAGGAGAATGGAGGTGGAGAAGGTGGCAAGCTACCAATGGGTCCATCAAAAGGCCGGTACACATCAACTTCTGGAGCGACTGAGCCATTGGACTCCTTCAGCAAGTGTCCATAGACCACAGCATCATCAATAACTGCATAGACATGAGACTCATTGTTTTGCCTCCCTTTTCCAAATAAGCCTTTTTTTCCAGGCATCTGGGTATTCACGTTGGCATTGTACACTCCCACCATGGGATTCTGAGTTTTCTTCTTCCTGTTACAGAGTTGAGATTGTTAACAGGTCAAAAACAACACGTCTGGTGTGTTGGAACTCAGTAACAACAGCTTTGGTTCACCCATCCCAGCCACACAGTGTCAGGCAGCCTACCTGAATTAAAGGCTTTACTTGCAATTTTGGAAAAAATAACTCTTGAGACGAGACATGCTTTTTTCACAGAGCAGAAAATACCTTCACACTATTTGGTTACCCACCGCTGCTCTGCTGACCCTGAAGTTTGCAAGAGTAACTCCAATGGCCTCCTAAGCACTGGGGTCCTGGCTGTGCACTGTACAGAGTCCCACAACATCCACTGGCATTAATAAGACCCAGAGACCATTAGATCCTCACAAAAAACACGGCTGAGTGTTACTGAAGACAAGATAGTGGGTCAAAATGAAAGTCAAATGAACTTTTCTTAGTTATGCTTTCCTGAGTGACTGTCCCTAAACTGGAAAGAACAAAGGCTGAACTAAAGACTTTTAAGCCTGTATTTGTAAGGCCTTTCCTGTGTGAAAATATGCCCCTAACTGCACTAGTCACCATATTGCATAAATTCATTCCCGCTCTACAGCTTCAGCACCCAACCACCCTGACAGCACTGAGCGTACATGTATCAGAGAGCCCAGGCTATCAGTGACTTCAGACTCTGCTTGTATGAGTAATGCCATGCACGTAAGCTTTGCACAACCCACTTCTCTCCCCAAGGGCTCATCTCAGAGAAAAATGCTCCCACTTGATGTGCAAACTCCAGGAGTTGCTGGAGGCTGTGCGGATGAAAGCAAGCTCTTAGTGTATCTGTGTGAGTTCACAGCTTGTTTGAACAAAGACTTGAGTAGAGTCATGCATGCACCAGCCACATTCACTGTGATTTCATGTGGCAGGGGCTGCTGAGGAGGTCCAACCAACACCTGACTTACAGTACAGCCAAGAGCCTGCACTTAAGGTAAGCACTGCTCTGCAGGTTGAAGTAATGTGACTGCTCTGTTCTTAAAGTCAGTCAATTTAGAGTAAAGAAGCATTCCTGGGGGTCACACTACAGGCCTAATGCTTTAGACCCTGGTTCAAGGGATCTGTATCAACACATGAAACAGAGGGCTCAGCAGCCCTCCCAAAAAAGCCTTCCTGAACTGCTCAGTTACACATGCTGAATGATGAACTTACTTCTTCTTAACACAGCACACAGTCAGTCCAATCGCTGTGAGAACTCCAGCGCCGGCCACCACGGCAAGTATGATCCCAAGGTCTGCAAACAGACAAGGAACAAGGGCACTGAGCAGAAGAAAGAACACCCAGCTTTCTCCTGAAATCTGTCTGGGTTTGAACCCCTTCAAAAGCTTCTAAGCACAGCAGCTGCCTGCAGAGCAGGCATTCCCAAACCATGCTCACCACAGGACAACACAGGTCATTTCCAAGAGGTTGGAGACCAAGCAACAACAAATTCCCGCTACTGGCAGTGGAGCACAACCAAATAAACCAACCAACCCACCCACTTCAAAGAATTTGATACAGCTCATGCACTGCTAAACTTACCCGCAGCACCTCACACGTCTCTGGCTGAATAGACAAGGAAGAGATGAAAGCACAGAAAGAAACAGAGAAGGACTCAAAAGAAGAAATAGTGACATTTCCACAGATTCCCCTCAAAACCATCCTTTCCTCTGAAATACACAGAGGAAGGTTGTGCTGACCGGGGGTTATCTAGGAGTCATAAAATTTATTAGGAAAGTCTATGCATGAGCAAAGAAAAATGCTTCATGCTTTAAAAGAAGTATACATTAAAAAACGGGAAAAAAAAGATCAAAAAATTAGAAAGTGCAAATGTGAAGCAAATTTACATAAGCAAAGCCTTCCCTAAAAATGCCCCCTCATCTTTTTTTTTAAAAACTGTTTATGTTTCAGGGAGATGAAAGAGAACAAGAATGGGCCCTAACTGCTAGCAGCAAATTCTGCATTCTCCATTAAATGGTCAGACCTGTCCTAGGGTGGATTTCTTGCTCATGTGAACACTGAGACTAATTGAACTGCTAACATGAAGTGAGGACAACTTGGATGAATAAGTTTGCATAATCAAATCCCCAGTTGTTCACCAGGTCTGTGACCCTGGAAGGGAAAAACATCACTTGATCTTATTATACATTCTGCCTGTTATCTCCAATTAAAAAAGCTAAACTAAAATTTTTTAAAAAATGAAAACTGGTCTTACTACCCCTGATCCTTGCAATTGCTTGTGCCAATGAAAGAAAACCCAGAAATACACCTCCCACCCCCCAAAAAACTATACCACATGAAAACCCCTCCTTCCTCCCCAGCTTCTAGTAGTACCCAGCAGAAACTCTCAGAGGTTTTCGAGGGACAGACATTTTTCAAAGGCAGGAATCTCACAAACGGCCCCACGCCCAAGGAGGACCATCATCCACTACTGTTACCCCACGGGAAAGCAAGGAAACAAGCAGAAAACAAACCGCCACGACCTTACAGGACTCACCAATCTGCTTGTCAGCAAAAGTCACCCAGAACTGCAAGGTCAGCTGTGTCTTATCCACAGGTTTGCAGTTGGAGACGTTCACCCAGAAGTTGTGACGCATATCTCGGGGCTGCGGCAGGGGCTCGTCCTCGCGGCGCACGATCTCCTCTGCTCCCACAGTCTCCTCCTTTATGTTGACGTAGGCACGGCCCATCTCACAGGCAATGCCCATGCGGTCCTCGGAGAAGCTGAGGCGGGCAGTTTGCTTGCTGGGCACAACGATGAACCAGGATATGGAAACGTAAGGAGGTAAACCATAAGGCCCCTTGGGAGTCTGCAAGTAAACTTTAGCTTTTGGATCTGGACTCACAGTGAATGTGCACTCATCTGCAGCAAAGGGAAAGAAGAAAAGAAAACTTAGTTTTGATAATTATCATCCTTTCCCACAACCGTGTTATCACAATAAACACAGACATACCTGCAGAATTTCCCACAATCAACTATGCACTACCTGGAATAAGAAGCTCCTCTCTTGCCAAAATAAACCACATCACTGGTTCACATAAAGACTGATTCTAGAATCTAGTCCTAGAGCCATTGCTAAAGAATTGAACTCTTAATTTCTATTTATCCATATATGCTTTAATAAGCCTATTGAGAGATCTATCACTGTACAACAAAGTAGTATAAAACCCACTACCTTACCTTTAATATGTGGCACAAAAGACATTTTCAGATCCTGAGGGACAGACTCATTGATTAATCCTTTACCAAATGTTTTTAAGGATATGGTGATATTATTCCTCATCTGAATCTTTTCAATAGATCCACCAGGACAGAATACACCAACTTTGAGCTCCGTCTCTGGGGTGGCACTAACAATGCTATAACTGTAGCTTGTGTTGCACTTCTGCTCTGGGACGTGTTGCTGAAGTTTCAAGGACGGAGACCTAATTTCTACGTTGATCAGATCAGTAGCCAAGAGCTTCCAAATAAACTTATGCAGTTGAATTGGCAATTGGGTAATAGCCTTGGGCACCGAAAGGGAATAGACCTTCCTCTGACACCAACGAATATCCATACAGCCTGCAAAAACAAAAACAAAATCCCAAGGGTTGGGTATTTCTTGCAGAGGAAATACCTGGGCACACGCAGAGTACTGTCAGGTTTGCATTACAGACCCAGATAAGCATCTACCTAAGGAAATATCCTCTCTTAGTAACCTTTACCCAAACATGTACTGTTTGTATTCAAAGAGCTTTATTTACAGGTGCAGGATACCAAAGGATATCAATGCACAAAGAGCTTTGGGGAATGTCTATGATTTACCGGAAGATTTCTTTCCTACAATTGATGATTTAAGTAGAGATACTAAAGATGCATTAGAACCTTATATTAAAGAACAATCTACAAAGAAACATGTTATCTTGGCTACTCATTTTCTTGATTTAATTGAGGATTTTTGGATTACTACAAAAGGAATGAATGATGTGGCCCAGGCCTTAGTTCCTATTATTCCTCCAGATACTCCCCCATTTCCAGAGTCCAATTATATTACTTACGAAGAGGTTGAAGATATAGGATTATCAGATATATTCTGATATATAGAATCAGAAACAAACAAACATATTCAAAGTCCCTCACTCAAGATATACCTGATGACTGGGACACTGTTGCAGAGTAGTCAAGGTACGGATACTTTAAATCTCTTTTCTACGATTAGTTGAAAGCATTTGGGAAAATCCTGCACCAAGGGGACACACAAGCAGCACAAGATGCCCTCCTGATGGCAACCTTGGTCCTGCATTTTCATGGGCCGATTTATGGCTATCTGGCTCTGTTTCCATAATTCACAGTGAGAAGATTCTTAGGTGACTTCTATCTCTTCCCTTCCAGGAATAGCTACGCAGTTTCTGTTCTTAAAGGCAGAATGACGTACTGAACGAGGTCACCTCCAGATTCACTGCACCCATCTCCCAGCTGGCCAACACCTGGTTTCCAACCTCAATCCATTTAAAGCCAAAGTGAGGGAGAAGGTTTGGCTGATCCCTGGGGAAAAACATGCAAAAGCATTCCCTAAGAAATAGCATTAAGCCACTTGTGTAATACCTATGCCTTTTTCAGCTGTAATCCTCAGCCGGGACAGGTCCTTGCACAGAAACGAGATCCTGTAGACAGCACCAGAGGCTAAAGTCAAGACACGGTCACAGCTGCGAGGATCCTTGCAGATCAGGCATATGGGTTCAGACATGAAGGGCATCTGGTTGGGCCACCCTTCCACGTGTATTGTCACAGTCATGTTCTTCTCCTTGCTCAGGTCGACCAAATGGGTGACATCTGCAATGAAAAACACCCCAGAGCAATTACAGGCAAGAAGCACAGTGTGAAGCAGAACTTCCTTCGCCTCTTCTCACCCCATTATATGAGCAGCTGTTACAGCAAATACTTGGAACATCTGGAAAGAGAGAACAGAAGGAAAGAGAAAAAAATGCAAGTGTAATTCACAAAGATTGACGATCATGTGGAAGGACAGATTTTGGATCCACACAACATCCTGGTGCTGTTCATAAGGCACCTCTCTCTGATGTCAAAGAAAGCAAGCTGGTCTAGTGGAAGGTGTCCCTGCCCATGGCAGGGCAGTTTGGAATTGGATGATCTTTAAGGCTCTTTCCAACCCAAACCATTCAATGATTCTACAAAGGACAGGGGGAAAAGCAGTGTACCTATACACACACGTACACACACACATACTCTATTACTACTCTTCATTTTCTGGTTTTAGCTTTAGCTACAGACCTCAAAGTCCTAAACAAAAGGGGAATAAAATAGCTTTCTCCTGTGTGGGAAATAAGGCACACAAAAAGGCAAGTGGTCAAATGGAATTATCCAAGTCATTGGCACAACCAAGCACATAACCTAGGACTCCTACCGCAAGGTTATCGTTTTTCAGAATGTTTTTTCCTGCAGCAGCTAAATACAGGAAGAGTCAGATCAAGAAGTTATTGTGACTGGAAAGAGCTATATTTCCTTCTTATTTAATGACAAGCACCACAGACAGCTGTGGAATACCCAAATGTTTGGGAAGCTTTGAGAATATGCAGATACCAATGCATTTTTAATAAGAGCAATGTTGCAGATGGCAACCTGAGGGCTGAATTTGAATCTTTGATGGAACTTATATAACTACAAAATCAATCACGAAATTCTATAAAATCCCTAGAGAAACCACTGTTGTCTCTTAAATCCAAGTGGTTTATTACTTGCATTTCATTCACAGAATGACAACCTGTTTTTAATTTTTTAGGTGATTATCGGCTTGTCTACTGGCCATAAATATATTAAAACTCTCTTTGTTTTCCAAAGTAGAAGGGGGATAAAGCTGATTAACTGAATATAATGTTTTCATTCTGTCTAGCTTCCAAAATGCAACACACAATAAATGTAAGCAAACACAATTTTGTTAACAACAATTCTGTGAGGATTTGCTGTTCGTAAATGGAGCCAAGCTAGACAGACAAAGAACAAAGAATTGTAACTGTGAGATGCTATAGATCCTTTCTGGAGATGTGACTTCAGGGCACAAGCCATTCAAACCTTATTCTCGCTAAAATTACTTAGAAAGCCTCTAAGTAGCTCCTGACACAGTGGCAGTCAAGTGTGGACTTTCCTCCACCTGCTCTTCTGCAGTGAGTGCACCTTGATTATTAACCTCCACCTTGAACTGAGGTCAGAGCTACGAAGTCAGAGGCTAAATCACTAACTCCATGGCTCATTACCTAGACAGGCCTTTTATTTCTCTTTTTAGAGAAATGCTCTGGTATTACAAGTCATTGTGCTAAACCAATCTGAATTTTGGGCCAGAAAAGAAAAAAAAAATTTTTTTCTTCTCAGTGTAGAGAAAGAAATGTGAAGAACATCCAAATATGTAGGGGATATTATTAGTGGAATATCTTATTGACAACTTTTGTTTTTAATGTGACTTCTTCACACTTGTTGATGTTCAACCTTCTCCAGGAAGCAAAATAAAACTCAAAGGAAGGAAGAAAGGAAGGAAAGATACATACTGATGCCATTAGTAATACGAAGACAATTTTACATCTCATTTCACCAGTTAATGCCACAGATCTTGCTACCTACCATGATAGCGGGTTTCACCTTGTTAAGTGCAACTGCCCATGGAGGGAGCAGAAAACTGGGCTCGCATTTTAAGAATCATCTTTAAAATGTTGAGTCTTATGTCTGAAAGCAAAACTGTTAAAGGCATTTTTCAATTACATGATTCAGGTGCTGGAAAGGGAAAGGAGTCTCCATTTATAAGTTACGGTGTAAAAAATACAACAGCACTTAATATTTCATTGCAAATTGCAAATTTGAGCATCACTGCTCGCCTTGCTGTACTGGTGGCCGGTGGTAGGGCAGTAAAACAGGCCTCAGCGTTGCTTGGCAACCTCCTTAAACTCAGAGAGAGACCAAAGTTCAAGGAAAATAACACAAAAGAGTATTTCTCTCCCTCGTGGTGCTCAGTCCAGATATCTGTGAGCAAAAGCAACAAAAGGGGCAGGCAGGTACTTACTCTCATCAACCTGCGGGGGCTGAACGACGACTTGGAAGAGCAGGCGAAGGATGCCCGGGTTCTGGGCATCCTGATCACAGCCCTGCAGGGACATGTTGAAACTGCCAGCAATATTGGCAGGCTGGCTGTCGCTCAGCTTGAACACCTCCGGGTTGCTGGGGGAGCCCGGGATGTAGTACTCCACCCTCTCCTCCTTCCTTTCGCAGTTGGAGAGGCTGTAGTTGTGGAAGAACACGCTTGCTCTCATGTTGGAAGGAATCACAAACTGCCACGTCATGAGCTCATCTTCTGGAAAGCCCAGCGGGTAGTTAGGGGACATCAGGGTGATTGAAGACTCCCCCTTCAAAGTGGATTCAATAATGCATAACCCTAAAACAGGGAGGGAACCACAACAAAAAAACAAGTTCCAGTTACTGATGACACATGGCACATCCAGCACTCCAGAAGCAGAGTCTTTTCATTTTGACAGTGAGATCACCCACTCCAACTACAGGTTAGGTTATTACAAAATGCTCAGACTAAAACATATACTTGAGTTGATTCTTTTGTCTTCAATTAGAGAAAAGATAAGGAATATATTAATACTGCATTTTCAGTTTAGCAGGTTAGCCTTTCAAGCACATGGACAGACAAGCCTTTATTATCGGGAAAGGCGAGATCCTAATTCCTACACCTGGCTTTGCAAGAGCAAACACGCAACCTGGTAACTGCTTCTGCTTCACTGGGTTCTGGGAAACAAAAGAGGCAAGCTTTTATAGCAGCATGTAGCTCTCTTTACAAAAACCTCCTAAGTCCAACAAAAGCACACCAGCAAAGAGCCTCATATAGGCATAATAAAACACAATGTGAACTGTGCAGGCTGTGTAAGACACTTTATCCTTGGATGACTCTTGGCAGCGTGAAGCTGGGTACATAGAGATTACGGTCCCACTCTAGGACTCCAGTGATGATGTGCAACTGCGAGGAGTGCCAGGAATTACAAAACACTCATGTTCCAGCAGCTCGAACCTGGACCAGGTTTCTTTTATAACTGATAGCAATAACACTAGAATTCAAGTACAGAGCAAGATTTGTCATGAGATCACAAAGTAACCCACTGATTGCTGTATAATATTCCAGGTATTTTAGGAAGATTACTACATGACAGTTTATGTTACTGTGCAGGTTGAAACAGATAAATGTATTTAAGCAGCCTCATGTGCCTCCCAGGCACTGCTTCCCTTTTCCCACACTCCTCTCTTGAAGAGAGGCATTGGTTTGAGGCTCCAGAAGTTAAAGAAGCTTTTTTTAAAAATAAACAAGCCCATCTACACACTGCAACCAGCAAAAAACTCTCTGGCTCATTCTAATTATACTACCTAGTCTCATCTAGCTGAAAGCACACAAAAACAAGAAAGCAGGTACGTTTAAGTTTTAGGAAGTTTAAAGACATTTAAAATTATTAATGTGCACCAAAACCAGCAACAGAACAGTTTTCATATTTAACAATCCACCAAACTAGGATATTTTGACACCAGAGGAGCACTATCTAACCAAACTAAAAATCATACAACAATAGTTTCCAGAAAAGATGACGTGGAAGGGAGTTGGGGATAGCAGCACCAAAAGTGGAAGGTTAGCTGTGAAGAAAGGCTGAGATAAATTCTGCAGCAATCTGCAGGAGACAGTTGCACTCCTCCATACTCACGTTTTATGGAAGCCCTGTTGGCTATGTTGAAGCCTGAGGTGGTGAGAAGTGAGTGCCACGGGAGGTGCAGGGACATGACAACTCCTCCCAGCAACTTGACGCGAGACACGGAGCCATTCCTGCAGAAGGTGCCAATGTTGACCGTGGCCGTATCAATACAGCTGCTGATGTTGTAGCTAATGGAGTCTGGGCACGTCTCTCCTGGTTCAATCTGTCTTAGCCACGGGGTAGAAAATTTTAGTTCAAGTCCAGCTTTTGTACTCGCCTTCACATCCCAGATGTAAGTCCTGTTAAGGTGAGGTAGCCCCGGTGGGTAAAGATGAACATCTCCAAAGGGACATGGGCCTGAAACACAGTCTAAATACAGAGAGAAAAGAGCTGTGATACACTCTGGAAAGCATTCCATTAAATGGGGAGTTTGATACTTCCCTTTCCTTGCTATTATCACAATTTTTATGTTGCACATAAGTTTTCTTCTACGTGCACTAAAAGACACTCCTGTTACATGGTCACAGGTCCTCTCCAAACAGAACTCCCAGCCCACAGAATAGACAGGATAAACCTGCTTTAGTCAGGCTGACTAACAGAAGGGATGCATTGTCTCTAGTATTCCGCCTTGTTTGCTGAAGAATTTAGAAGGTATTTAGTGAATAGGGTAGAGTCTGAATGGGCAAAAAGGAGAAATGCAGTGTCAAGAGAGCTGGAAATCACAGGTCTAGGGAATCCATTTTATCCCACCTCCTCCAGAGAGTTCCTGGCCAATCATTCATCCTTAAAATTTCTTACTGCTTGCCATGAACTCTACTTTTGTTCCCTTGGTGCCCAGATGAACAACAACAACTGCCACTGCAGGATTCTGGGGGGAACCCAGAAAACTTTTATCTGAAAAAGATCCAAACAACTGATTGACACTCAAAATAAGTATACTTTAATCCATGTCTAGGCTTCAACTTAAAAGAAGAAATATCACATGTGTGTCTTGCAGATATATGAGATATAGTGAATGTTACTATCTGCATGAATCATATGAATAAAATTCCAAAACGTGAAGAGAATTATCCCTGAACATCACCCCAAAAATAATGAAGATGTTACTAAAGACTGAATACTCAATGAAGTTTGGGATCTAGTTGAGAAGTAGCACGTGTTCATGACATTAAAGAGTACATACGCCAGGGATAACATTCAAAGCAGAAGAAGCTTTAGTTACACTTCTGAATTTACAGTTTCTTGACTTCAATAACATTCATTAAATATAAAGAAACATGTGCAGGTCTTCAATGTTTCTGTTGTCCTTATAGACACAATCAAGCTGTTCATCAAATATATAATATATTATTATAAGCGTTCAGAGGCTTTTGACAGGAACAAAAAGATTCTTTGATGGGTTTATAAATTGTGGGAAAAGGAAAGGCAGCACGGAATTGATGCAACAAACTGCCATCTAGCTGTTTCCAACACAGCCAAGTCAACATTAATTCTGCCAGCTGCAATACAGACTTCTTTAGCTTGCACAGTAGTAGCAGTAATTCAAGGTTATTTATCAGTGCTCAAAGATTTCTTCTTACCTAAGATTATGGCAGATACCTTAATACAGTAAGCAGGAAAAAAAGCATGTGGTTTTAAAAGAGGAAAATTACCACTGGGGAAAAATTAAAAATCTGTATCTTACCAATATTTTTCTGAATTTCCATGATGAAATACTTCTCTGGAGTACTACAGGTGAAGGTGAAAGTCACATTCTCCCCAGGCTTTATCTTGAGGTCAGACCTGATGACATTTTTAATGCGAATTCGACAGCTTGGTGAAATACCGGGTCTCAGTTTAATCATAACCGTGGTGTTGTCCACTTTATGAAGAGAGACTGTAAAGGAAGCTAAGAAAGAAAAAATATATAGAATAGAGGTGTTTTGTTGTTAGCACATATGAATAACACCAGGCTCTCCACACAGCCCCACAGATGCCACAGTGTCCGAGGGAATATTAGCATCCACGTTCTCAGGAGCCTCTGGTGTTGTACCAAGAGAAAATGCCTCCTCTCTTCCAGCACAGACAACGTAAAAATATGCTTGCTGCATGTGCCCAGGAGAGGTATACAGAGAATTTGTGCAGAATCAGTTATGCTCCAGTTTTCCCTCACCAGTGTCATGTATTTCACATTTAAAAAGTAGCTCAGCTATTCCTTTCAAATTTTTGTTCTCCTGATTTTTGTTTTCAGTTTATCACACAGCCTGCCTCATTTCTGAAGGCACCCATCAAGCCATGACTCAACTCAGGAAGTTTGTTCAGCAGCCAAACAGAAAAACAAGCTTCAACTTTAATCACAGACAATGGTAACAGGTGAATCTCTGGGTATAGCTCAAAAATTACTGCAGGCCAGATGAGGTATTCCAGCAATATCAAAAGCACATACCAACAGATATTTTTACATGCAGTCATGGCCCTCTCCCACCCTCCCTACCTCATTCCCTGAAGGTACAGGATGCCTGTGCAGTGCCCCTCATGAGCACAGAAGGCATCTGGTGGCCTGAAACAGACTGCGTGCGCTTGGACACTTCCTCTCCATCTCTGACACGACCATCATTGATTCACAGCTTTTGGAAAATACTTCACAGATTTCAACCTATCCTCAAGTACTGCCAGATGCAGGAGCAGCTCTCACAGGAAATACTGGAGCCACTGAATAAACTGCTAGCTGAATAATCTTCTATTTTATGAAAAAAAAATGACTTCATGAAAACATGGTTTATCAAAAAAACGACCCAAGCCTGACTATCTTCTAAAAATATACAAACAATATAAGACACCAGGGAGCACTGACTGGACGTTCAGGATGACTATTACTAACTTCAGTTGGATGCTCAGCAAGTATTGAGCCCGACCCTGGCCAAAATAAGTCAAATTTGCAATGAAGTCAATCATACCCCAGCCCCAGGTGAAAATCTGAGGAAGGTCAGTCAGTAAGTTTTCTGCTGCTTGTTTTCACTGTTCTCCCTTCTTATTTCCGTGTATGGAAGACAGAATCACAGTGTCTACAGCACTTGTGCTTTCAGTGTATATGAAAAAAAAAATCATGCACATAAAAATTAGTAAGAGATCTAAAAATAAAGGTACCCCAAGTTCAGTTCAAAAACATTTCTTCCTTGAGGGGAACATCACACAGGGTTGCACGACAAAGCTCTGCCCGTATGCCAGGTTGGGAATCCTCGTGCTCATTAACCTCAGTGAGGATTTACGCTGGCAAATCCAGCAGTGCAGTGCCCTGAGGGAGCCCCTGAAGCCATTCCAATTACAGGCAGCATATCAGGAAGGTGTAGGAAAACAGCTGGCACACACACATCTGCAGGGTGCCCCAGGCTCTGTCCAGCTGCTCAGCATCCCTCAAGCACCAGTCTGGTCCCTGTCAGCTGCTGCTGATGCAGGGGTGATAAGGATGCTGGTCAGAGCCCAGACATGCAGGGGCTCACCTGGTGGGGTTGTGGGGAGTGGGGCTGAACACACCATGGGAACCCTTGATCAGCAGAGCCCTCTGATGGCACACAAGCACACCAGAGACCCTCAAAAAACACACCCACCCAGCCCAAAACTTCAGTCATCGCAGCTGCTGAAAGCAGCTTATTGCATTAGTGACTCAATTTCACACAAAAACCATCTGTTCTATTGAAGAGAGGTTTAAAAACCTCCTAATTTCTAGAGGAAACTCATGGTTTTGCAGGGCCAGACTTTCATCACAATGCTTTGCAGAAGCCCTGGGGACTGAGCAGTCGGCATGATCTATCCCTGCCACTGGAAACATTGCAGCTCCAGGTTTGCCAACACCAGGCATCAAAAATCCCACTGCTGGGGGAGTAGGGCAGAATAGAGTACTCAAAGACACACCCCATCATGTGTTTATCTGAGTTTTGTTGGTCTTGAGCCTTTTTGCAGCCTTTCTAGCTTTTCTACACGACTTTGGAGTCAAAAGACTTAGCAAGTCCTTGAAACTGCCTTACCTATTTGCTTCCAGGATCAAAGGTTTTAAATGAAAATCTCAAACACCATGAGGCTTGCCAAATTGCAGCACATATTTTTAACCACAAGTTTACCAAGCCTCTGATACCATTCGTGAGTACCTGGTCACTGAGTAACTCTCCTACAGCTTTTAAGTGCTGGGACAGTTCTCTGACCTGAGAGCCTACACTGAATTCTCCTGCCTCTTCCAATGGCTGGCACACTTTACATCTGGGTTTCTGCCTTAGAAATGCTTTTGCAGAGGTTTTCAATATGGATTTTCCTGAGGAAATAAAAAAGATGATGGCGTAGTCTGGGAACTGCCTGTACAATGACCTTCCAAGCACACAGGGGACAATTGCAGGGGCAATGTCCATGGGGTGGGGAAGAGAGTAAAGCCAAGCAAGCAGTCAGTGCTGCTCTTCCTCATTCTTCAGGAGGAAGCAGTCTCCAGAAGAGAAAGTGAAACAACTACTTCCAACCTAGCCCAGAGTTTTATTTCCCATACCACTGGATTCTTTTTGGGTTCTCTTGGGGTCTTTATTTGTAACAGTAAGTGCACAAAATACCTTTGACCACGATGGTCATCATTTTTCCAACGTTTAAATCATCCAGATATGAAGTGTTAATAGCATAAACCAAATAATTAATAACTATGGACAAAAGAGACTTCTTTCTTGCACATGGTAATTGTCATACTCGTCTTGTAAGTTTATGAGTGTTACTGAAAAGTCTGTCCCTAACTCTCTGGTCAAACAGTTAGCACTGTTCCTTTCCCCATCCCTGGGACAGCACAGCCATATGACCAACCAGGCAGGACAGGGATCAGGACTACCAAGAGCCAGCACTCCTGCACCCATGCTGGCACATGACTCTAATTTTTAGTCATGAGGATTAAGTTTAAGCATAGCCTTAAGCACGTGACTAGTTTTAAATCAAAACAAATACACACCCTGAGCCGAAACCAAGGAACAGAAATTTTCAGCATTTTGAAATAAGCAAAGCATTCCTACAAGGGTCAAAACAAAGTATCATCTTCCTCAGCCCCTGAAAGACCCAAATTCTGTTGCCTGGGCTTTTTTCCCCTCCTTCCCCCTCCTTTTGCTGACTTCATTACCATATAATCATTCTTCATTTGATCTCTCTGCAAGAATATCAAATATTTGTCAGCTCAATATAATTTTCCAGCATAGATTTGTCCCATTCCTCAGCTTTCCTAAACAGGACCTGCCCAAAATCACAGAAATGTTTTCAATGATCAATATATCATCACAGCAGTAGGCAACAAGGATGCAGATCTATACCAAATTAGGCCAGCAAAGTTGCCTGCTAGAAGCCCCCATGAGAACAGACACCTTTAGTGGATAAACAAACAGCTTGCACAGATGAAAACCCACAGATAATAATTTTGGCCAAGAAATAAGAGCGTGGAGCTGTAATGCCAACAGCAGCCAGCTGCTAGGGATGGGCTAAGCTACATTAGACTATCAAATCTAATAGGAAAAGTACAATAAAAGAATCATGCAGAAAGCATATTCAGTGATCCCAACGTCACTAAAAATAAACGAACAAATGGCTAAAACCCCCCAAACTACAGCCACACATGAGCAACACAATAGAGAGACTACTTAAAGAGCACCTTTATTAGAGAGCTTTTTATAAAGACGAGTGAGTCTACTCATGACTCACACTAATCTGTCTTTGTCTATGACTACCACTGCATGCCTTTTTGTTAGGATTACCAGTAACTGGACACATTTCTTGAAAAGAAGCAATTTCCATGCCTTATTGCTGCTGCACAGGGATGACACACAGGATATCCAAACCAACAAGAGGAAGCATTGCCAAGCTGGATCTCGTCTGTGTCTATACAACAATGAAATAGTTCAGCTAGAAGGTGTTAGAGGTAAAGCCTCCAGTCCTGAGCTGGTTCATAGCTGATGCAGACAGCTGATCTCACCCTATTCTTCTTTCCCCTAAGCAATTACAGTTTTGCAGCCTCCCTCGGATATTTCATCAACTGCCCTAATCTCAATCTGCACCCTCCCTTCCACAACTACATTTTTCTACTGCTCACATTCATTTCAGAATGTGCCTTCATGAGAGTTGTCTCATCACAGCAACCCTCTATCACTAGAGTAATGCCCCTCTCTGCACAAACACAGCTTTCCCTCAACAGTATGATATTTCCAAACTTCTGTGTTGCTGCTCAGAGCTCTCCCACTGGGGTTAGAAACAAACTGCATAGTGTAAAACAAGTTCGATTACTCCGGAGAGTTGAGCCTAAATTTATTTACTGTGTTTGCATCTGACAATCTCATAGTTATTTTAACATGTATATATAAATGTTAAAAGGACGTTTTTCCTGTACAGGAGGGGGTGCAATGTAGAAGACAGCTGGCGAGTAGTCAGGGCAGTGGCACTCACAGAAAGTGTGTGCACGTATGCACAAGCAAAGGACTTGGCAGAACAGCAATTTTTATGGCTATCTAAAGCGCCTTGCTACACAAAGCAGGAGCTAGAACAGAGTCCAACTAGTTTTGGCTTGACAGCTGAATTTTATTGCAGTAATTTACCCATAAGGTTCTATGGATTGTTTCACATGACTTGACTGGATGGATTAAAACAACCCAAAAAGCCACAGACAGACCAAGAAAACAACACCCACAACAAAATCCCAGATGCTAATTAATCCCAGAATTATGTACAAAAACCATTGGTTTGCTCATTCCGGTTAAACCACGGCCTTGTTCCATGAGAGCCATTTTTACCGAAACCCAGCGGGATGGGGCTGACTCAGACCCCATTCATGAGCTGGAGGAGCCGGGCTGCTGCGCAAGGCGAGTAGCAGCAACACTGGCTCCGGTTAGGAAATCCCTGTATCCAAAGCCCTGTTCTGCCCCGGGGGATCTGAACCCACACAAGCAGCACACCTCTCCAGAGAACAGGCTCGTTCCCTGCAGTGTATCGTGCCACCAGCTCGGGAAAGGACAGCACAGGGATGCTGTTTGCCTCCACAGCTTGGCAGGCTCTCCTGGAGGCTCACTGCCTCTTCCGAGCCCTTGCAGGGGGATGCTGAGCTGCAGGCACACTCGGAGCCTGCTGAGGTTATTCCACGACACATAATCTGCTGCAAGAGTCACGGCAAGAGGGTGGGAAGCAAGGGGTACAACACAGTAACTCAGTGTGGCGGTGCATCACCTCCAACACAGTTCACTGCACAGTTCACTCAAACTGGCCAAAAACACATCAAAAAATATTTGAAAGAGTAAACATCTCCCTGCTTTGCCAATTCAGTCATTTTGCACCTATCTTATTAACAACTTCTTTGACAATTTGAGTCCAATTCTCCAGTTCAGCTGCAGCACCCAATTGTCCAAGCATCATTCAATCCTCCAGTCCACGTGCAATGTAATCCAGGTGACTGCCTTCACATTCTTCAAGCCCTTAGCAAAGTTGGTCAGGGACCCACACACTGTTTGGACTCCTCTCACCTCCTGAACAGTGCTGTGAGCAGCAAAAGGGGGAATCACAAGCATCATCACAAACTTCAGCCAACCCTTCTTGCTGCAGGCTGCTGAAATCCTGTTTGACTTTATATACCAACCAGGTTTGTTGTTTACATTTAAAATGTAAACTATGATCTACATTACATTATTATCTCTTCATATTTGGACTTGTCTTCCACCACCACGTTTGTCTGGGATATGAGGTCCATGTTTTGTGAAAGGATTGCTTTAAGGGAATCACCCAGAAAATTACAGTGATAAAATCCACAAAGCTTGTAAACTCTTACAGATAGATGCTGCCAATTGCTATTATGCTGTGGTAACAACACCTCAGGAGAGGGCACCTGGGGGAGAATACCCATTCCTCAGCCATCACAGTGCAGCCCCCTAATCTTCACTGATTGTTTAAACTGATAGCCAGGATGGGGATGCAAAGCAGGCGGGATGTCACACATTTCCCTCCTCATCATGGAGGAAGGGCAGACACTTCTGGCATAGTGATGTTACAAGCCATTCCAGCACAATTCACCAGAGAAGATCTGTCAGCACCCCAGGCCAACAAGGTTGCTCACTCAAAAGTTGCTAATTCATTAATTTGTAATGCCCAACAGGAATAAAGTAACTTCAGATTTAAAATAACTGGGGGGAAAAAAAAACCAAACCCTAACAACTATACATTTCTGTACTTCTACCCCTTTCTCTAGAACCTTTTTGGAAGATAATTAAGACACATAACTCGTGTAATAGATTTTTTAAAAGAAGCTTTTTTCACCACAAGTGGGAAAAAGACAGTGTTGACTCTGAGTTGCCTTTTCTTAATTATTAAGATATGAAGTGTTGCTGCTTCTGTAGAGGTGAGATAGAAAGCTCAGCAAACACCATCTATGAGCTGACCACCAGCTCGCATACAATGTACAAAATGATCAACACAGGGGTCTGCACAGCTTGACGAGAAAATGTCACACTGGCTCGAGGAACTCTGACACCACACAGGTCCCTGCAGGAGCCTCCCTTGATCAAAGGAGTGTTTGCACAGGTTTTATCCCTACCTTGATTTAAACCAGCAAGAGGACAACATCTCAGAGCATGTCTGAGCAGCTCTTCGGTCTTGGCTCTGGTTAACAAAGGTGTAAAAGCACATTTCGCAATCAGGGATCACTCCCATGCTAAACATCCTGCCGTCAGCTCTTAGTCTCCCACTTCTGAGGAACTCCAGATCATCCCTTTCCACTCCTCAAAGCTGGCTCTCTCCTTACACTAATGTATCACAGCCAGAGACTCAGAAAAGCCAAAGCCAGCTCCAAAATGCCGGCATTATCGTACCTCCCAAAATCAGAGTTTGATCCAACATCAAGTAACCACACACACTTTGTTTCCCAAGAAACCAGAAGGCACAGCTCAAAGCAGGCTGCCCCATGGCACCCTTGTGGATGGTTGTTAAAAGGTGTCCAATAGAGCAGGTAAAGTAGAGACCTTGTCCTGTGTACAGGAGATGGATTAAAAAATAATCACTTTTTCCACAGTAATGGCAGCCTGGGCACTCACAGGCAGACTAGATCTTACTAAAATATCTGAAGTGCTAGACTAGATCTTACTGAAATACCTAGACACTATGGCACAATTCTTCAGCTGTCTCTTCCTGAAGGTCTTCCAGGAGGTCCCAATCAATACTATCCACCCAGGCAGGAGCAGCTGCAGGCAGCAAACCCTTGCCTCTGTCACCAGCCAATACAGAAACTCAAGATGTTGCTCTGACATAAAAGCCAGCAGCCAACAATTCACTAGCACAGCCCAGCCCACGTCCTTTCCTTCACACCCTGGTGGCACAAGCAGATGTGAAGCAAGAAGCAGCTGTACGGTAACATCTGCAAGAGATTTGAGAAGTTTACAAATCAAGGGATAGTGACCCGACTCTTATTGGCTGGATCCTACTAAGAGAGCACCAAAAGTCAGGAGCTGCTGTTCAGGAACTGGTTAATGGTTTGGTTCCAACAAGCTGAGGTTTGACAGAGACACCTGAGCAGCATCAGTGAGTTGGATGCTGTCCCAGAAACTGCTAGAAGTGCTTTGTTAAGGTGACATCTTCAGTCTTTCCCCCCACTGGGCAAAGGTTTATAAATTACAGAAATTATTAAAGGTGCTGATTTTTAAAAAAGATTTTAACTGAAGCTTACAAGAGTAGCCCAAAAAAGAGCTCACTTAGATCAAAACTGGCATCCAAGGCCATTTTACCCATGTCCTCTAGCCTGACATATGCTTTGCTGCTGCTGAGTCTTTGCAGGAGCTCTTTTGAGGACACCAAGACCAGAAAACATCCAAAGGGAGGGCTCCAGGATGCACCCAGAAGAGAGCAGGAGCACTTGGCTGCTGTAAGGGAACTGCTGGTCAGCTCAGCTCAGAGGCACAGCCCACCCATGGCAGTGGTGAGCAGCCCCAGCTCCCCCCACAGCGCCAGGAATAACCCAGGACCACCCACCCTGACTGATCCCACCCCGGCCACCACACGAAGGGGTACAACGCCACACACATTCACTGCTCTTCTCTACCATTCGTCTCTCACTGCCACAACCTGAAGAAGGTCATATTTTGCCATCAGCAATTACGAAAATCAAATGAGAATGTGATCAATACGGAGAAACTGGTGAAGAAAAAAAGGAGCTACTCAGCCATGGTCTACACTAATCTGCAAACACACCTTGCCCCTGTCACCCACAGCTTTAGTCAACACAGGTAAAGCCAAAGCATCTTGACTTTGCTCTCAGCACAGGATGGTTCCTCATGCTATTTCAAATTTGAAATATTTCTGGAATGCAGTAAGTGTAGAGTCGTTCAGCCTCTGCCTAAGACTGAGGGTTTGGTGGCCGTGGATCACAAAGCTTTTCATTTAACATATGCCTGTATAAATATCAATTAAGCTGGGTGATAAGGGCTACATTATTAAACTGAACCCCAGCAACAGTATTTATTTGTGAAAATACTGCAGCTGCTATTACATATTTCAAGAGGTCAGATTATTTTTCAGTAATTTTTCTCCTATTTTTTTTTCTATTCCAACACTATTTATAGGCAAGATAATTCATATAAACAATTAACAAGCCTGAGCACAACTGACCCAAATGATATCTGAGATCAGGCAGGGGAAAGGTTCTTCCCTTACTTCAAAGAGCAAGCCCTGATTTCTGTCTAGAAACTCATTGCAGTATAGCAGGACAACACACACAATTGTAATAAAAATGAGAGGAGGACAACCTTCTAGCTAACAAAATTTCCTCCATGTCACAGGTGGTACTCTGGACATGAGATTCAGCAGCCTCCAGTATACTCACCTTGTTTCTCCCTTGACTAGTCCTTTGCCTTGAGCCAGTGCCAAAAAATAATCCTTTTCAGCATGTTTTCCCCTGATTATTGTTTGGCTGATGAGCCACCACATCAAATGACAACCCCAGGCACAAAAAAAATGCCAGCCACCTAAGGAGCCAGGCTCAGGAGCTGGCTCATCACATCCCATTTCTTCTCTCCTGGGCACTTTGTAGCCAAATGGTTGCTCTCTGTTGGTGCTTCCAGTTTTGTGTACAAGTAAGCCCAGGGCCAAGAGCACAGTTCTTGGAGGAACTTCATTCACTCAGCTCCAGAGATCACAACCTTACTGAGGATCTCTGGTGGGGGGGCACTCAAATCGGTGGTCATTTGTGCTGCTATGGACAATAAATTCAGCTCTGTATATCAATCAAATATTTTCATGTTCCCACCACCTCACACACTCACTCAGGCCTTCCCATTACCTCTACATCCCTTTAGACTTACAGACAAATGAAAAACACACAGAGACAAGGCTCGCCTCTTACAAACATCTCAAACACACAAAGTTCTGGAACTGTGAAAAAAAAAATATTAAGGGTATTTTCTGGTGGAGAATTTAAGGTAGTAGTACCAGAACTGAGACACACTATAAATAATTTACTATAAACACATTAGTTTCTAGGGAGTAAAAAGTTAGCACTCCAGACTGATAATGGCATGAGGCAAGCAAAAAAAAAAAAAAGTTTCAACACATGTACATTGGTTGTAGTCTTAAAAGGAGAGGTTTCAATCGAATGAACAAATGGTGATTCAGAATGGAAATAATCCAGTTTCCAGTGACTTTCAGAGGAGAACAACAGGGCAGTTATTTATATGCTGTCAGAGCAGCAGAAAGACCCTGCTAACAGCTTGGGGCTTTTTATTTTATTAAACGAAGCAGCTTTACATGTTAAGACTGACGTGTGACTCAAATCAGTCAGTTGCCAAGAAAAAGATAACTGGAGGGTAGAGCAAGAATCAACATGGCACTATCTCTAAATTCACTCATTATAACAATGACATTTTAAAGACAAAGCCCAGAATACATATGCAGATTTTATCACATTTATAAAGATACTTTAAACCTGAAACGTTTGTTTATGTTTCATAGACAGCATAAAAGTCTGATTAAGCTCATTATTAGTGCCTCAAAGAAACACATTTTTAGGTGGAAAACACATTTTCAAAGGTCAGATAAGCAATACTCGGTTCACACTCCCACATCTGTGCACAGCTATCACACCAAATACTTCTTTCTGTAGTTTTCCAGCTACAAGTTAGAACCAATCTTTCATTTCATAATTTACTTCACGCATTAAGGTGCATCTCAAGAAAACCCACAAGCTCCTCTGAGGACAATGTGACCAGCTACGCCTGACCTACACCTTCCTACAGGAACACCACTGTAATACTGTTCCTGCTGGGAAAGGAGGGAGGGAGAGGGTGAGAGGAGAAAGAACAGTTGTCAAGGAGGACAAGAGACAGCTTTAGAGACAGGCACACCACAATTTGTAGCCATCCCACCAGAGCATCACCACTCCCCGCGAAGAGGCACGTGTGCCTCATACACACCCCACCCCATGTGCACACCCAGCCTAAACCCGGCCTTGCTGAAAGGGAGGAAGCTGCAGCCAAGGAAAGGGAGGCAGCCAAAACACAGCAATAGCAGAGCCAGTACCAACACCAGCACCAGGGCAACAAGAACTCCTTAAAAATTACAAACTACACAGGAGTGCAGAGGAAAATCTTAACCTGAGCTGTCTTGGGCTTTCAGGACAAACCTTTGCTCAGGGAAACGTTCCAACAGTTTTGGTTGTGCAATAACAACAGCAGCTCCCACTGGAAGGAAGGACACACCAGATCTCACGTGCCAACAAACCTGGGAAGGCACCATTCCCCTCTCCCGTCCCGCTCACACCATCACAACCCTCAGCCTGCCAACCCATGCTGCCAGTGTAGCTGAGGCTGAGCCACTGCTTTTTGGGGGGACTGGGGGTTCACAAAGAGGAGGAAGGCACCACGTCTGAGAGGAAGGCACCACATCAGAGAGTTTGAGAGGATGACAGAGGACCTGGCACACAGGAGCGGTGGTGCCTATGCAGACCAGCAGGCAGAAGCGTGCAGTTGGAAAGGAAGGGACTGAAGGAAGTAGGAAGAGGGGCCACCATCAGCGGCAGCAAACCACAGGGTCTGTCAGTGGTGTTTTGTGCAACTTCACTGTTACCAACTCTGCTTTAAGGAGCAAGTTCAGGATTTGCCAAAGGGCAAGGCCAGAGGCTGGGGAGCTCTCTCTCCCAGGTTCCTCTAGATGAAGCTAAGATCCTCGGACAGTCTACCTCCTCTGCTTCTAGTGCTGACCCATCTAAGGTTTTAAACTTTTGTTTACTCTGAAAACAAAACACAATTAACCACAGCAAAATATTCTTTCTTTTCCTTTGAAGAGACTTAGAGAGGTAAATTGCTGTTACTCACTCAACTCAGAGGCAATACATTAAATGCAAATATTTTATTTAAAAGACTACACAGCTTGAAACTTAAACCTCAGGGCTGCCCAATTTCACAGGAAACATTTAGAGTGTATTGTTTATAATAGTAACAGCCTAAGCCCCACTTCAGGAGAAGTGTAGTTAAAGGTAATAGACATACTAAAAAGGCATAAATTTCACATCCAACTCTTTAGGTAATGCATAGTCACTGCAAATAACTCTCCAGTTATTTTGTACATAAGGACTCATACTTCAAGAGCCTTTAACAGGACTACTGATAGCAGTCAAACAGCCTATTTAGACTTGAGGATGGGCATTTTTTTGCAATCAAGCAGCTTTGGAAATTGAGGAAAACACCACACATTGTCCCTCTGTTCATTGCTGGAATTCTTTTGGGGTCGCACACAGGGCTAGATACAGGGGACTGCAACAAGCACCCAGGGATTTCAAGAGATGCAGAGCTGGTAGTGAGCATTAAACCATCTGACTCAGATGGGCATACAAGCCATTCCATTTCCCTGCATCTACAGGTCACCCATTGCTCTACATAAATAATTTCATTCTCTTTGCTGAAACGCTCAGGCAACTGCACGATCTCACACAGCACACAGTCCTAGGAGCTTCTGCTCTTTACAGAGAGTTCAGCTGTCCCTCTCTCTTCCAGGGAAAAAGACTTTGTGAAGTTACTTGCATAGTCAATACTCCACCAAGCGAGGATGTAAAGATCAAATTTATCTCGTTAGCATTTTCAAAGAGAAAGAAAAGGGAGCGTTCGGACGAGAAGGGCTGAAACTGAAATGTCCCACCGCACAAACATTACGGATGCGATTCTATCCCATCCCCACCACCACCCCTGCTCCTTTTAAATAACTAATAGTTATTAAATCAGCAACAGCACGCGGGGATAAAGGCAGAGTCACC
>VWZT01001059.1:522381-540141 GCA_013397055.1 Pachycephala philippinensis
GGGGTGGAGCCGGCTTGGAGGGGCGCCGGAGGTGAGGGTCCTTGTCAGAGAGGTGTTAGTCCTGCCCGGGTCCTTGTCAGAGAGGTGTTATTCCTGCCCCAAACGCTTTTCCCCGCCCTTTCCCGACATCATTAACACTTACCAAAGGAGTTGTTGGTCAGCAAGATCCCCTCTCCCCCTCGGCGGGTGCCCGGCAAGTTCCCGGGTAAAGCGCCCCTTGCCTGCCAAAGCATCTCTCAGCTTCGATGCTTAGAGGTATCTTAAAGCTGGGGACAGACATTTTGTAGGGCTTGTAGCAATAAGACAAGGGGTAATGGTTTTAAACCACTAGGGCAGATTCAGACTAGATACGAGGAAGAAATGTTTTGTGATGAGAGTGGTGAAACACTGGCAGAGGTTGCCCAGAGAAGTGGTGGATGCCCCATCCCTGGGAACATTCACTGACAGGTTGGACGAGGCTCGGAGCAAGGTGATCTATTTGAAGATGCTCATTGGAAGGGCTTTGGACTAGATGACCTTTAAACATCCCTTCCAATCCAAGCCATTCTTTGTTTGGAAGTGCCATGTTTCAGACAGAAATAGGTTCCTCCCGGCAAACTGCGGTTTGTATCCTGCTTGTTAAATATGTGGGGACTTTGCAAGGGAAAACTCTGACCAGAAACCATCATGACGTAGTCTGGAGTAGATGTTTGCCCAATGACTAAATACCTTACTAACATCAGACAGCTCATCTTCTGGTAATCCATGCAGTTGCTTGGGAGCATTTGTTTCTTTGGCAATATCAGTACAAAACCCCAGTACATTTATACTAGCCCACAGCAGCACCTGGCTGTTGTAGGAATGTATGGGAATGTACACAGGAATATTCACATTCAAAGAAAAAGTCCTAATAAGATCAAAAATTCGCAGGCTGTTACAGAATTGAGACTAAGCTTTGGAGACAACTCTTTGCTCTTGCTGATTTCAGCTGGCAGTGAGGATACTCAGCTCTCCTGGGAGATCTCTACACCTCTTTTATAAATAAACCCATTTTTCAGTGATCTTCTGCATAGTACAGCTTTTTACTCAACACAGAATATGCAATTAAAAGAAAATATATTTAGAAAAAAAATCAGTCTTTAGAAAAGGATACTGTTAATAAGAAAGTAATTAAGTGGTTATATGACTGCAGACAAATAAATGGATAGGAGTTCTACAGTCACATGAGGAGGAATAGAAAGATTCTGAGGGGCTCAAATCAGATCTGATGCCACTTCGTTAATTTAAGGAAATAAGGGAGGTCTAGGGTTTTTATTTTCTTTTGCTTGAGAAATAGGAAAGCATTTAGTTTACATTAATTGTATCTTACTGGATTTCACATCGTCATAAAGTTCAGTACTTTCCCACTAAAAGCAATTCTTATGTCAGCTTTATATTACCTTACAGTTCCTCTTTTTTTTTTCCCCCTAAAAATATCTAAACATGGAAAAAACTTAGACTTCCTAACAAGTCAGACTTCCTAAAATGGATGTGTGTTTATGTCCATTACAAATCTTAACACTACTCTGTCATTTGTAATTCTGATGCACAGAACCAGAAATCGCCCACTGTCTGGCTGCTCTTACGTTGTCCTGTCTTCCCAGTGGCTTGCCAGAATTTCCAAACAAGAACATCCCCATCTGATCCCTTTGTAAGCTCTATAAACATCTGCTGGCCAGGCTAACATCACCTCTGTGAGACAGCTAAGTTCAGTTCCCTCTGATTTGGAGCTGATGTGCTGAGGACAGTCTGCACGACTTTCCTGGTGTGGTAAGAGAATATGTGTTCATCCTCCATAGGGTCCAGAGGGCTGCGTGTGATGGACTGGCCACATACGAGAGTCACTTCCTAGTAGATTTGGGCATCTACTGTTGCATAAACAGTGTAGATGGCTGGATTAAGATATTTAAAATACTTGGCGTGGGAAAGCATGCAGAAACAACCACTTCAAGTCAAAAAACATTGACTGTCTATACATATAATTTTATGGGGGGAAAATCACCAACACAAAGTGAAGGCATTTTCCATTGACTTCATTAAGGCTTGAACAGCTAATGTGGTTCCTTACAGTGGCAGCAATCCTGGTGGCTGTTGCTAATCAGTGACAGTGAAGGAGTCAGCCTCCATCACACATTTTGTCTAGGCATGCCAGGATGCTATAGCAGAGTCTTGGGGGTTTGCAGAGTTGGTTACACGTTGTTCCATGTGTGTGGCAGGTTGACCCTGGCTGAATGCTAGATGCCCAAAGCCACTCCATCAGCTGGGCAGGGGAGACAAAATAGAGGGAAATAAAAAGCAGACTTGACTTGGGAAAATTAATGTATTTCACTGCCAATCAAATGAGAGTAGGATTATGAGAAATAGACCCGAATCTTAAAAACACCTTCCCCCATCCCTCCCTCCTTCCCAGGCTCAACTTCACTCCCAATTTTCTCTACCTTCTTCCCCCCTGAGTGGTACAGGAGGATGGGGAACAGGGGTTCCAGTTCAGCTCATCACATGTTGTCTCTGCTGCTCCTTCTCATCATGCCCTTCCCCTGCTCCAGCATGGGGTCCCTGCCACGCAAGACAGTTTTCCAAACTTCTCTAACATGAGTCCCGCCCATCGGGTGCAGTTCTTCATGAAGTGCTCCATCATGGCCCCTTCCAGCCCCTCAGGAACAGATGATTCCAGTGTGGGTCCCTGCAGGGGTACAAATCCTGCCAGTAAACCTACTCCAGCATGGGCTCCTCTCTCCATGGGTCCACAGATCCTGCCAGGAGCCTGCTCCAGCATGGGCTTCCCAAGGGGGTCTCCTTCAGCCATATCCCCCTGCTCCAGCATGGATCCCTCCAAGGGCTGCAGGTGGATCTCTGCTCTGCCATGGACCTCCATGGGCTGCAGAGGGACAGCTGCCTCACTGTGGTCTTCACCAGGGGCTGCAGGGGAATCTCTGCTCCAGCTCCTGGAGGACCTGCTGCCCCTCCTTCTGCACTGACCTTGGTGTCTGCAGGGTTGTTTCTGTCACATGTTCTCAGTGCTCTCTCTGATGCCGTTCTGCAGGTTGCTTTCCTTTTCCCCTCCTTATATATGTTATCCCAGAGGTGCTACTGCTGTCACTGAAGGACTCGGCCTTGGCCAGTGGTGGGTCTGTGCTGGAACTGTCTGGCATTGCCTTCCAGCAACTTCTCAGAGAAGCCACCCTTGTTACCAAACCCTTGCCACACAAATCCAACACCTCTACCCCAAAACACCCTGGCCCTCAGAGTACAGTTCAAATGCATCAGATGCATCATCCTATGTGATGATATCTGAGCATCTAGGAGGTAAGAAAGCATGTTCTGAAGGTGAATGCTGTTAAATAGGTACCCTGCTAAAATCAGACTTTTCCCCTCTGCAAAAAGTGAGGACCACAGCTGAAGAACTGTCACTTTAGTGACAAGAGTTGATCTGCTAAGCATAAAATTAATGTAATCTGCTTTGCTATGACCTTAATTGCTTCAGCTTTGTTTTGAAGATGAAAAAAGAAAGAAAATTTGAAGAGTAAGAGACTCTTTTCCTTTCACATATTTTTTAACCAAACTTTCCTTTGAAATAGTTATCAACTTTCACTTCAGTGTACTTTTTTGAGAAGGTGAACACTCTTGTGATCCTGTCAATTCATCCACGTGTCTATTTTGGCTGTTGCAGGTGATGAACAATTCCTTAAGTCTGTCTTTTTATTGAAGACAAATAACTTCTTTTTAATTGTTCCATCCTGATTTTTTTTTGTTGCTTAAAACATTTCTGGGTTTCCCCTCTTTTTGGTTATGCCTATATATTGGCAGTGATGGGAAGGATCTTGATTTTTAGTCCTAATGTAGGCTAAATGTGAAAGTGTTTGTAAGCAAACCTACCCTCTCAGGCTGGAGGCGAGCAAGAGCAGCAAGTATCATTTTACATTCTTCCTCCCTGCTCTACAGTAATTTCCCAGAAAAGAAAAAGAATCAGCTGGGTCAGATTTGGGGGCCAGACTTACTGGATCAGCTTGACGTGGTGTGCAGCTCTATGGATTGAAGCTCCCACGGGTTGAAAAATAATTGCAGCTGCAGTCAGTGTGCGCCCACACACAATGAAAGCTCCATCAAGAATGTCTAATTTGGCTTTCACCTCTCATTAGCTTAATGCAAAGTGCCCTGGTCCAGCTGGAAACGGTGTAGAAAATCATACAGTTTAATCCTCATTAATTTTATTTGCTCATTTTTATGGTATTCTTCTTCTGCAAGTCTTGAAGTGTGTTGTAGCAGCCATTTCACATGGGCCAGGTACTGCGTTTCACTGGTGAGCTTTGCTGACTGGCTGACCACAGTAATGTCGACACACTTCTGAGGAAAGGCTGGGATTAATCATCATGGATATGTGAATTTAACAAGGGAATCCAGGGAAGTGGAAAAAATGGGATAAAATAAGAAAAAACATGTATGTGCTGGTTAATCAAACATTCCTATCTTTTGTCTATGGGAAACACACATTTCCTTTGTGTATGGGAATCATATCCTTTGCCTGGAAATGCCCTATAAATTACACATAGCAAATTGCAAGAAAACACTGAAAAGCTTTAAAGGGAAGCATATGAATTCTGAACTATACCGGTTTTGAGGAGCAAACCTCCCACTTCAGCTTCCTTATCCCCCCATCCAGTGTGTGTAGCAGCTAAATAAACACCTCAAAGACTGAGACAGTGTTGTCCCTACCAATTGTTGCCAGTAAGAGATTCCTCTCCCTACTTCTTTTCACCTAGAAAGAAATCATTAAAGTAATAATCATAAAGGCACATGGGCATAGACCCTTATGGTCAGCCTGGGGAAAATTCTGATGAGAAAATATCCAGTCACCTCACACTGAGAGTGAGACACAGGTGCTCCTTGTCCTAAGGAGAGAATGTTCACCTGAGTAATTTTTAGGATGGTGGTTTCTACTGCTCTGACTCTCAACACCAGAACAAGCTTGGTGAATCCTGAACTGAGGGATGTGTATTCAGTGCAGATGTCCATGAGGCAGGTGGTAGAGGAGCCAGTGCAGACTCAAAGAGAGCGATCAAGATGCAGTTCATCGTGCTTGAAACACAGCTGCTGTATGAGACAGTATTTGCTTTCACTGGGTAAACCAAAGCAGCTTTCAGCCAGCTGTGCAACACTCATCCAGCTGCCCAAAGAGCACCACACAAGTACCCCATGCTGGTGAGAATTAGGGCACTCACGGGGTGTTCCAGCTGAATTTCCAAGTATTTAATCTCCTCTGTTAAGATCAGATCAAGCAGCTGATTTATGACCTTATACCATGGTTATGCCTGAAGACCTTACTTCACATGGAGAGCTTGAGCCTTGTCACTGTGCCAGCTCTGAGGGTGAGCCTTGCTCCACAGAGCTTGGAAATGCATGAGCCAAAGGTGGGAGAAGCTCATAATGGAGAAGAGGATGTGTTAGAGGGAGCAGGACCCAGGCTGCTGGTGCCTGTACACACCAGACAGGGGTGAGTACAGCTACACGTCACTGGGGGCTGGTTTACTGGGGAAATTGCTGTGTGCTGGCTCCCCAGTTCTGCTGCAGTTGAGAACAGCAATGATGCACAGCATCTGCTTTCCTGGACTGGAAGATCAGCTCAGTATGGCAGGGAAATGGTAAAAAATACAGCATCTCCTGCAAGAGCACAGGAAATTATGCATTTTTCAACCCTAGCAGAATTTTGATGTATTTTTATCCCTATCTGAAGCTTATTGGAATATAATGAATGTGCTACCTGCTGAGGTGGGCACGGAAATATGTAATAGCCTATTTATTTTTTGAGTTAGTTTTACTTACCAAGCTTAATGAAAGTGATCGATTCCCCTTATACTGTAGCTGCATCACCCTAGCAGACTAATTAAGACAGAGCAGGTTAATATTAAGGAAAGATGTGAGAGCTTTTTATGTTTTCTCATCTCTGTTCAAGAGAACCAAAGACACTGTTTCCTCTGCTTCAATCCTAGCAGGAACATCCAGCTGTAGTAACCCAGCACATCTGTCACAGCGCTCGTGGGATGCGACTCCTCTCTGCTGTGCGTGGCAGCTGTGTGGAGAAGAAGGAGTTGAAGTCTCAAGACTATCTCAACAAATATGGAAGGAAAGAGATGGGATTTTTATTGCCTGCCAGGTGTACAGCTCCACATGGTCTTTCACGTATCTGTGAAAATGTGAGCCATATAAGCACATTTCATTCCCTTGATAACTTCTTAAAGCAATCTTTCTGCCAAAGCAATCCTTCCGCTGAAGTGGTTCCCCAGGCTAAGTCTGCCCCTGCACCCTTGACCAGGTCTGGTGAGTCACTCCTTGGGGGAAGCAAGTGATTCAGGAGGAGCAAGGGAGAGCAGCAAACATAAAGGCCAAGGTGCATTAGAGTCAGGACCCTTCTGATAAATGTAGGTATGCATTTAGATAATTATGTTATCAGCATGATCAGTGTTGTATTGACACTGGATCTAATCCACTCAGTCTTCTGGACACAGGATTAAGTCCATCTCTGCAGGATAAAACAGAATTTTCCACAATAAAATAGAATTATTTGCATTGCTATCAATACAGGATCAGAAGAAGTTTCCTGAGTTGAAGTGTATTTGGGAGCTACTCTATTACAGTATTTATCAAGGATGCACATGATTCTAAATAAGCAATACAACTCTGCATGGCCTGTCATAATATATAAATTATTGATCATTAACTTTAAAAAAATGTGTCCAGCTATAATAATGATCCATGGAATATTTTGGATTCAACAAATCAAGTCTATAGACTGAAATTATGCAGCACATAATTTTGGTCAAAAGCTTAATTATTTCCAAGTTATTCATGGTGGTTAGATGAATTGTAGGAAACATAGTGCTTACAGCACTTGAATGCTGATTCTGATTAGTTTTTGAATACGAGTGATATTCAGTGATGCTTGAATGGAGGGCTTTGAGCCAAGGCTTGTTACCTGAAAATACACCCACAGAACACCTCAATAGCTTATAGAATTTTTTCTCTTGCCAAAACATTTAAAATGTTCCTGTTGATATCTCTGAATTGACTTGGCAGGTCTGCACAGGGAGTGCAGAAACATTTGTTACTGCTTATTCAATGATTTTACGCCACAAAACAAACAGCCCCGGAGCTGACTGGTTACTCGCCCGTCAATTAGTTACCATGGGGCTTTTTCCTCATCTTAGCCTTGATGTGAAAATGATGAGACAATCAGACTTCTGCAAAGATTGCAACTTGTGTGCGCAAGGTCTTATGCTGTCATCTTTTGCCCTTTGCCTGAGACGTCACAAGCGGGGCTGGATGGAGCAGCAGAGCGGAGAGGGATGCGAAAAGCTGTGCCCTGAGCCAGGGGGAGGTGGGGCACAGACTGCGAGCCAGCTCTGCCCCTGGCCAAACTTCTCATGCAATAAGGCTCACTCGTTCACGTAAAGAAGACGAGCGGGATTTATCCTCAAGCACGCTTCAATAAACAGATAGCTTGTAATTTTCCTGTGAAACTGGGTGTGAAGTATGGGGTGCTGTTACAGTAGAATGGGAGAAAAATGCTGCCCTCCCCGCTAGGTTTTCATTTATCCTTGGTGTAAAGTTACTGTTTTCTTCTTGATCACAGTTTAAAGGGAATTTACTCAGGAAGGGAAACAAGCAGGACTTCATGAGGGGCTGCCTTCCCCACTTCTGCTTTGTGCTATGCCAAATGCAGGGGAAGAAAAACACATACCAGCAAGCCAGAGTGGCTGTTTGGCTGGTTTGTGTCCATCTGCTCCCAAATGGTGGTCAGGGGTGGTTCAGCAAAAAAAAATGTATTGCCTTCCCACGAGACACTGTGGCCTGAAAGGAGTAACTTGCTTGCATAGGAAGGGAGCGCTCATCACATATCACACAGACAGGCAAAGGAGACAGCAGAGAGAGCCTTGAGGCTCAGGCATTTCTGAGCTGCTGGGAAGAAACCCAATTTTTTGTCAGGCAGAATTTGTATTCCATCATCTTTATCTGTCGCTAAGCGAAACCCTAACAAACCAGCTTAACAGCAGGAACATTCCTTGTCATGTAAGCTCTGGTTATTTATTGCATACTGTATGGATCTGTCACTTGGTACAGACATCTCTGGTACAGATGTTCAAGCTCTGATAACAAAAGTTATAAATAGTATGTGTGGTAAACAACTTGTAGAATAGAATACCACTACCAAATGTCATATATGCCTGTATGTGTTCTTAGCAGAGACAGCCTGAGCCATGTAAGGGACTCCAAGGGGAAACCAGCATTTCCCCATGGCTCCCACACGGGCATGTATGAAATGGGTCTCTTATTTATGGGAACTATTAGTGATGTGCCTGAACTATCAGCTATTTTGGTAAAAACATGGTAAAACTGAAAAGAGCTTGAGACATGGAAGTTTCCTCCTTGAGCTGCGCACAGGGTTTAGCATTCCCATGCCTTCATAAAGGTCTATGGCTTTGCTATGAAAGTGAACCAGGTGCCTACTGCATGATATTCTGCCTTTAAAGGGGTTGTGTTACTGAAATGATCCAATTCACAAAGACACTGATTGTGCCTGGCACTGACAATCTTTCCATCATGGATTTATAAAGATACCAAGCAGGGAGCTTGCATCCCAAGATTTTCTGTTGTCACTCATACCTGGTCCACTTCTGGCAAAATATTTGCCATCTCAGGTGGACATTGAAGAAAAAGGACTAGGTCAGGGATTAAAGACATTTGTGGACTTGAATGAGATTTAGTGGTGCTGTTATAGGTTCGATTGCAGCATGTTGTCCAGGAAACTGAAGCTAAACTTCTTTTTCCACATGTAAAACTGCTAAGACTTTCCTGGAAATGTTTAATGAGAAAGAAGTGAGCATATGTTGAAGCTATTTTAAGTTATACAGAACGTATCAAAAAAAAAAGTGAGATTCTGCCCAACAGGATAACGTGAAGTGTTAAAGTTTTGTTTTAACCGAAGTCTGCAGTTAGATCCAGTTGTCACCAAAGCCAGCAGAAACTTTCTGTATAACCTGGTAACATACAGGCCTGGGGTGAGGTCTAGCTCTATTTTTGTGTCTACAGATTATCCACTGCTCTTTTGGGTACTGACTTCAAAATGCACACTGTTGTACTTCTGCCACAGAGATGATACATTCACAGATCCCAAAGCTCATATATTAAAGACTAAAACTGAAGTGAAAGGCATGTACTAGAAAATCAGCATTTCTCAGAAGATAATTGCCGCACATTGCCTATGGTCATCATAAAAATACCACAGGATCTGCAAATCAGAATGTATTTACCTGGCACATATGCTGACTTTTCCAACAGCAAATAATGTTTTCAGCAAAAAGAACTTCTCCCTAGGATTTCAGGGGTGAACTTCAAAAAACATCTACTTTACACTAAAACAACTTATCATCCTTAGGAGAAGCACAGACTCAGTGAAAAATTACTTTACAAATGTCCAATTTATTGGACAAGGAGAACATGCTGGCAACAGCAAGCAGTGTAAGATCCTTCTGCCTTAAAAGGCTCAACATCTTTTTCAACATCTTTTTCTTTCCTGATCCCTGCCTGCGCATTCAAGCTCAGCAGACGGCACCAAGCCTTCTCAAATAAGCCCCTACAGACCGAGCCTGCTATCTCTTCCTCTAGCAAAGCTCCATATAAAATGGGAGGAGAGAGGGAGCACATTCTCTAGGACACTGCATCTGTATCACAAATTAATTGTGAAAGTCAGTTGGCTCTCACTCCACATTTAGCAAAACACAAATTCATATCTTCCATCTCAGAGAAATACTTTGAGAAAAGTAGGTGCAGAACATCTCCATTTAATTTCATAACAAGACATAGCATAAGCCTTTAGTGTATGCTCTAAATGCTATTATTTTCCTTGCTTGATTTCATTTGACTCTTCCTTTGTGCTGTCAAATATTCCTGCTGTTCTACACAGGTAGAGTCAGCTGGACGCAAATGTCACTGCTGCAGAGATCTGCACAAATCTATCCCCTGCTGGAACATCAAGCCCCCTGACAGCCTTTTACGTCAGGGGAATTCACATTAGTGGAAGAGAGCAGGGACAGATCCTGGCACGATGTTTACACCTATCCCCTGCTTAGGTGCTTAAACTTTTTTGACTTCAAATTCTGCGCATTTGACTCTGTAACACATTCAAAACAGAGGCCTTTGGTGCAGGTTTGTAGGAACAAACAGGGAATTGACTCACCTTTGCTGTCCCCTCTTTCCCAGCATTATGCAGCAAAAGTAGAAAAACTCCCTGGATTTAGAGCTGGGATGCAAACTCAGCTGAAAATCCTAAGGAGTCTCCCTAAACCTTAGCCACTCTGGAGCATTTGGTACATGGATGCTAATTGCCTCCTGAAATATTCTTGAATATCTTCGTGCTGTCAGATGGCTTTTTTTGGAGCTACACAAGATGGCGCAGCTTACAGCATCCTTGATGCCGCCAGCGGCACCTCCCGATCCCGCCGTGATTCCTTACACGCTGTCCCCAGGATATCGGTGAGGCCAGCAGGCTTCTTGGAAGCGAGCAGAGACTGTAGGGGAGATTCAAACTGATTGCTTTGCTGAATGCCGCATTCACTGCGTGGAGGCTGAATGGCCCTCGGGTTATTTCAGCAGAGCAATAACTTAGATAAAGTGATGGTTAGTTCATTTTGGAGGGAAACTGTGTGAAATGGAAAGCCAGTTTCTCATTTCTCGATAGACAACAGCTACACGTAGAAAAAGCTTATTAGCACCCAGCAGTTCACTGGGACATATGTTCCTTTGCAGACCTCTTATTCAGGTAGTACGAACTAATGCCAGAGCTGCCAAGGTTCAACACAATTCCTTGCACAGTCGAATTGTGCTTCTTTAGTAAAAGACCCCAGTGAATATACAAAAATATAACTGCACAGAAAGAAAATCATCATCATCATCATTCAAAGAAACAGCTCTGGACCATGGGAGGTACGTATAATATCATACATGGCATTTAATGGAATATGTAATTTTCACCCATTACAGATTGGGAATGGCACTTTCTGGTTAGAGTTGTCTAATGCTTCCCTCTCTAAAGTGGTTTTTGATTGTTAGTAGGCCTATCATACTCCTGGTACTGAAATTTTTCATGCTATTTAATTCACCCTGAATTCCTTGAGTACATTCTAGCCAAATTGATTTAGCTGATTCAATAAACTCAAAATTTTATTGCCGGTAAAAAAAAATATGGAAAGCCTTTTCTTTTTCAAAAAAAAACTCTGCTGTTCATATGCTTTGGAGCATGAACTAGAAATAAAATGGGGGTGGTTTGTCTGTCTAGGGTTTTCCAAAATTTCTGGCAGTCTGAAATCTCTTTGCCTTCTGTTGCTGATGTCATGTAGTTTCCAGGTGTCCCAGTTTGCTGAGCCAAGAAGCTTAAGGCAACAAGCTCTCAAGGAGATGTGAGAAAGGGAGCAAGAAGGCAACATGCTCTAGAGGTGCTGTGAGACAGGGAACAAGGTAGGAGACAGGGCAGCACTGTTGTAAGTCAAGGTAAGTCAAGGTAATGCATTCTCAGGCTAAAGCAGCAGAGCCAACATTTTCGATAAAAGTTTGTCTTATCTGAAGATTTCACCAAACCAGATCGCAAAGCAAATACCAGAGACAACCCCAGGAGGAGATCTGCAGCTCTGTCTGTAGAATAGTGCCTGGCATGGAAGTCATGGAGCTTTGCCTGTCCTGGTGGGAAAACACCTGGAAGATGACATGCTGGCACTTCCAAGATAACCATCCCCGCTGCCCTCTGCATTCAACACCTGCTTCAGGAAAGAGGTCTCAGGAGCTCAGGGGCCACCACTGTGTATTGGCACCTATCAAAAGCTGCAGGTTACATGCTGAGAAGTAGAAGAATTTTAGTTTATTTTTGCCGCACGCTCGTGGATCCCCAAAGCACACCACATTTCTGCTACCACACTGCTGAGAATCAAACCAGCTCACCAGGCTGCTGCAAGCTTCATTTGCAGCCACGTGTGCAAGCACCTTCTCTAGAGACTGTATTTGCCATTCGTCATCTAACCTTTACATGGATCAAAGCTCGCTTTATTTTGTGTAATTCTTCTTCCAACCAACATTTTAATCAGTCAAGTTTTCAAAAAGCATGTCTGTTAAAAGGAGTCACTAGTGCTGTGCACAAGGGCAGACAGAAGAAAAAACCATGAACAAAATGTCCCCAATGCACTTTAAAACGCTCCCAGATTTTTCAGTTTGTTCTCCAGTTTTGTTTACTTTACCATTGTTATGGAGAATAAGCAAAGTTTCTTTGTCATCATTCTTCCGTCCCTGAGACATAAAGTTATTATCAATACTTACCACAGTTGAACAAATAATTAAAAATGAATAATTTATACAATTAATGCAGTCTTTGCTCCCATTTATTTAATAACTGCCAGAGGATCACAAATTTCTTTTGCATTTATTCCTTAGTTAAGTTTATTTGCTACAGCTTAATGATCCTACTGCTCTGTAGATTGAATGTTAATTTTAAGTAATTATTCACATTCATTAATATGCACATTGTTTTCTTGTGGCTGGTCAAATAAATCAAATTATGTCATTTTTATTTGCTGGGTGAATACATCTGCAGTCACTTCCAGTACAAACGTTCATAAACATGAATGCAATGCTTGTTTGTTTGAACAGTTGGGCATACGAACTTTGAAAATTCTCTTCTGAGTTTATTTGAACTTCGAAACCATTATTTCCTCCATATTTGCAAGCAAATGAGCACAAAAGGTGTGGCAGCACATCTACACCAAATGTATTTAAAATTCAAATGGATATTAACTTGTGACTTGATTACTTGTACATCTTTCTCCAGTCCTTCAAGTGCAACTGGTGCATTCAGGCCTCTGCATTAGACTGCTATACAAAAGACATTATTCACTCCAGGTTCTGACATCTTCCTTTCTCTAATGCATTCCCAGCAGATAAACAGCGTTCTTTTATACTTCTGATAGGCATTTAAGAGCTTCTTTATCCAGTTCACAGCAGTAAAGAGAAACAAAAATTACTTTCCTGGTACTGCGTTGCAATGACCTGCTTTAATGCGAGCTTGTCTTTTGACTTCAGTGGCAGAGGAATCCTGGCTCCTTTCGGTAGATGGTGGCTTTGCTCAGAAAAATCATCATTCCTTTAGCAGCAGCATGCAGCCTTTATCAGAGGGAGAATCATACCTACCTTCCCAGGGTCTCTGCTGTCTTCAAGAGACAGCTGCTTTTTCATGTTCTATCAGTTCTCAGTGAAACCCCTTCTCATCATGGCCCAAAGCTCCTGGGAATGTCATAGTAGTAACTGTGCCTCGAAACCTAAGGGTTATGATTTCCTAAAAGCTGAAGCATGATTATTGCCATCAGACCTTGTTTCTTGTGAGAATTTGAAATGAGATTTTAAATCAGTGAGGTGCTTGATATTACTGAAAAAAATATTGTAAACCCAAATATAATACAACAATCCAATAATAATACCACAAATATGATATCACATAATATAACCCCAAAATTATACCACAAAAAAACTATTTTGGTGTGACATCTACAAGTACTGTGCTTGGGGAAAGTCCTCCCTCTGCACACTGAAAACCTCTTTTCCAGAGGAGTATCTCTGCAAAATCCTTCCCACATTTACCTGCCTTTGTGAACCTTGGGGATTACTGTTGTGGTGGGAGGCTTTGTTACTGTCAGAGAGCTAGCCAGCTGCAAAACTGTTTTAATTTCACTGACTTGCATTAGTAGGCTTGAGGACAGGCTGGAATAGGTTCTACCAGAGGAGCAGTACACCAGGAGGTGCAGGCAGACATGTGAGGAGTGATGCTTACAGCTCCAGTTGGTGGGTTGCCGTGGTTAGTGCAATCCACTGCCCAAATCCATCCCAGCTCAGTGGGATGCAGGCACTTCGTGTTCAAGCCAGGATTTGAAGCAAGGGCCGCAGGGTGCTGAGCTCTCACATGGACTCCAGTTTCTCCTTCCCCACTGGCACAGAGCTCTCTCCTGGCTTCCCTCCTGTCTTTCACTCTCTGCAGATTTTTGCTTTTCCACAGATATTACTCACCTGCCCTGCCTTTGTTTTCCCTTCAATTGCTAACACACTCAAATATCCGCTTGATAAAGCATTTCCCCTCCTCTAACTGCTATTCACCATGCACTGCCTTTCCAAGGGTATCCAATTTAACTGAGGTCCCTCCTGGGATTAATCACTGGAGATCAGCAGGACAGCCTTGCAAGGCACCATCTCTTTTGAAAGTCTGAGTGTCCTGCTGCTATTTGTCCATTTTTTTTTTGCATTTTGGCTCATCATTATTTTTGCATTTGTAGTTGTGAGTGCCAAAGCTCTGTTCAGAGAGGCATAATGCTGCTATAAGTAGATAAACTAAAGGAGGTTTCTGTGATAATAATTAAATCCACTTGGAGCCAAGACAGCCCAGGAGTGACCTCCATGGTAACCCAGAGGGGCTGAGCCCACGGCAGAGTCTCCAACCAGCTGGACACAAAGCCAGGGCTCAGTCCCTCCCCTGCTCCTACCAAGCCCTGTCCCGTCCTGGGCTGAAGGGGTCTGCTTTACCACGCATGTGACAACAGCCACAGCAACAAGTTTGTGAAGAAACTTGAGGATAAAGTGTGTTGACATGAATTATTTTATAAATATCAAGATTAGTCAGATGAATAAAAAATGTTATCAACATTACAGAAGCCATTATAGGGGAACCATTTGTTGAGCTCAGGAAAAATAACACAAAATACCAGAGATATTTCTTGTCCATATATCAAATGAGTAAATAACCTTGAAAAGAAAGCAAGCAACTTTTTAGAAATAATTTTTACAAAAATATCACAGTAAATATAATACTTTTTACAAATGGATACCATTGATTTACACATATACATCAGGCCTTCACTCTTTGGAAATGGAAGCATACATTTGATTTATATATAAAACTCTCCTGTTTGGTTAAGAAGAAGTCAAGGAGGCTATCAGACATAGAGGCACTCTTTCCCTCAAGGTCTTTAAACGAGAAGGATTTGCACTAGTAGGGAAACCTCTTTCCAAAGCACTCAGTCTACATTTCCTCATCATCTGGGGAGGGAAGTGTTGCATCCACATGGGGAGCTGCATCCATCTGAGCACCAGCAAGCCCGGCTGGTCATACTCAGAAGCAGGCAGCTCTGGTCTTTATGTTATTTTTGAAGAAGGTGCTGGGGCTGCGGGAACAATTGCAGGGTTAGCAGGTCTCTAGATGACGATCCTGAAGGAAGCTTTTAGCAGAATGGATTTCCCGTTATTGTAACGCACCTACTCCAGGCTTATAATTGTTGCAGATAGATCTAATGCTTTCCATTACGCATCACTCCGATTGCTTTGATAAACAAAGCATTTGCTCACGTTGACTGTAAAATGAGAAGGAAACTCACACCCTAATCCAATTTAAAATACAGCCAGGAGGTGGATGTTGATTACAGTGTGAATATAGACACTGTCACATCAGTGTAAACCCACTCCCTGGATTACAAAACAGCAGTTTGGTACTTGTAAAACTGGGGAAAAGGAGTGGTACCAGCTCCCAGTACCCATGGGAGTCTCAGGGCTATGGATTTTTCTTTATCTCCCTGCCTTATGCAATAGAAATGTGCTCCTCTGTGTGTTCAGGCATTCTGCTTATTTCAGCCACTGAGAGGTGGGATGGGAAAAGTACATTTGGGTTAAAATATAAGCACATATCAGGAGTCACAGTTTGTGAAAGAAGGCTGTGATTTAACAGTTAGTCTGGCTTTGAAAACATTCTGAGAACTGATGGATGGAAGAAAATAAAAGCAGGAACAGTGAAATAGAAATAGGGAATTGAGGGGGAAGGGGAAGAAAGGAGACGAGTAAAAGACAAGGGAAGGTATTATTGGGGAGCAGCATGAGCACTAATGGGAAATGATAACCCTAACCCCCAGAGAACCAGGATTCCTATCCACAGATCACAACTGTTGGAAATAAAAAGACTTTACTCTTTGTTCAGCTGCTTTTGTTAAGACAAAGAAGCCAGTGGTCTTGGTTTGTTTCAGGTCTCGATGCAGTTTCCACATCATAAAGCTACCCACACCAGTGGCCTTTTTGGTACCAGCACAGGTGTCAGGAGCTGCAAGATCAGAAAGCCTTCATCCTCCTGCAGGGTCTTGCCTGGCCCCCATCCCTGTAGTGCCTGAGCGGAGCAATAATCCCTTCTGACAGAAGGGAAGAGAAGCAAAGCACTGCCCAAGTTCAACCAGGCAGCCTGCATGAGAGCAGGGTTTGGATCTGCTCAAGCTCAAGTCCAGCCTTGCTTTCAGCCATCCCTTCTTGGTGAGGTATACATGCACTGGAGCCTCTGTGCTCTCTCCTGAAGAAAATAGGGCTGGTCCTTCTCGCAGAGCAGCAAGGCACCAGGAAAAGAATTCTTGTTTGCTGTCTAACGGAGTTTTACTTGGGGTCATTTGGTTTTGTATAGCTGGATTACTGCAAACATTATGAACTTCAAATTAAAGGAACTGCCTTTGTTTTCCTTAAAAAATAGGTTTTCAAAACAGTGTACATAAGATCCCATGAGACTTACTGGCTCGACTGCAGCCCAGATTCAGTTCTCAGATTATATAAATGGAGACTAACTCAACTTGTGTCCATAATGCAAACACCCTCTCAGTCAGCAGAGAACAAAGTCCACTCCTCAGTTTGGCCTCAGAATAAAGCCAAAAGGGGCACACTTTCAAGAAAATATAATTTCCCCTGAAATCTCATGACCAGCTACTCCAGATGTTACCCAGACATGTCTGAAAACCGTATTTCTACAAGAGGCTTAGACTAAAAAAACAGTGATAAGACAACATGGGGTTTTTTCAGCTTGTCCTGGTAGTGCTCTGAGCCAGGCTGAAATAATGCACCCAGTGCTGGAGTTGCACAAGCTACAGCCCCTTCTAGGATGGGGCTTCTGCTCTGGACTCAGCTCCATGCTGATTTCAGCTCTCCATCTTCCATCTTGGAGCTGACTCTCAGAGCATATCCTGAGCTCAGCCACGTAAGGATATAAATGCCCACAGAGACATACTCTTGGACAAAAGCACAGGAAAGAAAAGCATAAGGTGGGAAACCTTTCCTGCACTCTGGAGAGTAAGATGTGAGCAGCTGTCTCTGCCTTCTCCCTTTGTTACCAACACCAAGCATGGCTCCATCAGAGGACATTGACCAAACAAGTGCAGACCACCAGATATGATGTGGTCCAAATGTGATACTGCAGCACTTGGGGGGGAACTCGCTGGTTTTATTTCTCTTTGTCCAAACAATCCACTTTTACCCTATTTAGCCCATCCCAAGAGATCATTTCAAGGCTTGTGGCAGTAGCTCTGCCTGCCCTTCTCTCTCAGCAGCATCTAGCAAGGCTTGACTGTATTCACCTCTCATGTGGCATCCCCACGTGTGGTTGTGGATGCTATGCACAGGAGAAGGAAGAAAAGAGAGGAGGACCAGGAGTACAACAGTAATGATCAGGCTTTTCTCTTTTCTCTAATTACGGTGTTAGGTATCATGGCTGGTTTGAGGATTTATGCCAAGAAAAGCAATGGATCCGGGGGCAGAAAGTGTGGAAAGGGGATTAGACTGCAAAGTCCATCAAAATGGTGTATGAGCTATATCCACATACAAACACAAGCACACAGAGATATAGATATAAAATATAAAATATAA
>VWZT01001059.1:540167-562281 GCA_013397055.1 Pachycephala philippinensis
AAATTCTCTAGCAGTCAGAACATGAGTAATAAAAGACTGCTGAATATTAGTGGAAGGGCACTTCTGAAAGCAGTAAGACAAATTTGGGAAATGCTTCATTGTCAGCACACAAAGACTTTTTTCAGCACAATTCTTCACATATCCCCCCCAAAAAACTGTGCCTGGAATGAGGATAATGGAAATATTGATTGTTCTCTTAAATTGTCTGTCAGCTTCATTTCCCAAAGTGTCCTATACTTAAAAGACAAAGGACTTGAACCCGAACATATGCCTAGTAGGCAGAACACCCTGTATGTTACCTGGCTTTGGAAATTCTCTCTTTTTCTAGGAACTGAAGATGCAGAAAAAGTTCTTTGTCAAAATAATTTGGTTAAACTTGAGTGCTATCTCCTTTTTTCAGTGCTTTTTTTCCTTTGGTTAGTCTGTCACATAACATGCTTTATTGCATAAAATGAACTCAGGCCAGGTAACAGTTGCTTGTTTACCAAAAAGATACAGTTCTTGAAATTTCCACCTGAAATTTCAAGCTTCCACGCAATTCTCTGCAAGCTATTTGCATGGAGTAGCCGGCCTGACCTCCAAGCTGTATGTGCAAAGCTCCACATGGCTCAGAGAGCCTGGAGCCCCAGCAGTGGCTCACGGGTGAAGGAGGACTGCTGCATGCTTGTGTGAACCCTTGCAGCTTGCAGGGCAGAGCAGGGTTTGGCACGCCCATAGATCCAGGTGCAACCTCCTGATGCTCCACAGGCTCAGAACCTATGAACCAGCCTCCCTGGTCTAAGGTTGTTCTAGGGGAGCCAGCCTGGCTCACTTTTGGGCTGCCCAGAAACCATCACAGCTGTACAACAGCATTCCCTGGTGTCTAAATCCCAGCAATTATTAAAGCTTTCCTACCTGGTGGTTGTTGCTAGGCAAGAGGCATCCTGCAAGTGCTCCATCACTGAGGTCAATTAAATGCTATCCTCAAGCAAGTTCCTTTGAACTGAAGTCTGTGTGAAAACAAAGAGACAAGATTCTGGTTCTCTTCATTAAAGAATGATTTGAGTTGTTGATAGAGACAAGCCTTAGTCACAGCTTTTAATTTCCTCAAAGTAGAAAGGAGGTTTGGACAAAATTTTTTTAGGACTAAGAAAGGACACTGAGTTTTTAAAAAGAAAGAAAAGGCATCTGATGTGAGGTACATCATTTGAAATAGCAATGCCCACCCCCTCCTCCTTTGCATCACTTTTTCATCTGAAATGAGTGCCAGTGTCAGATGACACCATAGTTCATGCCCATGTAAATGGTAAGGTCCCAAGTTGTACCAAGAGAACAAGGCATATTTTTGCTCAGATTTGGGATTTGCTGCAAGAAGAGGAAAAAGATAGGAGGGTTGCTAAGGTTTAAAAGAGAGAGTGAAGGAGAGAAAGTGAAAAAAGGAAAATATCATGTGTAGGCTCAGAGGTAAAGGCTGTTTTTCTCACTGATAATAAATGTGCCAAGAAGGCTGAATTCATTTTAAAAGGTCATTGGAAAAAAGTCAGATGAAAAACGTTTTGATAATTGAAATCCAAAGTTTTGTGCATGTTATTTCATCCTGGGTTTCTCTCAGTTCAGCCAACCACTTTCTGGGCAAGCAGCATTGCAGCTTGTAAAGGAGCCTGTCTTAAAGCTGGGACCCCCGAGATCCCTGCTGGAAGCAGCTCTGCTCAGCTCCATAAGGCAGACACAGCCAGGGAAGGAGTCCTGCACTGACCAAAACAGTTCAATAACCTGGGGAACTGCTTGCCCTGGGATTGGGAAAATACTCGGGGCTCAGGTGAAAAAGCTGGAAGTGGGGTTGTAGTTGAGGTTTCCCTCATTTCAAAGTCTCTGGATTTCCTTTCATTCCAGCAGGCAGAATGTTATTTTAAAAAATTAAGTTGCAATGCTAAATTATTTTTAGGGGTTTTTTCCTGAAAAATTACAAATCAGAATACTAATGTAAGGAACTTTTCACGCCTCATTCAATCCTAGTGGGTACCTAAATTGATTTTTGAAGCAAATAATTTTTTTTGTCAGTGAGAGACAGTTTAGGAGCCTCTATGCTTATTGAAGTTTCATGTTCAATGTTTTGAATAATTCAGGCAGAAAAAAAATATTTTGAAAATGTCAGATCATTTTACTTTGAGATTTGGTGTTTCGTTCTGCTGCAGCATTGTAAAGCTAAAGGAAACAGAGGAAAACACTTGGTAATGTCAAATCCTTCACTACATTTGGCAGTGCTGTGGGAAAATCCACATCTTACTACTCCATGAGTTGGAACCCACCAGCCCTTCACCCACCGAGCCTGTCACCACCAGGTTAGGGAGTTGCTGGCTTAGTGCAATGTCAAGTATATTCGTGTTTATTTAAGGAAGTGAATTTTGGAGACACAGCATTCCACTCAGATGAGAAAGTCCGACTTTGTTCTCCCACCACTGAAGTGTATGCCCCAAAATGCTAGGGGCATACACTTTCTCTGGGAAGGGGGAAGAATTATCATGACTCTGTCAGTCTTCAGTATCCAGAAGAAAAAGCATGATACTGTACCTGAATATGAATAATTTTGTAACTTTTTAAAGAAACAGGAATGTCACCTTTCTTCTTGCTCCCTCGCAGCTGTGTTCTACCTCCTGCTGCTCAGGCTGCAGCAGAAGCTGCTGAAGGCCTCTGTGAAATGCTTTATAAATTTTTTAATTTAACCAGAAGCACAGTTTCTCAGCCTTTTCTTTTGGTGTGGAAAACAATTTTAGGGTCCATCCAAAAGGGATATATCTTTATTGCATTATAATCCTGTAGTAACACAGTGCATTACTTCATCCCCCCTCAAACAGCTTTCCACCAGGGAAAAATGAAACGCTTATCCTTCCTTTGATTTCTGTTCAGGCATCCTGCTGGTGATAGCAGCCAATTAGCTATTTGCCATAGGATGGCAGCATCCTGAATGCATATCTCAGCTGGTGAACCATTTGTCTTCTGAAATCTACACTCTGTACCTTCTGGATATAGTTCACAATCTAACACACTGGAGCAACATGGGCTGCCAGCATCATATCTGCAAATATCAAATCTGCGAATATAAAAATGCGAAATATTTGAATCTGTGGGCTTGGTTCTGACACAAAAAATGGACAGACTTTCTTTTCCCCAGTTGTCCTCCCACTTTGAAAGACCCTTCCCAGCTTGCTATGGCTGTCAGGTAGAGGAGAAGGCATTCACAAGTCCTTCTTACTGACTGCTTTTCTAAGCAGTAGTTTTCAAGGGTCTTTCCCCAGCGCTGAGCAAGTGCCTACAGGTGATGTGCCACAGGAGACCTTCAGGCTGCTGGAACAGCCTTATGTAGAAGCCAGTGTGATTTTAGAGCCAGAGCCAAAACATGGTTTGTTCCCATTACTGGGGCTGCAATCCTGCCCTAGCAGAAGGAGTGACAAATGATGCCCATGAGAGAAGAGTGTAGTACACAAAAAATCATTGGGTAAGAAAACAAATGTTAATTATGTAAGCTAAAAAAAAAACCCACCCAGTCCACAGAGAAAATGACAGACAACTGCTGAATTTTCCTACTAGTGCATCTCACTCCATTTTATTGCTAGAGCTTCTTGTAAGAAGAGTTAAGCTGCTCACATATGTTGAGATTTGCCAGGGTTTTCATTTTTAAAGTTGTGCCAGAGGGGCAGGTGGCAAAGGAGCCTGACAGTGCTTATCCAGCTTTAACACGAAGTGGAACCATCATGTTCTGGCAAGGAGGCTAAACGGGGGAGTCAAGTCCTCACAGCACGTAGTTTCTTGCTCAGCCTCCTCATGCTTCGCCTTTACTCCCCTCTGGACAAGCCACTTAACTGCAGTCATCTTTAGTTGCTTTATTTTTGTGTTAGAGACAGAAATATCTGTGCCACGTTTCCATGCCTACTCATATTTACAGAGTTTTTTTCTGAAATCCCAAGCTGAAATATCAAAGGAAAGGCTTGATAATAATGTGACAGCAAAGAAACTACACCTCCAGCATCCGTTGCTTTGCCCTGAGTCTTTTCTTCCAGGAGAACAGAAATTCAGAAAGGGAGGTCAATAGAACTCTAAACACAAGCAAACTGAGTAGTTCATATTTCTTATTGTCTTTAATGATGTTCAGTGACATGAAATTGTTACCATGGAAACTAGTTTAACAAAGGTGTTATATGTACTGTTTCCAAGGTTCAAGCAAGGCTCCTGCCTCTACCACTGAAGTTTTAGAGGAAGGAATGACTTCTCAGTGTCTTCATGGGTCAAACAATAGGTCTCTGAAAACCCACAGTCCAGTAATTAGATGTTTGTGGGACTTCACACAAATAGGACATCCATTGTCCCCAGCTCCTTCCCTTTTAAGTAATCAGTATAAATTTAAGATACTATTCGTTGAAGACCCTTCAGGAAATGCTAGAACTGAGTACAGCATGAAAATGGACCTGCCAAATAAATTATTTTCTTCTTGTGCTTTGCTGTAGGTTATTTTAGAACAGAAGAGATATGATCTGGACTTTCAAGATGGGGTTCATCTAACAAACGTTAGATGCTGAGAAAACAGAATATTATGCATCTTTACGTGTTTGATGATGAATCTCTTCTCATTTCCAAAAGACATATCTCCATAGAGCGTGCTTCTGAATTCCATCCAGAGCTTATGGGAGGCAATTTATTCTTCACAGGATAAAATTCCTGCTATATTCTATTCCTATTCCATTCTTCATATAATTTGATTAAATAACATGGAGAGACAGTGGGGGGAAGCCTGAGGCAGTCAAGGTTAAGGGATTTGCTTGGGTACTCCAAAACCAGCAGTGGCAATGAGGTAGGTACCGCAGCAGGACCATTTGCTGCACCAAGGTAAGTGCAGCTCTGCAGGAAGCCTACAGAGCATGTTACACCCCAGGATGGACTGGCTCAGGAAGGCCAGCCTGCACAAGAGATCCCTGATGGCGCAAATTTGAAAGTCTGGAAAAGAAGACCTGCAAGGAGAAATGGAAGGATGTAGGTTTTTAGCCAAAGAGAGCACTGAAGAGTGACAGAGAAAGGGTCTTTGAATGCTTCAAGGGTAGCTATAAGCAGGAAAGGACTGTTTGGATGGGGAAAGGATGTGGTAAGAAGGACAAGGAATAATGGGTTTAAATTACACATGGTGGCATTAAGATTTGGCTTTAAGGGTGGGATTCATCTAAGCAAGTATAGACATCTACCATGTAAATACTCCATCTAAGTTTCATCTGTAACAGTGGAAAGAAAGAGCCACTTACAGAGCACTGATCATCTCATCCTAAAATAGACATCTAAAATAGTGCTTTCACAACACCTCGTGCTTTTCATCCACAGCAAAGCAACCTGTTTCTTGCATCCAGCACTTCCAAGCTGGCTCCTGCTCTCACAGCCATAAACACTAAAGTTTGCAAATGAACCACGTGTGTGGGATGGGGTGCCAGGGGCTGCTAACCCCCCTTATCCTCATTTGCTAAGGCAAAGAGCAAACCCTGGAGCAGGCTGAACTGCTGCATCCAATCAGTGCTGTGACCAGGATCATACTTGGCAGTTGTAGCACACCCTTATGAGTGCCAGTGACCATGTTAGAAAGACCACGTGTTTATGCAGAATATAAATGTCCCTGTTTCCTCTTGTCATGTGCTGGGAATTGGCCCTGGGACATGCTTACTATGAATCCTTTCAGAAGGACAAGCAGAAGAAAGGAAGAGGGAACGTTACCTTGGTGAAGGGCAGGTTTTCTCTTGCACTCTAAGCTGAAGGCATGGCACAGCACAGATGTCTGTGCAGCATTGTGGTTTTTGATATGTGGAGAATTAGTGTCTGATGGCCAGGTTCTATATAATCAAAGAAAAATTACAGCTTAAGTTGTCAGAAGGTAATAAATTAAATGGCTCTCAAAATAATACCTTCCCTTCAACACACTGAGTTCTGTTCCAGAGATGCACCTCTTTCTTTTTATGTAATTCTTTATTCCAGTATTACCCATAGGAAAGGCCAGCAGCAAAACTGTCCTCCTTGCAGTGAGCTCACACACACATACACACACACACACACACACTCCTTTTTCCTTTTCATTTGATAATGCCTGTAATAAAGATGCAGGGATACTCATAATGGCTAATGGTAAACGGTGATAAAGCGTGTTCTGTACTAATACATTAGTACCTTGTTACTGTCCTTAAAGACAAAAAAGCAAATTGCAACAGCTGTATCACATGGAAAGGAAAAAATCTCTCCAGCCAGAGCAAATGGAGATAACTTTGCTTTGCCCATCTCTGTTCTAAACCACCCAACTCAAAAGAGCTAAAGGTTGGGTTTAGTGATCTCTTTATGAAGTATAATAAAGGATACTTTTACTGGCCAGAAAGTCTAATTCCACTACACATTTTGCTTACAGAAACACACTGAATGTTGAGCTATGGATAAGCCACCCTGCCTTTGAGACTCTGGTAAGCTTCCATATATTTTATCAGAAACAATAAATAAATACCACCCAAAGGAGCAAAGAAACAGCCACAACCAGTACACAGAAATCAGGTTAGCACAGTGGTACTTGTAAAACACGGAAAACATATGTTACACCACCAGCACAGGCGTTAAATCAATACATGAGAAGATGAGGTGTTATCGGGAGGCAAGAAACTATAGATTTCTTCTAGTTTAATTGTATTTCTGCACCTCTGTAAGCTATTAGAGGTGAGTAAATATGCCAGTGTAGAGGCTTAATGATAACTTATTCCAGCACTTCTGTAACACTTTTCATCTTCAGAATGCCACCCATCTGTGACATGTAGGTAAATATTAACCCTGCTCTGTAGCTGACTTATTTATAAGCTATCAGCAGGCAGGTTATGCTGGCGGGCTGCAGAGACTAATTTATAGCTCAGCTGTGGGGAGTCACTTGGTTTGCCTGCATCCAGGAGTAATTTCATACTGCCACCGATCCTTCTCCAGCCTGTAGATGGAGATTTCCCGGTCAGCCAGCTGCTGCGGTGGCAGGATAACGGATGGATAGCTGGCTGCAGGAGCCCCACCAGCCTCCTCCCCTCTAGATTTCATGGCCAGCCTCAGGATGCCAGGCCAGTTTGTCCCTTGACATTTTACCAATTGCTAGGGACAGCCAGGGGAACTTCGTTTTACATTTGGAAGAGCTTGCTCTTTCTCGCTAGAGAACGAAAAGGTCCTGACCTCAACTTCTCTAGTGCAAATCAGGAGAAACGATGCTGAAACCAGTGGGGTTGCAGCATTAGAAGCAGAGTGGTTACTAGGAAATAATTCCTTGTTATTTTTTGATCACGCAGAGGGTTCAATTCTTGCTGTGTTACAAAGAGTCAACCAGAGAAGAAAGGACATTTCATTAAAGAAATAAATGTTTGGTGGCAATTGTTCTAGAGGCTGAGGGACTACACAACAAATGATTTATGGCAATTTTAAACATCTTTCCTACTAGGCTCATAGCACTGTAATACACAACACCTATCCTTTCCTAATTCACTATAAACAGTTAAAAAGCAGGTCTTTAAAGACAAACAGGTGATGCTTTCTGGACACAGTTATTGTCATAACTGTTGTGCTGTCTTGGAAACAGGATGATCATGGATAAGTACGCAGGGGCTGTGGGGAGGATGGCACCCAGCCAGCCACATGTGGGTGCTGCCGTGGGCAGCTGGACTGTGTGGAGAGGGAAGCAGCCAGCAGAGCATGACAGGACACAGCTCTGCTCCCGGGGGGAAAGCTGGCACAGGGATTTGGTATGCAGGCTAAAGCACACACATACTGAGGCAATAAAACTGATTTGGGTAAGCCTGTTGAGCTGCATATACTGAGGTGTTCATGGTGCTTTACGCCACTGTGCATTAATGGGACAACTGGTGAATGCACATTTTCATTCCTTTTCTGCTATTTAACTTGCCAATGAGTCACTTTTGCTCATTGCACAGGCCAGACTTTGATGGCATCATTAGACTGTGATTACATCATAAATCACACTGGTGTTAAAGCAAATACCCATCTCTGCAGAGCAAACAAAGAAGATATTCACAGCCTTGTGAATATTTGTATTTTTGTGAGTCTCTGTCTTCCTCCAGAAAGCAAGATATATACAGTCCCATTCTTCTCTGATGTACTTGAGAGAAATCACTCATTTTAGTTGCAGTGGCTACCTTAACTTCTGGTTTGCTCCTTTTAACTTTGTAAATTATTTACATTCAAAATTAATCATGACTCATGATGAGGTAGAGAAGAGAACAGCTATCTGTTCTAAAGGAGCAACTTCTTCCATTTTCCAAGCCTCCCATCTTAAAAACTCCTATCCCAAGAGTCAGGTCAGGAGAATGGGATGGCTAGAGGAGGTAGTGAAGGATGCAGTCAGGGATCAAGCAAGATCAGGTGAAGTGGCTGAGAACAGAGAAGCAGGTCAAAGCTAGGGTGTTCAGAGGCAGAAGCAGCATACAGAATTTAAAAGCAGGAGACTACAACAATGACCAGCAGCAAGAATCTAGAGCATAACAGCAGCCAGGAGCTGGGCTGAGCAAAGTCAGGGCATCCCAGCAGCCCCCCAAGGACAATCTAGGGGCTGGTGACCAACTGCAGCTCGAATGCCTGGGACCCACAGGTTGGGCTCAGAATACCCCTGACATTTGGGAGCAAGAGGAGAAGTGGGGCAGTCAGAGACCTCCTTCAGAGCAGGGCAGCAATGGCACTGCACCTCTTAAGCTGCACTGTGGTAAGCTGGGAACATGCAGCTGAAAATTCAGTGGGGTTCCAGTGGGGTTCCATCATGATGCCACATGCTGGGTTTGGTGCTGGGACACGGCTTTGGTATTTACTTGTGTGTGCAGCACATCAGAATGGGCTTGCTGAAGTTTATAGAGAGGTGTACTCATGCTAGCACTCAGAAAGCCTGTGGTAAGGTCAAACACTGCCTACATCCTCTCACAGGTCAACTGTGTGAGAATCATGTTATCATTCATACACTAGGTAGCTTCTCACAGAGGCCCAGCTTTCATTAATGCTGCCACCAATTATTATTCAAACAGATTTTTCTATCCATCTCATACATTATTTTTTTTCCATTTCTCAATATGCAGAAGGTAATCTGATTACAACTTTGACCTTTAAGACAAGGCATAGCTTGTTTTTTAAATGCCATTCTCAGTATAATGTACACATAAACGTAACCTTATTAGACACTATTACTGGTTATTAATGACATGAGGCATAAATATCTGTGCACAGAGAGTATAACCAGATGTACTCCTGAAGTAAAATACCAGTCATGTTACTGCTAATCACTCAGACCTTTGGGCACAAGCAATGCTCATCTAACAAACTTAGAGACAGGAATGGATTCTTCTGTGAGAACAACTGTGGCAGTTGGTTTATGTTGCCATCATCTTTAAAAAGGCACTCAGAGAAAAGAAAATTCGGGATATGCAATGAAATACATTACAAGAATATACTTTTGCTCAAAAATATTGTGCATGGAATATTCTGATACATGCGTCAGGGAAAACAGGAAACCATCAAAGTCACACTGGGGTGTGACTTTGCAGCTAAACCACCAATGGGGAAAAACAACTTAGGAAAGGAGGTGTGAAACCTTGAAAATGCAAGAAACCTGGAGTACTGGAACAGGCAATGTAAACACAAATGTCTTTCAGCCATGTCATTTGGATTCCACTTGCACAGCACCTTAAGGTGCAAACAACTGCAGAAAATCTTGCTCAATTGAAACGCTTTTTAAAAATTCTGACTCCCATGAGTACCTAACAAAGTGAAAACGTGACAGCATGACTGAGCATGGCAGGACTAAGACAGTGATCACCCCCTTGTACTCAGCACTGGTGAGGCCATACCTTGAATCCTGTGTTTAGTTTTGGGCCCCTCACTACAAGAAAGACATTGAGGTGCTGGAGTGGGTCCAGAGAAGAGCAACAAAGCTGAGAAAGGGTCTGGAGCACAAGTCTTATGGGACACAGCTGCAGGAAGTGGGGTTATTTAGCCTAGAGAAAAGGAGGCCCAGGGGAAACCTCGTCACCCTTTACAACTCCCTGAAAGGAGGTTGTAGACAGGTAGGAGCCTGCATCTTCTCCCAAGTAACAAGCAACAGGGCAAGAGGAAATGGCCTCAACCAGGAAAGGTTTAGATTGAATGTTAATTAAAATTTCTTCCCAGAAAGGGTAGTTAGGCATTGGAATAGGGAAGCCCAGGGAAGTGCTTGAGCCACTGTTCCTGGAGGTATTTAAAAGATGCGCAGATGTGGCACTCATGGATATGGTTTAGTGATGAACACAGGGCAGTGCAAGGTTAATGGTTGGACTTCAGGATCTAAGGGTCTTTTCCAACCTAAACAATTCTGTGATTCTGTGGAAACTAGAGTTAGTCAGAGCAGCTCTAAGTGCCTCTTTAGACCAGCCTAAACAAAAGGAGATTGTGCTGCTTTCTCTGAAGCAGTGCCCACACCGACAGCCATGGTAGCACAACGTGGCAGCTCTCACCAGGCAGCCACACCAGGAAAGCACCTCCTCAGACCTGTCCCAGCTACCTGCTCTGCGTGCCCACAGCTCAGGGACACATGCAGGGCTGTGCCTCCCAGGTGGCACTGGGATGACCCTGCAGTGGCAATGGTGACTGCTGCCCTCAGCCCTTGGCCTGCCCTCTCTCAGAAGTTTCACCCTGCTGCTCACCCAGCAGAAGGCTCAGACGTGCCAGTTCAGTGTGGTTAACTGGCACCTACTGCAACACGTGGGGTGAGTCAATATGAGGCATGGGCTGCTGTGTGGTACTTTCCATCAGTAATGTTCTCATGGGATCTATTTTTTCAGCGCATATATATATATTCTATACTTGCCCTGAAGTAACTCAAACCCCTACGTTTCAGTTGTCTGAAATAACACAAAAACCTATGGTAATGTGGAAAGTTAAACCCCTCAAATTCAAAACAGGAGCTGATACATCCTCCTTTCCTTATGCTTTACCCAGACTGACTGCTCAGTGCTTTGAACTGACAAATAAACATCAATTTCTTAAAATCATTGCAGCAAATGTTGATTTCATTTTTCTCTGAAGTCACACTCCACTCTTTGCAGCAGGCAGCACAAGGAAACATCCAGCACACTCTGTTCCCGTGCTAACTCCCCGCTTAGTATTGCTTGTAGCAAGTTTTTGCTGAATTGCTCACATATTCTACTGCTTCCTGAATAACCACAACTATCAACATGCTGAGTAAAAACAGATAGTACAGTGGCTGTAGGAAACAAAGGCAAGAAAATGAAGAAGGTCAAAGTGAAGGAACATTTTGTACCTTTTAAACCCTAATATTCAAGACAGTCTTATAGGTGGATGAAATATGCTTGTATCATTGAGGAACTCAGAGTAGTAGTTTGAAAATATTTGATGTTCATTGTCATGAGTAACTGGTTTTTCTGTGAGTGTGGAGTTAGAAGATATTAGGAAGCAGCTAAGCACAATGATTATTTGCCAAGCAATAGCAGACAACACATGCTTGGGAACTTGCTGTGAATGCTTTCTGTTGCTCCAGTCAACTTGTAGTCCTCAACAGTGAGGATTCTGGTATTTTAAATATATTACAGAAATGCATTAACTCTTTGGTGTTTTCTGTCTTATGAGCTCTGTGAATATCATTTTTAGAAGGATTTAACTGTGATTTTAAGCAGTTTTTTTGGTCAGAAATGTCATTAACACTATTCATCCTCACAGATTCTGCATTATCTTTTTATATTTAACAAAAGAAACGTAGGAATAGAGACCACTTGATTGACAAAAAGGTATTAAAGATAGTGCAGTTATCAGATGAATCACAGGCAATTTGATGAAATTAATTGGGAAATGTTTGAAAAGTGATCCTATTCCTGTCACTATGTTAAAAGACTTTCTAATCACGCAGTTAAGGGGGGCTGTTCTCATGGCAATCGGCAGAAGTTACATGCACAGAGAAAGGCTCCTGTTTTGTTTTTGAAGAACTGGATCATTCAGCGTCTGTGCTTCAGGGGGTTTGTTTTTCTTACACGGGTAAAGTCTCTGATTTCTGCTTCACTGTGCTCTGCACATGTAGGAAAACAGATTAGCCAATGTTGTTTTCTTTCTGCACTTCGTGTGTGGGAGGAGAGTAAATCTCTCTGACCCATTCCACCCACGGCACTTCAGTTAGCATTGGGCATCACCATTATCAGTCTCACTGGCTGAATTCAGGGAACTCAGAATTGTCACAGGCATGAAAATTTCCAGCTGTAGGAAGAAAATAACAGCTGTCTTCTTCTGTCTTAACCCAGCATCGGCTGATGCCTTTAAGTGTTACAATGGGGATCTCATGGGGAGAGGATGAGAGTCTCTGTTTCAGAAATGGAGACAAGTAATTGACATTTTGGAGGATGGGTTTTGTCATAGGCAATCCACTCTAACATTAGGATAGCTAGAGCAAAGCCTAGTAAATTACATTTATATGCAGGACAAAGAAGTATTCCCAGGTACTATTCACGAAATCTAAAAAAAATAACCAGTCAATTCTGAAAAAAATAAAGAAGTCAAACTCTGAAAAAAATTATAAAGCACGCCAAAAAAGCCTACAAAACTCTGAGTATAGGATAAAGACTTCAGTACATATAATGCACAGACACTCCTGGAAAGCTCAGCTAAAGATCTTTTCTGCTCAAAATTATTTTTAGGCCAAGCCTCATTTCATTTTCAAAATGGTGGGTATGGTTTTCCTTAGCTGCCCCACATGGACCTATAAAGAAGGTCCAGAGCCATGGAGCTGTGGAGCACTCCACAGGCATGGAATGCAACCGAATGAGCAAGAGGAATGAGAGATCTGCTGGCGGCAGACCTCTCTATGAAGAGCTACCAGTACAGCTATATTAGTTTTTGTGAGAAACTGCTGCTTGCATGGGCTTGCTGCAAATTTATTCACAGTAATAGCCACCACAGCTGTGTTTCCAGGAAAGAAGGAAAGGTCACATGTGACTGGGGGAGAGTACAGAGGGACAAGACATCAGTCTTCGTGTCCTCAGCCCCTATGCAATCCTACAAATAGATAGTGGGAATTGAGGTGCCATGGGAAATGCTCATCTTAGGGACTGCATGAGGTGTTGCATATAAACATCATGCCCCAAAAGTGGGTTTCTCTGTATTAAGAAAACGATGTGACCCTGCATCATTAAGTGCTTTACATGTCCTGGAGGAAATGAAAAAATCTCAAGAATTCATACTAAGTATTGCCTGAAGAAAGTACTTTCCAGTTTCCATTTAGGAGCAACTACATTCCTGGCATAATTAGGCACAGCTCATATTCTCCAGAGAAAATGTGATGAAACACAAAGTGCAAGAAAAGAAGTGAAATAGCCCCATGATTAAATCTCCACCAGCTACCTTCACACCAAATCTTTCATATATTCACCTCCTAAAAAATATTTCTTACACTTTAGGGAATTCTTTCATATTCTTTTGGGTTAATTACAATCTCTTCCAGTAACATTCATCACCTAGTAATGATTTGTTTTAATATGTCTGCTCACAGCAACACCTATCGATGGGAAAAACATTTCCAAAGTACAGCTATTGCCTGGCTAAATTGTGCAGAATACCTTAATTGAACAACACAAGGCTCTATACATGCCCTTCAGTGCAAAAATGAACACAGAAGGAATAAAATCATGTTCGTGCTTTGCATTTTTATTGTGCTTCTCACTCTCAAAATGCCATATGGGATTTACTTCATTAATCCTTTCACTACCAGTATGAAAAGTATAAATATTATTTTGTCCACAGCTAGAGGGACACAGACAAGTTTTCATAAGGCCTGAACCCCACAAGCCCCACTCTGAGCTGCATACATTTATCATCTTATAAAAGGAAGGCTTTGGTGAGCGAGCCTGGTCACTCAGTCATTAACTAGTAAAGCCAGAAGGCTACTAGACCAACGCTTGAAAAATCTGCCAGATCCACTGCTCATACAACTTTCCCATGTGCCATCATCCAGGGCAACAGTGTTCACTCTCTGCAGAATCCAAGATTTAATTGAAAAGTAATGGTTTTTGGCCCTGTGGTTGCATACCTGAGCCAAGTGTAACTTTAAAAGCTGATCCACTCCTAAGTGAGATCATTTCTGCTCTGGCTGTGAGACACCTACCTTTGGTTAGAGCAGAAGGCAGGATGAGACACATCCCAACATTTCAATTGAGGATACGTGGGAAAACCGACATGGGAGGGCTCCCATGATGCACAAGATAGGGTTTTGGGCAGGTGCATGAGTAGAGGATGATTCAAAGACAGGACTTTGAGAAATTAAGGAGGAAGGAACTCTTTAAATGGGTCTACTTTTCATTAACCAGAAGACAAAATAACTTAGGGCCCTTGCTCGGTGTCTGGGGCAGATGTGTGGAAGAAGTCCTGTGACAACAGGACTGGTGGGAGAAACAACTTTGAACTTGGATTTTACCCTCAACGCAAGGTTTCCTGCGCATCTTTGTCCTAGAAGTGTCACAGACCAAAGGCATGAGAGGTACAGTCTGAATGGGTAGGAAGCAGAGTGGAAAAGCAGAAGAAACTGACAGCACAGTTTCCTGAGCACTTTTTTTAGGGCTTGATAATAAGAGACACTTGTGGGAAAGACAGGTGGGAAATCTGAAGGCAGAAAATGTCAAGATAAATACATGCTATGGGAAGAGAGAAGGGAAGAGGGACATACCAAGTGAGAAAGAACAAATCTTAAGAATGATTAATTTTCAATGACAGAAGACAAATGGAGTGAAACTTTGGAAACAGTGAAGATAGGTACAAAAAAAGGAAGATTATGTAGGTAGTCGTTAAAGTGTTAGAGTGAGAAAATATTGGCAATATAGCTCAGAATGTCATCCACAGCATTCCAGCACGTAGTCTTGTCTGCAGCAGTGACCTGACCCAGCCTGGGACATGCAGTCACACCAGCATTGCTTCAGTTCAGGTGGAAAGCTTTAATACAGTTACGATGAACATTCTTGAGTTGGACAATGAGAAACATATTTTTGGTATGGATCAATGCAAGATGTGATGGAAGAACCATACCCGTTCCATAAAAATGATATTTTAGCATGTTTTCCTTAAAACCTCAGAGATCACATGAAGCAAAATTAGAGTAGAATCAGAACCATAGAATCACAGAACATCCTGAGGCAGAAGGGACCCATGAGGACCACTGAGTGCAGCTCCTGGCCCTGCACAGGACAACCCCAAAAAACACACCATGTCTCTGAGAGCATTGCCCAAACACTTCTTGACCTCTGTCAGGCTTGGTGCCATGACCTGGGGTAGAATAGATAACATATGCATGAAAGTGCCCTGCCATTTCGTTGTTTAGCTGCCAGCAACACACAGAGTGAACTCTCTTTTTGTTAATGGTATGGTGGTGTCATTTCCTAATTTTTCTTAAGCCTCACATTTCTTTCCAGGCTTTTATTCTCTTTTGCCACTAGTTGTGCCATTTGGGGCCAAAACTGCTATCAGTTGTTCAAGCAAAGAACTGAAAAGTTTAAATATGGAAAGATTGACTATGAAGTATATAATCAAGTTCCTAATTCACCTCGTGTCAGTTTTCTTTTTTCTCTATGAACTTAAACACTGTCTTTTTCCCAGCTGATACTCTGCAACTTCTTTGCAGAAGAATCACATTTTAAAATGTGCTGGCACATTTACTCCCTTTTATGCTTTCTCTATGTCTCATTTTTTTTATTCCTCCACAATCTTCTTCATTTAAACCACTTCGTGTTGCTTAGCAACATCCAGAATGACACCAACAAGGTACAATCCCACTGTTTCTAACTAGTCTCACCTTACAAGGAACAAAAATATAATTTTACTTCACACTCACAGTGAATTCACTTCCTGAGAACGGCACTGATCTCTTATTTATGCCTCATTAATCTGATGTTTTCTACGACAGCTAAGAACAAGTCAAACATGCAGAAACAAACAGCGTTTCATAGGATATTTGCATCTTCCAGTTTTGCTCTGTTTTGTTCTGACATTGTTAACCTGCTGAGATAATAAGAAAGTGAAAATAAAAGATAATGTTTTAGATCCTGGTTTTGCTGACGTGCAGATCCAGGGACTCTGATTGACATACAAATGTTCAAACTGCTACACTCAGTTATGAACCCAAACTTTATAAAAAGCTGGAGATGTGATTGTGAGACTGAAGCCTGTCCACAAATCTAATTAAACACCATCCAGATATTTCCAATAAACATCTTTAATATCCCAAATTTTATACCAGACTGCTTTCTTCCTCAGCACAGTAGAACAGAAATACAACAAATAGGCTATGCTACTTTTTTTTTTATTATTATGATTTACAATTGTTTTGGACAACTTATTTAACCAGAACTATTATGAAGATGGGACAAGAAATACAGTAACTTATCTGTCACAAGCTGTTATCAATTCCAAATCCCAGAAGAGAATTTTTTTTCCACAAAAAATCACATACAAAATCACAACATGAAACACTCAAATGCACTTCTGATATTCACTGAAATCTTCAGCTTCTGAGGGGAAAAATGGAAACTGATTTTTTTGTTTAAAAATACGCTTTTAAAAATCAGTTACTGATTAAAAAGATTTTTTACACTTTGAAATCTGAATATATTTGGGATTTGATATTTACACATTTTCCCAGAATCATTACAAATGTTTTTTGCAAAGTCAAGGCCTCTCCCTGAAATACATTGGAAAAAAAAATTACATTTATTCAGTAAAATTCCTTGAAAAAAGCCTGACATTTTCATACTAGCTTCAGAAAGAAGCTAAATTCCAAACTGGCAAGGCCCTACATTGGACTGAGAAATCCTGGCTTTGGATTTATAAACTACGTCTATAAAAACCAAAGAGGAACAAGAACATCATACCTACCCTTACATCTAGATATATATATATATATATATATATCTATCTTCAAAATAAATCCTTTGATCTCCAGTCCTACAAAACTTCAATTAACTATTCGATTGCACTAGGCTTTTGTTCGGCCCCTGGTATCATGTAATGTCAGCCCTGGGGATACTTTTATTTAGCAAGCAGATGTCATGATGAATAATACTTATTCAGCCAACTACAGCTTTTAATTAGGTTTTTTTAGGGTCTGGTTCAGTAGCCCTTACTCATATTGAGTAACATTCACTGCACAAATAGTCCTGCTGTTGCAGTCGCATTAATCATCGAAAGCACTGGTGAACTAAGCCCTGGATAAGTAACAACTCTCACATTTAACCTAGTATAGCAGTTTTGCCCCAGATATCCAAATACCTCCTGACATACAGAAATGCTTGATTACTGACAACCTATTGAGCAACAGTGTGCTTACATAATATATAACTATTATTATACTGTACTACATTTTAATATTTTTATTATTGGAATCAATGTGGCACTAAGAAACAGCAAAACTGTGCCCATGCTAAAATGACATATTCCTCTGTATGCTTCTGCTTCTAACATATCTATGAAACATAACCAAGAAAATAGGTGAGAGATTAAATTCTGAGGTCTGAATATACAGAAAAAAATTGTACCAGTCTAACACTAGCCGACAAGCCTAGTACCTTCTAATGCTGAATCTCGAGTGTTCCTGGTTCCTGGAATGAAAACAAAAATCTGCAATAGAGTTGAATTACATTTAAAAAAGTAAATCAAGAAACTCCCTCTGTTTCTAGGTATCCCTTGCTTTCCAACAAACACTTGTACGTAAATAAAGTCAGGATAACTTACCAGGAAACATGATCCAACAAATAGTGAAGGAAAAACAGTACTACTTCCTCAGTATGATTTGTTTCTCATCATCCCTTTTCTCACTTCTGCTTTAACTTTCTGTTCTACACAGTGTGTTCCCACATGTAGATAGATATATACAAATATATGCCCTCCCTGAGTACATAAAGGTGACTAATCATATATGGTGACTAATCGGCTCTCGTGCTGACCCTGCTACCAGCTGGTCTTAAAAATAAATCCAAATGAATAAAAATGGCTTAGAGTCAACTCCAGCTAAGAGACAATAAAGCTCCACTGCCAGTGAAGAAGAAAATAAATAGATATTTCAGTGTCTAAACTTGGAATCTTAAACTAGCTGGTGTGTAGATGTATTGTTTCCCATTGCCCTGGACTTGCCTCTTCTGGGTTGCATTCAGATGCAATTCCCATGGATGAAGGTAAAGTTACTCAAAATTATAGTTTACTTAGAGTCATAGTAGTAGCCACAGCTACAGGAGCAGAGTTATCAATGTTGGATGTAACAGTGACTGAAGAAAGCTCACAGTTTGCATAGTGCATTTCCACTCTCTGTTCTTTACAGAAGCCCTGCTGCCACCTCACCGAAACCCGAGGTTTCAGGGAGTTAGATCCAGGCTAAAGCCCGTACAGCAGGTAATCCCTGTGCCCCCTGCTGTGCCTTAAACTCCTCTTCAAGGCACAGAAACACGGACTGGTCTGTCTCTGCGAAGGGAACATGCTTATGCCCACGGTTACTGCGATCTAAGGAAACACCTTCCCTAGCCCACAAGGGCTCTTTGCACATTGTGTCTGAGATCAGTACTCCCTGAAAACATTGCAGTTTTTTGTATTCTGGACAAGATTTGCCTTTGGAGTTTGTTTGCTTGTTTAATGCCATCCCTGTGTTCTAAACATTCGTGTCTTAGCAGATTTTTAATAATAGCTCCAGTTACAAGTGTATTTATAGAATGAGAAAATCCGTCTCTTGTATCATGTTTTTTAAGTGAAGCAGCAAAATATTCTGAGTGTGGCACTGTCTATTCACAAAGTTTGTATTCAAGCTGACATTGATAGAAGTTAGAAAAACAAACCAGTTTTGGTGTGCCACCTGCTAAATGTCTGCAAGAACTGCAAATAATAAGCCTTTAGTAACTGAAGCTGTTTCAGAGAGTAACACCATTCCCTTGTTTATGCTGACGCAATTCAGAAAAAAAACCCCAACATCACATCACTGGTGAAACAAGGATAAGCAAAAAGGAGATTCCACCCTTGAGTTTAGGCACAGGCTGCCTGCATCACAGTGAGGACTATACATCATGAATTAATAAAGCCAGAAAAACTTCCAGTAAAAATTGTTAACTCTCTGCCTAAATGCATCTCTTCAAAAGATGAAATTATTCCCTAGCATGGCAACTTTTCTGAGGTCTATTCTATATGTAGAACATTTCTCTTTTGAGAGGGTGTTAGCAGTATCTTCATGTTCTCCTGCTAGCCCTGCCTTTCAGTATGAAGAGGCGTCTCTGTCACACAGGACATGATAGGCAAAGAATTGCTCTCTAGCATGTCAAATGTCTGTGCACAGGAGTTTGCACAAGGTGGAAATGACACTGTTTTACACATCAAGGAAAGAAAACAGGGGCTCTCTAAACTACACCTACAGGGGCAGGTGCCCTTTGGATCAACAGGTCAGGAGAACACTTCTCACAGTGACCGGATCCTCCACTTTGTGCAAACAACGCAACTGCAATGTTTACTCAAGTGACAACCCCAACAATAGGATTAACAGGAGAAACAGTGGGTGTAGAGGCAGCCCAGTAACATGGAGAATTTTTAAATCTTGATTTATTTCTGTTCGTCAATCTTTCACTCTCTGTCTTTTTTTTTTCCAGACAGCATACACATAGAGCATGCATTTATTTTATTTTGCTCTCAATTAAAAAATATGGGAATCCTAAGAATTTAATCCTTCCAGACTTTTCATCCAGTCATTTCCACCATACATTATGAATACACCAAATTACCCCCAAGCAAATTCATGCTTTCCTAGCAAATTAAATACATTGATGTTGACAAAAGAATGAGAATTCCTATTGCAAATATTTGTCACTTAGCTCGTATTTTGGTTTTAGAAACTTCAGCTGGACTAATCATGTCTAAGGCAAATGAAACAACTTTTTATAAGGCTAAACAGTTGGAAGTATACAACAAATGATATTTCAGGCTACACAACTGTCTGCTCAAACAAGAGAGAAGAAATCTTTCTTCTTTGCATGCTTGCACAGCAGCAGCAGCTGGAATCTGGACTGGCAGCTCCTGCCTTCTCACCCCACAGACTCGCTGTGAGCAACCCTGCAGACTGGTAGGTGAAAAAGAGGTACAGTATTACTGTGTCTCCAACAAATACACTGCATCTAAGCTGGTTTTGAGGAATGAACTTTGTGGAAGTCAGAGACTTGCCCCACGCTGTTTAGCGTAACTCGGAGTGGGCCTCATCTTCCCAGGACTGAAGCCACCCAACCTCAAACCGAGGAGAAAGCTGTAGTCTGTGGAGCTGTGCAGATGAAATTGCCTTGGAGGATCTCTGGCACAGCCGTGCTCCCCACCCCTCTCCACCCAACGCTGGTGTAGGCATACAGACCCACATCTGTTGCACAGATAGGGCAAACACCAGTCAGAAAGGGTTTGGGATTCTCCTTTTGCCACCAACACCCCTGGTAACACCATTTCACGGGGAAAGGAACTTCGTGGCAGGTTCGCAGACAGGAAGGCCAGCCAAACCCTCTGTTCCACCCTGGAGGAAACAGACCAACAAAAGGCTACAGTGGCTCCAGAAAGAAAACCTCTGTATTAAAAGCCAAATAATGCAGAGCTACAATAATAAATACACACTATCTCAACCAGGAAATACAGTGTGAAAGGTTCATTAAAGTTCAGCTTCAGCAATAACAATATATATATACTGCTTCGGTTCTCCATTCTGTCAAAGAGAGACATCCCTTTCTGTCCATAAAGGAAAAACGCGTTCAGACTACATCCTATACAAAAACGCTACTCCGACAACAAATGCAGCCGAATAGGAGGGTCTTTGATCTCCTCCACTGAATTTTTAGGGGGGCTTTTTCTTGCCTGTTTTTGGGGGGATTTTTGTTCGGTTTTTTTCTTTTTTTTTCTTTTTTTAACTAAAAGGTTCGTTTAAAACGGGTATTAAAGATATAAAAAGCGCACATATGATTTGGTCCCCTCGGAGCCGCTGCCCTCGGGGCCGGGCCGGGCGCTGAGGCGGCCCCACGTCCCGCCGCGCACCTGTGGCACGCTGCAAACAAGAAAACACGACAGAGTCCGTCCCGCGTCCCTCCACCGCACAAGACGAGGAGAAGAGGGTCACCGGGAGAGGCTACTTGGCGGCGGCGGCGGTGGCGGTGGCGGCGGCGGTGCCGCGGCGCTGCTCCATGCCGTTGGGCAGGAACCCGGCGATGATGGGCACGGGCCAGATGAGGGCGGCCACGCTCCACACGATGATGACCAGAGTCATGAAACACGCCACCAAGGTGGACTCGATGGGCTTGCGGTTCATCCGCCAGCCCGGCTCGCCCTTCAGCTCCTCCAGGCTGAAATCCAGGCAGCAGAAATTCAGCGGCTCCCCTTGCAGCCAGTACTGGCCGGGCTNAGCCCACGCAGAGGCGCAAGTCCTGCTGGGCGCCGCCGGCCGCCAGCCCCAGGTGCTCGATGAGCAGCGGCGGCCCCACGCGGTGGAAGGCGGCGGAGAAGAAGGCCCGCCCGTGGCTGTTGGTGGAGAAGAGCAGGAGGTCGCACTGGATGCCCAGCGGGCGGCTCCAGCGCACCAGCAGCGAGCTCAGCATCTGCCGCTGCACGCTGATGTTGCAGTGCGGGTCCTCGGCGGGCTGCGGCTGCCCCTGCGGCTGGGGACGCTGCTGCTGCTCCTGCTGCTCCTGCCCGGAGGTGGTGGGAGCGGAAGGGAAAGGCTCTTGGCTAGGGGCAGCCGGGGTGCCCGGGCTGTCGGTGCTGCCTTCCTCCTTGCTCGCTGCCCCGTCGAGGTCCATCTCGAGGCTGGCCAAGGAGCGGGAGGAGGAGTTGGCAGGGGGCAAGAAAAGCTCCTGCTCCTGCTCCTCCTGCCCGCTGGCAGCCGCCGAGGGGCTCCAGCCCTGGCAGGGCGGCAGGCAGGCGGCCAGCAGCGCCGGCAAGAGCAGCGGCAGCATGGCATTAACTTAGAGCCGGAGAGGAGGGAGAGGAGGAGGAGGAACGGGAGGCTGCATGGCGCTGCCGGCTGCCATCTGGGAAAGGAGGCACGGTGCTCTCGCCGAGCGAGCGAGAGAAAGGGAAGGAG
>VWZT01001059.1:563000-692878 GCA_013397055.1 Pachycephala philippinensis
GTCGGGGCGGGGGCCGCGGATACGGGAATAGCATCCAGGAACCGACTGCACACGCTTTCACTGCGACTTTATAGGAAGGGAACGGAACGGGACGGGAGACGCGGGGAAAGGGAGTTTAAACTCGGTGGCTGCGCCCTCCCCAGCGGTGCCCTCCAAGTCCGGACTCAGCCCCAGGATCTGCTCCCGCAGCTGGGTGTCCAAACCTGGCCTTGGACCACGGGCATCCCACCCATCCGACGGGCGCTGTCGGTCCTTGTAGCAAAGATTTAAACGAGGAAGCTGCTTACAAGCAGCACAAAGCTCCTAAGCGTGGTAACCGTGAGATTTGGCAGTTTTTGAAACGCTGCTTTATAAGCATGATCGTTTACAATCAGACTAGGTACTCCAGCTTGTTTTGTGACCCGGTGCTAGTTACAGTATTACTCTTGACACTGTTTGGGGCTTGCTGTGTTGCAGTTTGACACTCGGAGCCTCGGGGAGGGCCAGAACTAATGACGCAGACGTTTCTCAGTCTTTACTTGGAGCAGAGGATGGGATGGAGTTACATTATCCTGGCAGGCATTCAGAACTGAGACTGTCTTCTTTGTCTTTGCAGCCCTTTTTTAAAAAAATAGAGATGCAAAAGGGATACACTACTCTTTCCCAAAGGATAGAACTGAAGTCCGTAAGGCTCTCCTTTGAGATTGCCATTGGTCCCATGTCAGACGTGTTCCCACGTCAAAGTGACACATGGACACATTCTCACTTGGCAAATGAGCTCCTGTAATATCAGCCTCAAGTCCTTCAGGTGAGTGAGGGTAGTGAATAAGGGTAGAGAGTGAATTTTAAATTTGATATTATTCAACATGAATGAAGCTAGTGAATCGGTTTTCTTTTAAAACCTGTGCCTAAATATATCATGACAAAATCCAGAGTTGTTTGCCTTCTATTCAAAAGATACCTGAGTAGCAAAATGTGTTTGTGTTTGGTCCCAAATTAGTCCAAAGGGTACTGGCTACCTATAGTTTGGCTAGGTTTTTGGTTTTGCTTACTACAGACAACGATGCCGGATGAAATGTTCAAAGCAAGCTGTCTGCATGCAGTTCTGGGCTCATGCTCAAATGTTGCAATACAGTTAATACATTCCTCAGTGTGTCTTATTTAAGAGTTCTCTGATATTTTTTATTGCCTGTTGAATGTCTCTGCATGCTTCTCCTGCTGTCGTTTGTTATATCAACACTCCCACACATTTATGGGGTTATAGTATGTCTATAGACCCCAGACCAGATTAAAAGAGGGCTAGTGTGTAGCAAGTAATGCCAAAACTGTGTGGCCTCTGTGTGCACAAATCACATTGCATTGGGATTTTTGGCACAAAGGACTGGAAATGAAACTAAGCCTCATAAATAAGATTTAGCTCCTGAACACTGTTGCAGTATGTGGGTGGCAAATGTTCTCAGGCAGAGCTTCAGTTCTTTTGGTTTCCACTCCCAGCATCCAATTGAATGCAGTCAGGGGTATTTGCGAAGAAATTGGAGGGGGGAAGACTTGAGCTAAGTTTGTTTTTCTGCAAGGAAAGATAACCTGCCACAGGAAATTTAAATCCATTCAGCATCATTTAGACCTCCATAGCAAAGAGCTAAAAGACAGCAATTTATTTCAGGTTGGAGATACATGGGTGCCTCATACCTATTCCTCTTCATCAAGGAATAATTGACCAAGTGGGTGGAAGAAGCAGAAAGTGTGTTAGATCATTGATTGAAAGGCACTGTCCAGCAGGGCCCTTTACAGATACTTTATTTCTAGGTCTACCAGATATAATTAATCTCTGCATGGATTCAGTTATTCAAAGAGGTTACAGCACACTTGAAAACTTTGTAAGCAGAATTATTATATAGCTCTATTCTGTTGTTTTCAGCCATAAATCTCAAAGAACAAAGTAGTTTTATGGCTGGGGAGACTGAAGCATAAAGATACTGCGGGCCAGCCAAAGGTGACCTACATGTCACAGGCAGATCAGAGTGTAGGTTTTGCAGGTTTGATTCTATAGCTATAGCTAGAACTATAATATGTACCATAGGTCACAGTAGCATTTGACAGTATGGTAGAGGAGGTGTGAAGTGGGTTATAATGATAAAATTTTAGAAAGGAATAATGAGGTAACAAGACAGTAGGAGTTTCATGAGACAGGCTGCAGAGCAGTTGGAAGGGTGAAGATTAATAGTAAAGGACGATCAGAATCTTTGGAATTGTTTTAGTGACATTTTAACTAAGCATTTTTAATAAAGTCATGCTTGTGAAATACTTCAAGTAAGATGAAATCAAGAATAAGTATTTCTGCCCAAGTGCCATTAAAATTGCTTCTCGTGAGGGTGCTGTTTCAGAGCCTCAAGTCTCATTGCAGCTTGTGAAAATTGATCCTAAGCAGATACTGATTCCAGAAAGAAATCCGTGGCTGCATTCAAGTCAAAAACTTGTGATGCTCAGGCAGTGTTTCTCAATTCAGCCAACTCGTGGGGATCTGCGCTGAGGAAAGGGAGTAACTGCGGAACTTTTCTTGACAGAGGATATGCTTTTGAGATTGTCATTTCTGAAAGGAGTTGAGTGTGGGAGAGAAGACAGGAAAGTAGTGGAGTACAGGGTTGGATATGCAGCTGTAACATCACAGAGATATTTTTCTGTGGAAAGACTCCTACTGTCAATTACAGGAAAAAAGATGTAGGGAGCAAGTAAGTATAGTGATGCATTACCAGTCTCTGTAAAAGTGCCAGGTAAATAAGGAGAATTTCACAGTCAACAGCTGAAGAGGGAGGCTGGGCCAGGAGAAAGAAGGTGGTACTTGAGTCCTCTCAGAAAAAAAAGCAGTTTCAGTTCTGTGAAAGGAGTAGGATCAAATCATCCTGGCAATTGTTCTGAGAGATACACTTGTTCCTAGCTGAGGAAAAATGTTTCTGTGATACAATTTAGAAGGTTTGGTTGGCTAATGGTTTCTCAGCTGATGTGGGGGGAGAGTCTCAGGGTAATGCAAGGAAGTGAACCGATCATATAATGTCTGTGGAATGAGTCCTTTGAAGAGTCATCGATAATCTGTGGTTTGCTGGTTGAGGAAGGAGCTAAGGGATGTTTTGTACTGTCCACTGAGGTGTTTCTTTGACTGTAAGTACAGTAATCAGGACTTTCACTCTCCTCCTTTTTGCTCGGTATTCTTGTGGATTTGCCAGAAATTATTTGTGATTAAATACTTAAAGGCCACTGAAGCTTCTGAAATAGATAACAGAAGCTGTTTGGACTAGGCAGCTTGCTACTGCTACATCATGTCAGAACGATTTATCTGCAGAGAGCAGAGATAATGTGCTGCACACAACAAACCAGGGTTTTGTACCACTCTTTACCTGAATATCAGAAGCCCAGACAAAGGGAACAGCCAGTTGGCAAGCAGGCCAACAACAAGGGCATAATCTCTCCAGAGAAAGTCAACAGATCTCTCTCAGTAAAGACACTAAGCTCATCATTTCACAGGCATTTCTATCAGCAGCAGATTCTGCCTCTGCACCACCCTCTCAGTTATACAAACAGATGTCCCTGAAGCCACAGAATGACCCACGTGCAAGAGCTGGGGCAGATGACTGGAATTTTAAAATAACTTTGATAATCATGCCCTATTTAATTAAGAAACTGTAAACATTTTCAGCCCAACCTTAACCAGAGTCTTTAACCCCTTATCCAGATCACCACACACTCCTGCAGAAAGCTGTACCTGCGTAGCTGAGGGAAGGAGGCAAGGGGAGGGGTTTGAGCAGTGATGGCCAGGGCTGTTTATTGCATGTCAAATGGGCTCTGGTGGGGCTCCCACGGTCTGCAAGCCACACTGATGATGGAAGTGTGGACCAAGGGAAAGCAACCACCAATCAGGACTCCTAGAAGGAGTACTGAAGAGGAGTTACCCACAGCAATTAGTACAAAGTGGAATCCATCTGTAAATACGATTGCTAGAAATCAGGAAAACATTTAAAAAAGCATCAGGTGGTATCAGTAAGATACAGGCCCTGCTGGATGAAGGCTCTAGGAGCTCTGAGGAGTATTTAGGAACTCATCTTTGGTATTCCACTAGACTGTGTGTTGTACGAGCACAAACTAAAAAGACTGTTTCAATTCTAAAGATCAGTGTGAAATATATGCAGAGAATGCTAATGGGAATGTATTAATAGATTTTCAGAACTTTTTTTGTAGCATGCTTTATATAGGTTGAGGCTTTTAGACAAACATCAAAAGGAAAAAAACAGGAAAAAAAGATTCTGTGGGAATGGGTACAAGAGAGTATTCCAAGGAACAAACTTTGCACCTCCACAGGTGAAGGTGATCTTGAGGTAATCACAAAATATAAAACCCCCCTATAATATAAGTTGGATAGGTCTAGTTGGCTTACAGTGAGTGTTAAATGCAGTACTTTCATGTATTCCATTTATACAATGACATTTTTAAGATCGGATTTGACACGAAGCAGTGTTCCAGAAGACTGGATTCATGTTCTTGCCTAGGTTCCTACTTGCAGGTTGATTAAAACCCTCACTCATGTGAGACTTCCTCCCAAGTGAACTTCTAAAGCTTAGGCAAGATTGAGCCCTGGACTATATTTATTTTATCTTGTAACTACCACGCTTGCTTATTTTATATTTTATTGGCCAGGAGCCTGACTATATTTATAACCTATTTGCCTCATATTTATCTCACCAGCCAACCTATCCAGTATTGGAGCTTGGCTGAAACTGGCAAATATAGGATCTGATATGTTAAAAAAAAAAAAAAAATCCAAATTAAATGGTACAGGTAGAGAGAGCAGCAATCTGGGTTATTTTAAAGAAACCTCAGATAGGGCTAAAGGGCAATGTAAGAACTTTGTTCCCACTGGAGTATACACATTGCAGGACTCAGGCTTAGTTATTACCAGTTGCTAAAGGCCATTGTAGGCTGGGTTTGACCAGGTGTCAAAGTTCCTGTGTTCTTGAAGCACATATGTTCTGCACATCTAAATGATCCCTGGGATTCTGGGCAAGCCCTGAGGTGTCACAGCCATTCTTGAAGGAAAAGAGATCCAGTAAAGCAATAGTTGTTTAATGCCAATGCTGTGGAGGTAGCAGGAATGGAAAAACATTTGGTGTGATTACATATTAAATTGTTCTGCAAAATATTTGTACATAAAATAGCATTGCTTAATGACTATTTTATGAGTTTGTCTTTGGAAAATCTAAACATTTACTACAATAATACATTGAAAAATAGCTCCCTGGAAAGCATTTAATTCTACAAATACTTTGTTTCCCAGCCTGTTCTGAACATGGCTCTAGGGCTTGTCTTTAATGTTATTTATCTCAGTAGAGAAAAAGAGACAGGTGAAAAAGCCTGGTATTAGTCTGCACTAAGCAGATGTGGGTTTGGCACTTACATCCAGTGTCGTCTCAGTCTCTCAGTGGCTTTAAAGTGCAGCTATGAAATGTAGAACCCTGCTTCCCTAGGAAGTTGCAAGGCACTTGGACTATGAAGCAATCGTGCTCCACAGGAGAGGAAGACAAGCTAGTTCGCAGGTCATTTGAAACTTGCTTTGTCATACAGAAGACACACAAACATGACATTGTCGATGGCAGTCTATATCCTAAGGAACTTTTTCAAAAAATAAGTGAGAATAAGAGAATCTGAGTTCAGGAGATCCCATGTGCAGCTCCTTAGCCAAGGTGCAGCTGTGACCATCCTCTGTCTTTCTGTTACTAGCTGGTTCTTCAGTGCTCTATGATACATGACAGGGATATTGTAAGGGAGTTTACAGCATGGACTTGGCTATTTTCACTGGAGGTTTTTGTTCCCAGCCGTAAAGGAAAGTGTAGAATAAAGAAGGAAAAGTGGAGGCTGCAATCAACAAAGTGAGGGTGGGTGGAAGGATAACAAATACCAGAACTGGTATGAGGCATGATTAAATTGTGAAAGGCTTTGAAAGTGAGAACAAGGAGTTTGCATTTGGAGCAGCAAAAGAGGAGAAATGACAAGAGAAGTGTGGAAAAAGAGTGATGTGCCCAAATGAATGAACAGTTCCAGATGGTGTAGCCAGAGAGGAGATTACAAAAGGGGGGATGTATAGGCCTTGGCTAGGACTTTCAGCAGAGCAAGCTGAGATGAACTGTGATACTTTGGAGATGCTGCATGAAACAAATGAGTGACATTTGAAGTACAGCAGCATCAACATCATCAGTAAAATTAGCAGTGAAAACTAAACTCCTCCCTGCCCCCTGACTGTGCATCGACACCTTAGACTGGGGCTCTCAGAGCTGCTGTAAGCTGTTGGTGTGCAGAAACAGACTTGAATTCTGAAGCAGCACACAGGTACCACTTGTGGTGGTCAGCAGAGTAGTTATATGTGTGCCCCTGTTATGAGCCTTGCAGGCTGTCCCTTCTCCAGTGAGACACTTTTGCTGTACATCAAACGGGAAAAGAGATTCATCTGTCTCAGTGAGTCAGCAGAACAGCATTAACTCTTTATGAAAGTGTCAATGCCAGCGAATGGGGCTGAGTCATCCAGGCAGATACAGCCAGCCTGATGCCCACCCATTCCTTCGGCTGGGAAGCAGTCCTGAGCTGCCAAAGAGAAGGTGCTAATATTTCCCATTCCGCTCATCAGTCCAGCATCGTTATTATTTGCAAAACAGCAGAGAGTTACTAATGTCATACTCAAAAAAACTATCAGCTGTTTCTGAGTTAGATAAAAACCAGATTTTAAAAGAAACAAAATGTTCTTAATTTCCAGGGAATTTGGTTGTTCATGGTACTTATTTTCCCAGCAATGGCCACAATCAGTATGGGCCATAATTGCTCACTCAAACCCCAAGACTTACACCTTTGCTAAGCTGAACCAGCTTCATGGAAGTCAAGGGAGTCAGAGCTTTAATTCTTAACTTTTAAAGGACTCTTGTCCTAGTCCGACAAAGTCAGCACATGAACAAGGCAGCTGATTGCTTTCAGCAGGACCCTGCACTCACAAATGCTGTTCTGTATGCTATTACGGACTCAACCTTAAAGCAGGGGTACATGAGGAAGAGCAAATGCCTATAAGCCTGATGGATTGAACAAGCAGCAGAGAAACACCAGCTCTTCAGAGAAAAAGATTTTCTATTTTCATGCAAATGTTCCCAATGTTCTGAAGCAGAAGGAAATGCTTAGAAAATACATGCAGTACAAACTGCTTGCTCTCTGAGAGTTTCATATTCACTCAGCATTACCTGCTCTTTCCACGAACTAGTAATCACAAAACAAGTAGGAAATATAGCCTCTGAAGTTGTGTGCCTGGTTCTTTGCTGAACTGACCAGGTTTAGAAGGTGTGCCTGGATATTTATGATATCTTGGCTTGATTCTGCAAATTAAAGAGGGATACATCTCAGCCCTAAGATGTGTATCTTAAATTAGTTTGTGGGATTTCTTGCTGAAACCATCATGTCAGATGCTACTGTTTCTAATACATACAAGTCCATCACCCACGTCGTTGAAATTGCCCTTGGCTCTTTTTACTATGTTGCTGTAAAGCACTAGAGCTGACAATTGGGTTTTTTTCTTCGCATGAAGACTGGTAGGTGGTAATCTGTCATAACTGTATTCAGGCTCCTCTTCTCGAGTTCTAGCTATGAATGAAGGCTTTGTTTCTCTTCTCACCTATACCCATACACTGTGCCCTAATCCTGCTGCAGTCAACAAACTGTGCTGATGGAACTGCTATGGCCCCCTGGTTTCCAGGCTCTGTTATACAAATCCCAAACTCTCAATTATGAGAAGGTGGCGTAGGCATGTTTGTGCCTTTGGTTACATCCATTGTAGCTGGATAAAATCATAGACATAAAAATAGGATTTAAAAATAATCCCCTGTATTCTTATTGCAAGACAGGAAAATTTAATTAGTCTCTATGGGATTTCCATGTGCCGTGATGGTCAGGGATGCTGACACCCCTGGACCACTAGAATAAAGTGGATAATCTGGGAGAGAGTTTATAATACTTTAATTAGCCTAATGCCTTACGAGAATATTATTTCTATTGTATTGTCTGCATATTTAAATATTGAATTAGCTCTCATCCCTGACATAAAGTACTCATTGGCTACCTTCTCTTCTTCATGCCAGATCAATAGCATCTGTGAGCAGCAGGTTAGATCAAAATCTGTTTTCCCAGCTTTACTGCACATGTACAAGTACAATGCCAGAAGAGAAAGTATTATATTCCACAAGGAAACAGTTCGCTCAGAAATTTGATTCAGGATTACCTGAATATCCTGGTTTAGAAGTTCCACAATTTCCTTTCTGTTAACTTGTGTTCATGCTTTTGCGTTTGATTTTGATGCGTATCTCTCGACACTGATGTCTGCCAATACACATATTCCTGCCTACAGTAAAACAGATGGCTTCTCTGTGCTACAGAGTGATAGATGTTAATCCACTAGTCATGACTTCTGAAGTATCTCCGAATGGATGTCAGAGCATTTATGTGCAGAGCCATATATAATATATACAAGGTAACAATATTACTTTTTTAAAAACCCCGTTGTAATTCTTGGACTTTCTGTTTTCAACTTTGCTGTGTTATCATCCCTGTACAGTTTTTGTTTTCTAATATGCTGATGTCAAATCCTTGCTCAGAAGGCTGGACCCTGACTCGCATGCTTAGAGGCTGCAGAATTTTCCCCAGGTAGCACAGGTTTTCTGCCTGCAGTATCTGAACCTGTACTCCCAGTCCTTCTCTTCTATGATTTGTACCTACTGTTCTGAGACAGTGTAACCGAGACTCCAATTTAGACATCTGTCACTAGGTAAACTGACCTGTTATAGTTTATTTTCACTTTCTGCCGGCCACTCTGCTTAAATGGACCTACTGAATGGCTGCTCCTAGGAGACAAGGAGCACAGTTTCAGTTTAGGGGCATTTTTATCTCCCTTCTATTCCCCCTGCTTCTAGCCTACAAATCGAAAGACAGATTTGATATGTCGGCGGTGATAAGAAGGAAGCCACATGAATGTTAAGTAAAGGTAGTTGCTTGTTAAACTGGTAATTGCATAAGGGGAAATACAGAGCTTAGTGCCGTATTTTAACCAAAAAAACTCCCAAAAAACGTGTGTCTTACAGAGAAAATCGTGTTGTAGGGACAAAATTAGGAAAAAATATGGAGCATTAGTCTTAGTTTGGCAGAATTTTTGGGTTTTATGTGGTTGGAGGAGGTGGGTATTAGACTCTCCAGCTGTTCTCCCTGTTGTCAAGTACACCAGTAGCTGGTTTTCTCTAGAGATTTTACAAATGCTGATGCTATTTTTGTCCCATAATTTTATACCTTTGAACACACACATAAGGAACAAAGATGAGTTTAATAAACAGGACTCACTGAGGCTCTACTGATAAGTGAAAATTAATACAGTTAAGTTTGTAGCCTTACTTCCTTATTCAAAATAGTGTCTTTAAGTATCAAACATAGACATGATATGGTAAAAAGATTTCCCCAGTGGTATAAGAAAATTATATAATTTAAGCAACATTGTCCGTAAAACTTGAATCTGAGGCTTAACTGACACAGGTGGTCTTGTGACAGTCCTTGGAAGAAAATTTGACACAAGAACTGGTATTTTTTTTGTGTGTCACTCTTGAAAAGAGGAGCTCGAGATATGCTTGGAAAAGGCATCTTGAAAGGCAAAGTCCAAAATCAGTTTCAAGGCAGTAAAGCTTCTTTTGTGAAAATTCTTGTTTACTATAATTAGAACTGGTTTAGGCTGAGGCGCCTTCCACAGGCAATTCTGACCTTAAATAAATGAATATAAAATCATTCTGAAGTAGAACTGAAAAATTAAATTCCTCAGGAAATTAAAATATGAAAGAAATTTGTTTCCAAGCTATTATTATATGGATTTTAAAGAGCTGGCTTACTACTGTCATGTCAATAACAAAAACTGCTTTGTGCCAGCTGTACTATCTTGATTAATTTTGCATAGACTTTTCATCAAATTAATGTCTCAAATATCCCACATCTGCAATATCATGTTTATATATTATCTAATTATTTAATACAAAATACAGAAGATAATACATACAAAAGTCAATGATCAAGCAATAACACCAAAAGCATTTTATTAAACTAAGCATTTCTACAAGATCACAACAAAACTAAAAAGGTGAGAGGGTTGGTTACATCACTGAAAATGGAACTAGAAAGTTGCAAGTTGTCACTAAATGGTTTGATTTCGACAAAGATACGTTTTGTACCAACTTTACGGGCCATGTCTTTGGCTCATTTACACACCTAACACTGCCCTGATTATTAGCTTTGTTAGAAAAATCCTTTGTAGAGATTTTACATCTGGTCACTCACAGATGGTCAAACTCTTCTAGTCCTCGTAATATAATGTGCCCAATGTGCCAGGGCTACAAAAAGGTATAGATAGGAATGCTAAACAATTTATTCAAAAGGCCAGATTACAGGGTTTATATCAACGTCACCCTGTTGATTTTGACAGAGAGATTTCTGATTAAGACAGAAGAGTGGGGAGGCCTGAGTCCATAAATTTGATTGCAATATGGCCAGGCATCTGCTGAAATAATGGTGTTCTCTGTGATTGCAGAAGTAATTTTTTGGGTCATGTTTTTCAGCTACTAGAAACTGCTTTTGAAGTCAAATCCCTTCAAAAAGCATTTGTTTCACAACAAGTATTTACTCCTGAGTCCCACAGGGACTGTCAGCACTAAATGAAGATCTCCAGGAGCTCACCACTGAAGTTGATCACTGTTTATATAAATGGTATACCTGTAGTACTGCTGCACCTGGGTCCATTCAGCTTGCTTCAAGGAACTTACAAGAGACACTAAAAAATTATATGGGTGACAACTTCGGCACTGCTCTTATACACAGGGAGCCCATGAAACTCTTCCAAGAGTTGAACGCCTATACCTACGGAGGACCCCGTAAATACACGTACACTTATATCTATATTGTTTACAGATAGTATTTTGTTCATATGAAAGCTTATTTTTATTTTCCTCTGAGTTTTCTATAAAAGCCAGGCTGAAACATGCAGTGAGCAATTTTGAGGCTCATTGTAACAACTGAGCTCTGAAAGGGAGGCAGTTTTGGGGGTGCCTGTGGGTGCCCCTGTAGCCCAAAAAACCCCCACAGACAAACAGCAGTAACAGTCATGCAGGATTTCTCTCCTCAACAATCCCAGAGGGTTCCAGTGCTTTTTGATTAAATTGAATAAATAATTCTTTTGACACCATAGGGTGTCATGACATTGCTCAAGATGAGCTCAGTGCTGATGGAGTGGGAACTAGGAGCATCACCACACAGGAACAGTGTGAATCTCCTTGGTTGCTGGAGCTCCTTCTGTGCAGCCAGAGGGGAGGCAGGGAGGGAAAGACAAAATGATCCTCAGGCACTGGAGGAACAATACATACCTGTGTGGGGCAGGAGACCTTCTGCTGGATACTTGCACCCCACTTTGGGAGCTGGCAGCTCTGCAGAGTGTGGAGGGGCAGGCTCAGTATTCTTCTCTCCCCATCCTTTGCCTGAAGTTTGCCATAAAGGTGAAACTGAGCCTCATTTGTCAGGAGAGAAGGAAATGATCCCTCAGGTTAGCAAAGCACTCAGAGACCCTTTGGGAAGAAAAGTGCTACGTAAATAGAAGCTGATTCCTACAGGTTATTAATAGATGTATCTGCAAAAGTAATGTGAAAACTACAAAGGAAAGATCATTCTGAATTAAATTACCATAATTTTTTTCATTGCTGTCTCTTTTCAGGAGACCTGGATTATGCTGCTAACAATGACAGGTTTGAATAAGAGACAGGGTTTGTGTGGGCCAGAGGTGGGAACAGAGAAGGAGACTAATTATATCTTTTTTTAACCTTTGTATGCAGCTGGGCAGGATAAAAATGAATTATGCAACCAGCAACTGAGCTGTTATCGCAGTGGAGGCTGCAAAATGGTTCCCAGGTCATCCAGAAACATGATCTAACCTGTCCCATTTCTTCTGGATCTAACCACTTTACAAATCATTACATAAAATTGGTATTTTCTGCATACTTCACCTAAAGCTCATGTAATTATCCTATGGACAAAGCAAAACAGATTTATCTCACCTGCTCTTACCGCAACAATGCAGAGGGTGAAGAGCAAGCACTGATGTGGTCTGGGAGAGCTAGAAGTAGCACTCTTCAGTGTACCTTTGGAACCTGGGTTTAACAGGCTAAAGATGATGGCACTGCTTTTACAGTCACTCAGATGTGTCATTTGAAGACTTTATTGTGTGGTATTTATTCCAATTTTAAACCATGTTTTGATGTGAAGCTTTGTTCAAAAGTGAGAAATGGATGGGAAGGTGCAGAGGAGCCTTTAATGCCTGTATTACTCAGCAAAGTGGCAGGTGTCTGACCAGAAAGAGCCCCTCTGCAGGCAGAAATTATGGAGAAATGGAGGAATGTGTTCCCATGAAATAAGAACTCCTTTCTCTCTGCTCCTTGACTTTCCTGCCCAAAATTCAATTCAAACTACAATTTAATCTAACTGGTCTATTTCTGATATGCTGTAGCTTTACCACTTTAAAGGGGGTCTGGCATGAATTGGAGTATGTCTCTAGCAAAAAATTCGATCCTCCAGCCTTGAATTTTTGCAAACTCTATTCACACCATTTTGCAGCATCAAAACACAGGGTCTGTGCCCCACAACAAATTAAAACTGTGTGACACCACAGGCTTGTTATGAACAGAGCTTTTATATGTTGCTCTGCAACACTTCAGCCTTATCAGACTTGAACTCTGGAGGCTGAATGAAGTGTCTTTGAGAATCTGAACCCAAACTTTGCTCAGTTTTGCATCAGTTTCCTAGTTCTAATTTGGTCCAGTACAGTATTTATTAAGAGTGATCCAGACACTAAAAGGCTTTAAGACTTGCAGCTTGAGCCAATCTACCCAATTCAAGAATTTTGGCTACTTCTTTTCATTTTCACTCTATTTTTTTCTCAAGGAAATAGCATCAATTATGTCTGTGTTTTGAAAAGAGGGTAAAGAATATGATGCATTTGTTTATTATTGACTTACAGAAAAGGGCAATATATCACAGGAATAGCTGTGCCTGATGGTGTATAAAATACTCTGATAGATTAAATCTTCCTGTGGATAACCTGATACCTCAAAGATGAGTTCATGCCATTTCTTTGTCTTAAGTAGTGTAAAAAAGTAAAAAATGAAGTGGAAATACTGTACTGAATAAGTTACAAGACAAATTCTGTTCTGGAAGGTCACATTTTACTGAATTGAGAGTTTCCCCCATTCTTCCCTTACATAATCTATGGCCTTTTTGGCATTTGCAGTCAAGAACCTGTGACTTTGTGATTGTTTAAACTCTTAAATGCTCGGTAACCTACTGCGACCTAAGTGACTGAATGCATCCTCACTAAACTGCAAATAATGACCCAATTAACCTGTAGCCTGTGCCAGTATCTGTAAAAATGGCCAAGTCAGTTTTTGTACATCATCCCAATAGGGCAGATCTGTTGATAATTTAGATATAGTGTATAACACCAATGCCTGTGTTAGGAATTTCCCAGTCAAAATATCAGGGTTGCTTCTCTAGAGGTATCTGTCATTTACTTGTCATCCACTTGCTGATATGGCCTTCAGAAGACAGCCTTTTCTGGAGCCCTCATCAGCACCCACAAGCATCAGTCACAGTGGGGAACAGTCTCCAGCACCCACGTCTCCTGGATTGGGCTCTAGGTCACACAGTTTGTGTCCTCCTAGCGTGTTTTGTCCAGTGAGAGGAATGTGAATGGAGCTCCTGAGCTTGTGAAGGTCCAGCAGTGTTAATACCTATAGCTTATTTGTCAGGCCAAGCAAGTGGATACAATCCAGTGCTGCTGACACTCCTTTATGACACCTCATGAGCAGTGAGGTCAGCATTTTAGCTCCTGTTTTCTAAACCCTCTATTGGGCTGATCTTGCTTCAGAATCAACTTTGCAGTGTTCTGCTGGATGTGGAACCAGTAAGCCTGAAGGGATGGGAGGGCTTGTGAATGCAACTATGTCCTCATGACATGAAGGCACGTGCATGTGTTGCACATCTCTGGCCTCTAATACATTCATTCCCAGGCAAAGGAAGAACCCGTGCAATAGGCACTTACCACAAACATAATCACGACTGCCCACAAGGAGCAAACTTCACATAAGCAGAAGGAATCAATCTAGGAATCAGCATCACATCCTGAATGCCATGGAAAGTTATCAGCAATCCTGCCCCAGCAGAGAGAGCTTGTGAGTGTTTGCATTAGTTCTGAAGAAACAGATGATAGCAGCAAAGCAGCTTTAGGACAGAAATCACTGAAAACATTTTGAGGAACTAAGGAACTGGAATTGCATTTGGCATTCAAGAAAGAAAGAAAGCAAGCAGCTGTTGGCTCATATATATTTATTTAATTTTTTAAGGGTTTTTTGGGTAAAAGTGCTGTTTGCTCTATCAAAGCAGCACTCAAGGTGTGCAGGATAGTGCTGCCCATTTGCCATACCTAGACAGATGCTTGTATGTCCCAGAAATATCATCTTTATTCTAAGTGAAAAAATGATACCCAAATAGGCAAAAATTAACAAAATGCATATATTTCACATTACTTCAGCAGGAGGTTACACTGGAATGAAATCACTGGTGCTCCTTCCAGCACAGGTGCCACCTTGAACACCAGCTCATTTATCCCTAAGCCTGGTGCTGTTTTCTTTGCCAGCCTGTCTCAAAGGGGCAGTTTAGAATGCACATGGACACGAGGCTTTGACTCCAGCTGCAAATAGCACTTGTGGAGCAGGGGAAGGCCATGTAGGTGGAGCTGAATGTACATGTGGGGAAGGGGAGGAACGTCTTGCAGCCTTGCCAACAGCTCCTTGGTGATGTAGGGGCTGCTTGTGGACCAGCACCACTTCTGCCAGCACCCGGAACGCTCAGCATGGCTGATAGACAGTGGGTGCTCATTGGTTTTTCAGCAATGCTTTTTTTTTTCCTGAATGGGAGGTGCAATTCCTAATTTCTTCTTAAAGTAAACAAATAAATATAATTCCATTTCACCATTCCAAATCAAGGCAGAGAAAGCAATACATAGTCTACATGGACACAGCTACCCTTTGAGGAGAGAGACGTTTTCCATTCTGGGCACCAACAGAGGCTTTGCACTTCAGCCATCTTCCCAGGCAGCATTTTTAATTAAAGTTGTAACTTATCCCAAGGAAGGATCCAGAAAATATCTGGATCTTTCTTCCTTTTGTCAATCCTCTGCCCTAGGCAAGGAGATAATGAACTAGTCACTTCAAAATAGTGCTCACCGTGAGCTAATTTATTTTGTTATATTATTGAGCTTGAGGGTTAGTACAGACTGCACATTTCTCCCAGAAATGACAGAATATTTTGAGCTGACTGATTTGAGACCTCAGTGGCTTTAGTTTTCTGCCTGCTTGAAGCTTTCTTCCTGCTGGAGAAACAAGTCCAGTGAGTCACTGGGAAGGGCACTGCAGTAATGGATTGCATTAGGGGCACACGCAGAGAGAGACATGAGGTCTCCCATGAGGGATGTGCTGGTCCATGAGATGACAAGAGTCACAGCACTGCAGCTGGGACGTGAGTTTTAGCAAGGCCCCTAGGGGCATGAAGCCCCACCAAAAAGCACCCTGTGCACATGGAGCAGTGCTGCTGCATTTCTCTCAGCCCACAGTGTCAGAGCAGCTGTTGTGCCCAGCTCCAATGAAGCCAGCCTGGACATGCAGTACAGGGAATCACAAAGCTGGGTAAAGACTGTGAAGCTGTGGAGATACTTGAGCCTTCATCAGAGAAGGGGGAACACATTGCATGAGGGCTGACAGTTCTGGAGCAAAGAAAATGAGATAGAAATAATCTCTTGTAAGGTGAAGACTGTGACCTCATCGCGGATCTGTTTGCTTGAAAAGTATTCTTACAGATGAGCTAAATGGAAATCTGTTTTGTTAGGAAACTCATCTCAAGTTTAGCTCCACTCATCTCAAGTTTAGCTCCAGATTTACAGACAGCAGGGGACCTTTCTACTAATTGGAGTCTAGCACCAGTTGGGGCTAGCAGAATTTTTATACAAAACCTTTTAAGGGAAGAAAATCTTTTAAGGAAGGCCTGTGCCATTTTTACCAATCAGATTTTTTTGTGTGTTACTCAAAAGTATGTGAAAGGCAAAGGGTGAGAGTAAACAGCAGGTATTATTTCTGATCAATTCACTTCCATTATTTAGACTTGGGCACTTGTGAAGCTGAAACTTCAAGTAAAGCTCGTAAGAGGATGGAATCAAAGGCATAAAAATGCCTGTAGGAATCTCAAGAACAAAGTGGCTTTGTGAAGTGTACTTTTGGTCTTGGAATATGGGAAGAGTTTGTGAAACCTAAGACAGTCTTTATTGAACTAACATTGATGTCCAACCTCCTAATGAATTCAGGCTCTCGTTTCCATTCATTGATATTTTTCTTTAGACCCTTTCCTAAACTTTAATCCCTTTCTTCAGAGGAGGAAACAAATTCCTATCTACTGTTGGACACCTGCTTATATCCCATCGGAACCAGACATGAAGAGATAATCTAATTCTTTATTTAGATTTATGTAATCTAATGCCTGTATTTGTGCATTTCTTGATGGACTTATCTAGATTTTCCTACACAGTGATTCTCCTGTGGTATATTTATATCAGATTATCCCGTTGTATATTTATATCACCCTGTAGAGTTTCCATTAACACCATCAAACATTCAGCCTTGAGCAGTTACAGTAACTGCACAGGACCTGGAAAGGAAATCTCTCTATTTATAGTTTAGTAAATCAGAAACCTACATGGTAACACTTGTTGTAATTCAACAGTAGGTTTTTAACAATGTAAACAGAAACCAGAGGAATCAAATCTAAAATAACATCGATTTTAGTTGAAGGGAAAATATGTAAAGATGAGAAAATTAATGAAAACCTGCCTGTTCACTGTAGGTAGACCTTATTTTTGAAAAAAAAGAAAAAAACATATCAAAAATTGTATGACATTCTTTTTCTGAGTGCAGTATCATACTAATTATTTTTTATTCAGTAGTGGTGATGTTAGTGCAAGTTCTCTGTCTCTTTTCATAGTTCAGCAGCTTCTTTAGTAGATCACTACAAAAGCTCCAGGTTTTACTCAGAGATGTTTTCCAAACAGGGTCATTACTGTTGGGTGATCAAGATGCTGTCAACTGTACAGCGAGCTCCCAGTCTTCATCCTGTGCCCATATCTGCCCGTGGCTCTGGCCAGTTGTTCTTTCTTGGTTCCAGCAGTGCTGCCTGAGAGCAGCACTGGTTCTGCTCATGGCTGTCCAGAGACTCAGAGCTGCCCAGCACATGGAAGTACCTGTTTGCCTGCCCCCTGCTCTGCTTTGTCAGCTCTGTTTCATCTGCCTGTGACTCTTGGTTCACATTCATCCTTTTTTTCTGAACCAGGTGAGGGAGCATTCACAAGGTCCCTTCCTCTGGCACAGCTGAAGCAGTGGCAACAAATACAAATGGAGTGACAGGCAGCTGGAATGGTACAGCTGTTTGCAAAGAGAATTTCTGTGTGTATATATGTGCATATATAGGTATGTACATTTTATGATCTGATCATTTCTCCTTCAGAAGAAAAATGGTTTGCACTCTGCAGTGAGGAGATTCACCTCTGTTATCTAGTAAAGGGGCTGTTTCTGCCACAGTCAGAGAAAAACAATGGCCCTTTTTCTAAAGAAGAGCTCTTTGAAGCCAGTCCACCATGACTTTGCAGAAGGGTTAAGGAGCTTATTCTCTTTCTTGAACCCAAGACAAAGGCTTCCCTGAATGAGTCACCCCACTCCACACCCCAGTGTGGTTTTCACGGGATGTCTGAAGAATGAAAGAGGATTGAGTTTTTATTTTTAACGTACCCATTTCCTTTTGCTGTGCTGTGAGTTGAAAAACCTTCATTTGTGATTTCAATGCTGTAGGGTAACTAGTTTCCTAAAACTCTCCAAAGCCAAGAGATTTGCAGTCATACCATATTACATGTTTATAACTATACTTGGGAAAACTTGCGTGACCCAGAAATGTTTGCCAATATTTAAGGAGATTTGCTGAACATTGAATGGATCTCTCTTACCATTTTGTGATGATTCTCTGCAGTCCAGATACTGCCTTTTATCTTGGTTCTTGTAAGAAAACATCTCTTCCCACGTTCACCTCTTCTGTAGTATGCATAAACTTATTTAGTGTACGTATTACTGAATACTGAATGATTAAATTGCTAAGTTGGATGGATTCAGTAATAACTCATTTTACCATCAGATTAAGTCCTGCTTTTCTTTTCATACTAAGAGTACTTGGTATACTTATTTTTGGCAGTACACTGAACCTAAGTCAGTGTTACTTAATTTACAGCACATCCTTGATATATTCTGGTCCGTTAAACAAAGGAATGTCTTCACAACCTCTTCCATAGACGAATTATAGCACTATTTGAATGTCTGCATTTGAAACATTCCTTTGCTGTAGCCCACGTAGGACATTCAGTTCCTTTGATCACACTCCCATGTGGGATCTGGGTAGCTATGACGCGATGGTAAATCCTGTGCTTGCTTTATGGAATAAGCTTGATTTTGAACTTAAACAAATGAAAGGTGAAATTTTTTCCCTGTGCTTACAATCCTTATCTTTGGCTTGCAAAAGGAGAAACAACCAAGAAATGCTGAAAGTGGAAAAATCTGCTGGATTCCAAAGGTATTACTGCCAAGAACCCAAATATGTAAAACACAGACAATCGAATAGTCAAGGACATCTTTTCGTAACTCACAAACTCCAAATTATTTCAAGTGTCTTTATTTTGCTATTATTAGGAGCTTGACTTGCGTAAAATGTTGTGAGATGAAAATATTGTGAATATGAATAACTATAGGACGTATATAATTACCAAAAAAATCTTATTGTGATGAAAATGTGTAATAGCCATAACTATATATTGAGATATGTAAGTCCTTATCATACATATAAAGAAACTTATTTTTTTCTAGCAGATGGGGTATTTCATTCTATTTCCATTCCTTTCCCAACAAACAGACATTCAGTGTAGGCAAGTTGCATTGGTGTGCTTGTCAGACGTTCGCTTTCTCAAAGGTATTTAGGCAATTCTGATGTCAAAGAGAATTTGTTACCTAAAACATCACAGAGGATCTGGGCATAAACTCCTCACAAAAAAAACCCCCAGGATGAAGCATGTTTCAATTCCACTAAATTTGGTGGCATTTCCCCATGTACAAATAGCATAATTTAGACTGATAGCTATTTGCATAGTTGGTCAAAAAAAGCTTAGAGGGGAAGGAAAAAGAAAACAGGGGTAAGGAAAAGCAGAGAACAAGAGCAAAGAGTCCTGTAATTCTAGAGAAAAGGGAAATCAATTCTTTGAGGATTGGAGAAAGCTGAAGAAGGAGTAGGAAGAATCCCCAGACATGGTAAAGAAAAGTTCTTACAAGACTAAAAACAAAATTTCAAATGTTAGCAATTACTTTCAAGGTGTTATCAGCCATCGCTGGTGTGTTGTCATGGGGAGAAAAAGGCATTGCAGCATCAAAGGAAACAAGGAATCTAATGAAGAAAGAAATTAAAGGAGTAATTTGCATCTATTTGGTGGAACAATCTTCAGAGGCACTTTTGTTAATTAGAAGGTTTGAGCTGCACATATTAGAGTACTGAGAGGCTGGTGGAAGTCTCCAGACGTGTTTTGAGGCAGCAATTTGTGTGGTCACAGAACATTTCTATAGCATCACAATTTATCAGCGAATTGAGTTATTTTTCCTTCGTCACTTGAAACTTGACACTCAGAAGGGAAAATGACTAGCTGCTTGCAGGAGCCTTTTTCTCTGAGCAAACATAATACTTGAAAGCTCATATTTTCTTCCAGAACTTTTGATACTCCCTCTATGCACTGGGGTGTGACTATGAGAGTCCCAAGTCTTAATTGTGACCGTTTGCTCTTCTCGTGTTGTGGGTTTTATCAATTTCTTATTATAGTTTTGTGAGTGTTTAGAGGTCTAGATATCTGTTCTGAAAAAAGTAAATAAATAAAATATACGTAAAGGGAGAAAGAGACTAATTCTCTGCTCCACTAAAATTAATGAAGACAGAACAGCAACCAAATTTAGCATACTTTCTGGTAGTGCTCAACACTTCAGATGTTAGGTGGATTTTTTTTTTTTTTATCATTAGCATCTAAAATTTCAAATTACAGAAGCTGAGTTCTTAAATCCATATATATTTTATGAATCAAGAAAAAGTCTTGATTTGTCAAGACTTCTTTACATGTAATGGAGTTGAGTAAAACCGAGTAAAACCGAATTTGTTTTTCTACAGACTTTTTTTAACCACAGACATAGAACTTTTCACCTTATATACAGGAACTCCCTCAGTCTGAATGCTTTTTCCTTCCTTTCTACCTCTTATTTCCTTCATCTGGGCCTTTCTCTGGTCCCCACATTCTCCATTCCCTGGCTGTGTCTCCTGCTTCAGAATATACCACGTGCCTGCCCCTTTCCTGTTCATCCAGCACTGTTCCTTAGGTGGATAATTGCCTGCAACCATTTCACCCAAAAACAATTACTTCCCATCCAGTCTCATATCCTTGATGGAGTCAAATTGATTCAGAGCCTAAAATTATCCCTGAGGTCAACTTCACCAACATAAATACAGGGGATTTAACTCTGTGTTTTCCTTTCAAACATGATTTTAAAAAATTTCAGTCTTATATAGGTTTTCAAAACATATTTTCATTGAAAAGTATGAAAGCAAAAGCTCATTAATTCCCTTTGAGTAATACCTATTCTTTGCACCCAGCAGCTGTTGCAAATATAAAAATCTTCTTTTAAAATCAAAACAAGCAGTCTGCTTTCACAGCTTACTTGCTTTTCCCCTCATTACCGATCTTTTGCTGTAACCATGGATCTGTCTGTAATGACGTGTTTTGTGTATACTAAACTTTGTATTGCTGAAAAGGCACTGACCAAACTTGCCTGGAAGTCTCAGATGAAGATTGCTTAAAGGATGTGGCTGAAACAAAAAGGTGTTTCTACCATTCCATAAATAAATCCTCCTAAGTGTAAATTGTGACCATTCCTGTCTTCATCTGAACAATTCAGGTTTTTCAGAGCAGCATTTATGTAAGATTAGAGAGCTGTCTCCATGACATGATGCTCTGCTTCTCTTCACCATTAGTTGGGCGTTAGTTGTTCTGGCTGTAAATAGACAGGCACAGATGGTACCACGACTCTCCGAGCCTCCACACATCTTGCACTGCAAGGATTTTTGTTATTCTTGCTATGTCTCTAGCAGCTCCTACTCTTTCCTAACAGTTTGTTGAGAAGAAAAATGGAAGGCTGAAGAACAATCAGTCCCTTTCCTCTCTAGGACTGCCAAAGTCTTTAGACAGGACAGCAGCATTCATTTTTACCTTTTTTCTTTGCTGGGAGAACCCAGCCATGGCTCGTCAATGAAGCAAAATTTCTGCCACCTTCTTTAGGTGAAGTCGGTCCTCCCCAAGACAGCTGAGATGCCTGAGACAGACAAGATGCCCCAAAAGCATTAAATTGTGAGAATCAAGTGGTACATCCTCCCTCAGTTCCCTACAGCTCTGATCACCACAGTTAAAGCACCATGACAAATAAAAGAGAAGCTGGTATCTTGAAAGACTGCCTCAGCGCACAGGAACAGCATTTGCAGGAAAACAAGCTGGAACAATTAGCAACACTGAATCGGGAGAGAGCATGGATAAGAAGCATGTGACAAATTCATATTCCCCGCTCCCCATGCTGGCCATGGAGAAGGTAAAATGGATGCTGCTCATTAGCCTTTCACATAACAGAAGAACAAGATGTTAACTAAAAGCCAACAAATTGAAATCTGATGAAACAAAGTCAGTTTTATTGAAAGTACAGTTAACCTGATACAATAACCATTGAAGCCAAGAACTTAGTGAAGCTATAAAAAGGATTAGATGTTTCTATATACTATTAAAATAGTAATTTAATATTTTCTCTGTCCCATCTCATGTATGGTTATAATCTTCTGGGTCTCTAGAGAAGTAAATTTACTAACATAAATATAAGAAGTAGTCTCCTTTTCTGTGAGCAGGCAAATCTCCTATTTGTTTAGTACTTGGTTTTTCATCATCTTCCTCTAGAGTCTTGTGGAATGGAAGAATCAGTGACTTGGTAATGGGTGGACCATTCACCTGCTCCTTGACAGCAGTTCCTGCATTTTCACCTGTGAAGCTACTATCAAGAAGAAAAATGATAAAGGTTAGTCAGTGTTCATGAATGGCTCTTCTCACTCCTGGGCCTCATATTTTTTGTTTAAATCTGGATAATATTTTTTTGAGATCTAAGCTTTATCAGATACGCTAATGCCACTGGAGTAACAGCTGTAGACGGAGAGGAATTTTCTCTTTCTCCACCCTCCTTCCTCCAAAGAAAGACATTGAAATAGCAGCAATGCAGCTGTGAGCTTGGTGTGGTGAAATACAGACCCAATCCACTGGGTTTCATGGCCAGGGGATGGCTTGCTCCCTCTTCATCCACCTCTTTGATATGACTGCAAACTCATCCACTCATCCACTCTGTAATGATACAGCTTATCTTTATCGTGTGGCAAGACAAAAAAGCCCTCCTTTTACAGGGAGGCACGCCCATGTACACCAGCCATGGTCTCTGGTCCCCAGAGAGCTGTGGGCAAGCAGGAGCGGTGCCAGAGCCTGGACCACCACACACAGGCCTCCTCTTACCTGCTGCTCTGCCCTGCTCAGGGGAGTTTATCTACACCTGTATTTATCACCCCATCAAAGCCCTCTCTTAATCAAGACCATGATATCCTCCTACAGGGACAGGCTTGCAGGAGAGGAAAGTGTGATGAAAATATTGAGAGAAGGAACATCATGGCCCACCTCCTTTTAATGAAAGGATTTTCTGAGAACAGTCCATCAAAAGGGACTTAGACACCTAAATGATAGATGAGTTTCCTGGAATTGCAGTGTTTCAACAGGAAAAGTAAAAAGCACCTTAATATTGAATAGAAACTGTGACTGTCATGTAGAAATAAATCTATGACAATCTGCAGAGGAAGCAGTTGAAGGCATGAAAAGCCTGATGAGATTATAAATAATATCATATATTGCGTTACACCATGCTCACACAATTTGTATTTCCTCAGCTACTCAGTATAGACTGCTATCAGTTCACCCCTTATCTGCTGCAGACTTTGGCAATCACTTTGCTCCCCCACAAACGAGACAATTTGGATACTGACATGCAGAAATAGGAGGTGTCTCATTGCGGATGCCAATGTAAGTGGCAAATCTGGGTGAAATCCTGGCTGTGTGAATGGCTCAGGATATGCCAGCATGTGTTGGAAAAGGCAAGTAGAGTTGCAGTTCTTTGAAAATGTGAAGACAATTAAATATATAATTCACTTGATGGAGTCAGTGGTGATGACTTTGAAGTCTGTGGAGTGGTTTTGCTGGTAGTAGTCTTGTTCAGGCTTTTCTGCGTTCTTTATCCTGGATGTTGTGCAGGCATTCCCAAGGAAGCTTGCAGACCTATCCTGCTGCAGAATGCAGGATATGGTCAATTCTTCCATGCTTGGTGCCTTCCAATTAAAACAGTCTGCCTTCCTAGAACATGTGCATTAACTGGACACATGTGGTTAGGATAGATACAGAACTGCAAAGGGAAATTTATGGGCATCAGCATCCAGTGTCACCTGAATGCAGTGCTTGCAGATCTGGGAGACTCTCATGTACTCTCTTGCTTAGCTGTCTGTCTCACCAGCACGCCCAAGCTTGCCTTTGAGAGCTGGACAAAAAGCCTGGCATCTACCATGCAGCACCACAACGGGATGAGCCCCCAAGGAGGTTTGCTTTGGAGGCCGCCATGGGGGTCTTTAATAATATTCCTGATTTTTTTCTGATTTCTGCCAACTGAACACCGTGTTCTGACGATGAATAGAGCAGTTAGAGCCAAGTCCACGTCTGCCACTTAAACCCTAATGCTTTGGCGCTGAGGAGAGCTGCTTGCGGGAGTTGCTAGGTAACTGTAACCTGCTCACAGCTTATGTGAGCCAGCGAGATACTTCTGATGATGTCATGATTCAGATTTGTATTTCATCTCTTAAAAGAGTTTTCTCTCCGTTTCTACAAGAACAGGTGCGTGGGGGAGTTCTTCAGTGAGGCAGAACTTCTCTAGCCCAGCATGCTTATGCAGCTTAATTTCACTCTTGAAAACACTGTAATAAAGCAATATTGACCAGGGCTTCTCAAAGTGTGATTTTAAGGGAGAACTTAGAGCTGTTTGGGCCTCTATTATCTCCTAGACACCAATTCAGTGGAAATACAGATATCTTCATTGGCTACTCCGCAGCCTGCATATGAACAAAATGATGGCTTACTTTCTGCTATTATTAACGTATAACAGGAGTGTCATGATTATGCTTTTCAAGAACACAAAAATCCAAATATTACATGTCAGATATGGACTAAACCTGGGAGTTATGCTCCTTCCAATACTAACTACATGCCTACCTTTAATATTTATTACAAGGAGAGTCTAGTTATGGCAGTATGTGACCTTACAAATGTGTGTAGCACATCACTAACAAGGCAGATGGGAAGAGCTTCTTCACCAAGATGCTTTGAACATGTGGTGATGAGTATAGGATTGATGAACAGGAAACCTCAGAACTGTGGGAGATCTAACAAGCCAGGACTCGAGAGACTTCAGCCCTAAACCTGGGCTGAACAAAGACTGCAAAGTGTGTGTTTCCTCATTCCTAAACCAAGAGGGGATGCACTCCTACAGCATGGTGAGTCTCAAGGCTTTTTAGTGGCTCTCTGCCCGTATGGGAAGGCAGGGTATGAAGGCAGGGGACTGATCGTGTCTGTGTTTTTGACACCCACTGGGGCTCTGCAGATGCATTTCTCATTTCTCCTGGTTTCTTCCCCCAGCCTATCAGTAAGAAACCTCTCTCCCTGAAACCCATTCTCTGCTTGGAGATCCTCTTGGGTTCAAGAGTATTCTGTAATCTTTGAACAGGCCATTTTGCCAGGAGCATCAAACTGAGGCAGGAGCTGGTGCAAAAAAGGAGAAATCAAACCCTTTGTTTCCTGTCCTCTGCTTGTAACACTCATGCATCCTCTGGGAGCTACTGCCTTCATCCCTGACACTCCTAACTCTATCTATTGGTTTTTCTCTCCCTAGTTGCCTGTCTGATTTGATCTTCTTTCTCTTTATTTCTGTCTCTTGCTGTCATTCTCCCCATGTGTGCTGCTCTTCCCCATGTGTGCGAATCCCTAATCAGTGCAGAGCTCAGGTCCTAGGCGTGTGCTGTGCCAGGCTGCTGCGACAATTAGCTAACATTTGGAGAGTGCTATGTCTCCAGCGTGCTATTTTAAGATGCACAGTCTTGATCACATATACGGGTCTACCTGGCAGAAAAGGAGCTGAGACAGAGCATACAGCTGATGTTCCCTAGGCTCTGGATGAATGCCAGTGTTAAATGTACTGTTTAGCACAGGGAAGACCATTTTCTGCAGAGAGAGGTCTAGCAGGCACTAATTAGGACAGGCAGAGTCCAGTGGGAAGGATGATATATCTCACTGTCAGCAAGTGCTTTGGTATTTTCATCTATCCAGAGTGATGAGACAAGAACCCCCCTCCCTCACAGATGAACCACAGGAACCTATTCTTTGTGTCACCTCCACAGAAATCACCGGGATCATTTGCATAAATACGATCAAACCTGGGGAGTTCAGCTGGTTTATGGTACATTTTTTTATACATGCTGTGCATAGAAAGAGAATAGATTTTCACTCTGTTTAAACTGTACAAGGTCACTGAATTGAGCAGGGACCAAGTAATGGTAGGAACATTTTTCTCCCCTGCTTCATGGTATGATACCTCTCCTGAAACATAATACATTTACTGTCATGGCCAAAGAGCAGAGCAGACCTGCCAGTCCTCTAGTAACCCTCCTGTTCTTCTGCCTACAATTTTTTAACTAGTTGAAAGCATTAAGTAAATGAGAACAATTACAATTGCTGGTCCCATTAGGAAACTATTCTTTTCATGTATATTTTACATACGGAGACATTCTGCTAGATCTAATTTACAAGCAAGAGTCTATGAAGAATTAAGTGACTGAGATTCCTCATTCTTCACATTTTCATTTTGTTTTCTGCTTGATTCCCTGTGTGTTCTGATGAGCCAGAGATTAACGCACACTTCACAAAGCTTCCTGGTATTTTATAGAAAGTACCCAAGGATTTTGTACAGCTGTCCAGCAATGGCAGAGCAGAGGGCTCCAGAGCTTAACAGAATGATCAAATATATAACTTGAGCCATGTCAGTTTGCATCATTAAAACTTGGAACTAAAGATTTGATGATTTTCAGAAGTGAAGTAAATGAAGACCAGTGTAAGAACTGAACCAAAATGAGGATTTAAATATATCCTTCTCTTAATTACCCAGCACAATCCTATCATTAATAAATAGCTTAAGTGCCAGGTAAAAGGAAGTCAATTACCTAGAAAACTGGTAATCATCTATTGAGTTGTCTAAAAAACCATCACTTTCCAGTAACACAGTGTAATATTTATGAGTTACGACTAGTGGTGATAGTTTCTCAAGGCAGATGATCAGACTATACATAAAATAAATCAGACAGCAGTAGTTTAGGAAGGTGTCATTAAAGTCCACCTTTAAAATCTCATAACTTTCCAATGCAATCACTCTGGGGAATGAAGTTTTTCATTGCTTAGTTCCTTTCCAAAGATGATTCCTTTTAGATGTTCATAATTATTCTAGCTTCAAATCTGCATTTGTAGAACACATGATATAAGCATACTGTTTTGTCTGATTTACAGAGGTATCTGCTGATGAAAAAGTATGGTGATACAGGATAAGGGGTGGTTTTAAGAGGGTACATGTAACTCAACAAATGTTGCAGGCCAACAATAAATGCTTCACTGTACAAGCTGATGATGGCAATCTGATAATTCACAGGGGGAAAACAATTTTTTTCAAAGACCATTTTTATGCTATTTTGTTTTGAATAATCTGATTTTTCTAAACAAGAGATGTGTTAATAAATGTTCATTAAAATACCACAGAAATTATAAGCAGTGTTTGAGTACCCTTTCTTGGGATTAAGGTTTTGAAATAATTCTCCCAAGGTTTGTATTCTGTTCTCATCTCATTGTTCAGAGACAGCTTGCAGAAACAGTTATAATTTATTATGCTCTAAAGAAAACAGCTTTCCCAGATGAAGATGTATTAAGATCAGCTGGGCTTTAATAGTTCAATTTGTGTTTGCATTGTAACAGTTAGTTACATTTTCAGTTTTTAGGAAAAACCATGGTTGCCCTGTCCCATAAGGCATGATTTTCAGCATTTCTGTGGCAGCTGTCCCCCAGTGCTGAGGACTCAAGTCAGATCCCCTTGGGCATGGAGCAGTTCAGCCCTGCTCTGTTCACTTATGACAAGGAGACTGGAAGCATGATAAAAGGTGCTTCTCCCCAGCCTGCATGGATACTTTAAATTTCCAGAAAAATGATTCTGTGTGACTAAAACAAAAGTAGGTGCCTTTTATCCCAGCTCCAAAGGTTGTTCATGGCTGTTTATTCAATAGCAAAGTTCTTCCAAACAAAGCTTTTCCAAAGGGGTAGCTGTCCCCCCCAATACATCCCTCCAGGGAGCTGAAAAGCAGTGACAACTTGGAGGTCCCCCTGAAGATGCCAGCAGCCACTGCACAGGGCTGAGGCTTGCACTCCCAAGCACCCTCCACAAAGACAGGGTGGCCATGCCATGCTGCTGCCACTGCTTCTCCAGGCAAGTGTCACTGCTGAAGTTGGCTACAGCCTCCGAGGAAAATGATGAACAGTTGCATTTTATTTTTATAGCCTGAACTTCCATCTTTACACCGATAAGGGAACAGCTGCCTCTAATCTCTCTTCTAAATCCTGAGCCTGGTATGGCAACCTCTTGGGCATAATGGATGCTATCCTTAACTGGCCAATGAGACTCAAATGCCAGCTATTGTCCTTATGGCAACTATGTGTGGCATTAGTTGTGGGTCTTGTATTGCTGCCTGTTTAATTTTCTCAGTAGCAGTTGGATCGCAGGACTCAGAGAAAAACTCTGCAGTCACTTCTCTTGCTAAAGGCTGAGATTCACTGACCAGTGGCATGCAGAGAGTTGTTTGGGGCTGCTTTGACATTAAAGGTTTCATTTCCAGAGACTGTCACACGATGATGCAAACTGCTAGGGAAATTTTAAGCACAGATGATTAATGCATAGTAAGGTAACCTGTGGACTAGCTGAGCTGCTATTCCTCCAGAAAGGCTGCCTTGTAATAAGTCATTTAGATAAGAGCAGCAAGACACTCTGGCCTTGGAAGTGCCATGGTTTGAGTTCACCATTGCCATAAGAAATGTGAAGGGAGGCTTTCTCGGCAGGATAGGCAAAATGCAGCTTTCCCACTATGGATGAGACTCGGCAAAGACTGCAGAGGTGAGGCTGTGAGAAGCTCTTCTGCTCTGTAGATCTGCTCCTGCAAAGAAAATAGTCTCCATATACTCTTGGTATAATCTCCCTTTAGAAAGTAAAGAGGGGACCTGCCTCTCAAATGATTGTAAAAATGTGGAAACAGATCTATCATGTGGAAATTCTTCCTCTATCTGTTGGGGAAAAGCTAAACACAGGTGAAAGAAAAATTATTACCATCTTCCCTGAGATTGGTAGGTAAGGATGAAAAGGCATTCCCTCTTCTTTTAGCTAACTTTTGCTAAGAGAGGAATTCCAAAATCTTGCCCACCACATACTTCTGTGTGGGTCAGTGGAGGCAGTAGTGAATAAACCCAAACTCCTTTGATTGAATCAATGCCTGGAAAAGAGATAGGGAAATGCATAGAGCAAGTGAGGTACAAGAGACTGGGAAGAGGTAATTTTCTCTTTTTGTCACAAAGAGGAGTTTTATAAAGGGTTTTGCAGTTGGTGCTTGTAGCCAGATAAGATTTAAGACATATTCTTTCTGATGGTGATGAATTGCACTGGTCAGAATAGATCCTTTTCCATATATGCAATACAGAAGTCTTGGAAGGAATATTTTTGGTTAAAATGACTGGAGTCGTACTAAAGCTGCAAGCTGGCAGCATGTCTTCAAAGCTAGTAGTTTGTTGACTCAATATTCCTCTTCCAGGAAAGCCTGTGTGCTGAACAAAGACCAGGCATTCTCTGTGTTCCTGGCTGTGCACTGTGTTTGCTCAGACATGGAGGGGTCATTCTCATGAGTCCCCTTGCCCAGCCTTCACCCCACAGAGAATACAGTATGTTAAAATGTGAGTTATCCAAGTGATAGCAAACATCAAGAAGAGATGAAATGAATAAAAAATGATAAAAAATGAATTCTTCTCCTGAGTGAGATTTGCCAGCCTTCTAGTCTGAGTCTACAGCCAGAACTGCTGAACACCAGCATTTCTTCATTTGAAGATGGTTCTTTTATATAAACAAATTCGTGCACAGATGTATGCAGGGAGACATCTACAAACATTTGCAATTCACTGTAGTGACAGGGGACATAATTCAAATGGCGTGAGGGATGTTGAAATTACTTTGCAGAGAAAAGTGCCATAACTTCAGTCTCATGCAATTCCTACGTATTTCACAGGGCCTCAGTTGTTGTTTAGTAACTCACAACATGAACCCTTTTAAGAAGTTGTAAAGAAGCTATTTATCCCCTTTATCAGACTAGGTAACAGAAATTAAAGTAGCTTCCATCCCATGTATAAGCAGGGCACCAGTCCATTCCTGGTAGCATAACCCTGAGATGCCTAGTTTTCCTCAGGGCCATGCTCCAGTGATTCATGCACAGTGTTCAGTCCATCCTACCTCCCTTCTCTCCCAGAGTTATTAGCCATTCTGCTCTATTGTAGGCACAAAGGAACTTTCCACCCACCTACACTAAACCTAAAAAAAGCCAACAGAGCCTTTGGGCCACGTATTTTCTGTGCTCAATATACTGATTTGTATAAACATATATTAGTTTTATTTCCTCTGACAGAAGATTGTGCTGCCAAAAGTTTTTAATATTTATCATGCTTGTACTGGGAGGGGTTTTGCTCACCTGTAGTATTCCAAACACATCTTGCTTTCCAGGATAGGAAAGGATACAGAGGAGAGCAACTAAGGAAGGAATGCCATATGCCCCTTCCACTAAATGATGGTTGGATTAAAAGGGCAAATGCCCAACCTGCTGAAATGGAGACAAGAAAAGAAGTGAAGTTTTCCCTCCATCACCCTGTGCTGAGTTCTGTAAGGGAAAAGGTCTCAGTATCTGCTGGCAAAGTTCTGGGTCTTCTGCCTCATCTTGACCTTCCCTTTATCATTGTATGCAGATTATTTTGCTTTACACTTAAACAGTGAGGGAAGGTGGGAAGGCTAAGTGAAGAGGAAAAAAAGAAGAGAAGTGAAAAAAAAATTGAGTTTTATTATTCTTGCTCCTGGGCTTTGTCTATTATTCTTGAATCACCTTGGGATTAAGTCTCTTTAGAGATATGAAGAATATCTTCCTCAGACATAATTTAATAATTTTTCCCTTTCTATTATATTAGTAAATCCCCCCACATACCTTCCTCTGAAAAGCAGATCACTCTGAAATACATCACCTGGGTTAATACTTTATTTTCAACTGCACTGGTCATGCTTGGGTACTCTTGGTTCCTACTCTTCACAAGTTTGTAGTTATCCAGGAATATTAAAACATAAATGAGAAAGCCTTTTACATAATTTCCTGATCTCTTAGGACAGTCAAAACCTCAGTTTTATTTACCTGCTTCTCTCTTTTTTTTCCTCAACTTGTTTGTACCAATTTTTTTCTACAATATACTTGCATAGCAAAGACTAATCTGAAAGACTTGTTCATCAAGTGTAGCCTTTCACTATAAGCATGTCCAGTTAGAGCTGTGGTGTCCCTCTGGTTGTTTGATTGCTCATATCTGACAGCTTGTAGCTACTTCACTCAGCTTGAACAAGGAGAAAGTTGACAGGAGGCCCTTCAAGACCCTGTTCTTCTTCTGGCTTTCAAGGTAGTTCTGAGCTAGTATTTCTCTAAGAAGTAAAAGCTTTTATTTTGTCTCATTATTATAGTCATTCAAGAAGGGAAAGAAACCAGAGGGCGTCTATCTGTGCCAGCAAAGAAACATCTCTCTAATTAGTAAGCAACTCATTCATCAATTTCCATTTTGAAACAATGTTTTCATTACCCAGTTTTGCTTCTGCAGCTACAACTAGGTTGAGAAAGATTGAGCTGTTTATATGCAACTTAAAATGGATGCCCAAGACATTGCCTTCTTAAATAATTGTTTTGTATTGCTGACTGATTTTCTACTGAACAGGCACAGTTATACGAAGCTGTGATAGTCACACTTTGTCTTCTGTTCAGTTCCAGGAAATTTGTCTCACGAGGATTAGACATGCTGCCATCTGCAATACAGACATTTCTATCAGCGGATGTGGCCAGGAAAACCTACTGTTTGTGAGTAATTTCTTTTAAAAATAAGTACTGTCTCTTAAAAATGAAATGGGAGAGTGACATGTAGCTCTAAAACTAATTTCTAGTTAGTAGCAGAAAATAAGCCACATCAGTGACTGTCTGTAAGGCAAATAGCATGGATACGAAGAGGGATGCTATTCTCTTCCCAGCCCAAATGCAACTTTTGAACCTCTGGTCCACAACAGTGCTCAGACCATTGGCTGCCAATTCTCAAATGCCCCCTTTGAGGGTCTCCAGCTGATGGTTTCAGTTCCATTCACCTGTGGTGGAGTGTGAACCTCCCCTTTGATCATATGGCAGAGAGAGCCTGCAATTGCAAGGGGCCAGGGAAGGGCACAGATACTCAAGCTACTAAGATGGGAAGGGAAAGCCAGCATGAGTCAGATTAAGGGTCAGGATCAGACAGTTTCCTTATCCCACAGGAACAATCTGGGAAGGCACTGAAGCTTTCATATGTGCCTCTGAATGAGGCACAGACCTTCTATGAAAAACTGCTAACCAAGGGAGTAAACCAGAGATTATAATCAGTAAAGTAATATATGACTTCTATTCTTGTTTCTCTCTTAGCACTAGGGTTTTTTGTGCCACCAAGAGACAAATAAACTGACATCAATTCCTTAATGTACTTGCTCTAATGACAGGGCTTTTGTCACTTCCAGCTGCACCCTTGCTTTAGCTTCAGACAGGGGTGTTACCTTTGTAAATACTGCTTGGGCAGTAATGTACTAGGCACAAACAGTAACTGCCAATTATCATCCTTTCCCACAAACCCACACAGAGAGGAGAATTCTGTCCCCTCTGTCAGAGATGGGCCACAAAAAGATCACTGTTTCAGTGCTGGCACAACTGAGAGGGCAAGAGCCCTATGGCCAGGAGGCTGGGGGCAGAACTAGGGCAGAAACCTCTTATAAAGGCAACAAAAAGTTCAACTACTTATAGTTTGTGAAAACGATAAACAAATAGTCCGCCACTTAACTCCCTACTTCTACTGTTTTACTGAGTCATTAAGTCTTAGTGTGACAAATGAATGAAAACCTTTATTTGCAGAAATGCCCAGTGTCTGGTTGGTCTGAGGGAAACAACCAGAGATGTCTTTTAAGGCTCCTGTTTGCTTTTAAGGCAGGGCCAGCCTTGTCTCTAAAAATTATGCCTTTCTAACAGGGCAGCACTTAAGATCTGGCAATTTGTACTTCTAGATCAGAGAAATAGTAAGTACTGGCACTGAAAACAGAGAAAACATCTTCCCATGCCCATAAGTCTTCCTCTCCCATTGGCAAAAGCGCAAGGACAGTCCATTGCCCAGCCTCAGTCAGGGGTCAGAGGGACATTTCTGGAGTCTTGTACTATGCAAAGTCCATGGAAGAAAAACAGTCCTCTTGTTGTCTTAGCTAATGGGAGAACACAATGTAAAGCACTCCCCTGCTTTTTTGAGAGCTGCTTTTTGAGCGTACGGGCTGCTTCAATTTCCATCTTCCAAACTGTCATTCTTACATATACACATCTGCCAGTTTTCACACCGGGACTCGGAGCAAGCACAGGCGAGTCTGCTGAGCAGAGGCTACTGGGGAGCCAGTCAAGGGGCACTGTCCTGCAGTGATATGAAATCAAAGGAACTTATCAGGAGAGCATAATCTGGAGGGCACATGCATGACAGTACAGGAGAAAGTTGGGAGAAATTTGTGGAAAATTAGCAGAAGAAAACAATGATTGACTGTCAAAAATAATTTCTTTACAAAGAAATTAGCTAATCAAAGAAAGTGGTAAAAAATACTGGCCTCTTGAACCCAGCAATTACTCTGGGAGAGGAGAGAAGCACTCTTCATTGGCTGAACCTGTTCTCCATCCCCCCAAAAACCACAGCTCTGGGGCAGCTCTTTCATAAATATTTCACTGTACAGCTTGCTATGCAGCCTCCAGGCTGAGGCCAGCTGTATGGCCATTCGTGTCCCCAGTGGCCTGATTCACTACAGCCCATGTAAATCAGTAAGAAATATTCTCATGGGAAAACGAGGTCTTGAAAAAAAGCTCTGAATACAGCAGATAAATCAGCAGTAGTGTTGGCATTGCATAAAGGGCAGGGTGAATAATAATAGCAACAAAGAACTCCCAGCATCCTTAAAATGTGGCAGGGGTTAGGCTTTGCCCCCAAGACAGTTGTTCAGCAGAGATTTAAATGTTTTGAAGGAAAGCTCAGTAGGGCAATCGTGCAGGGAGCTACTAAAAGGCTCTGTTTCAGCTGCAGCCCTGGGTTTTGGGCTCTGGCTGAGGATGCTGCCACAGAGCATGGCCTCTTCAGCACTTCTCCACTCATCTCCAAGCAGGGACATCCTATGGTCCACCATCCTGTTGCATGTGGTTCAATCCGTACTGGTGGGCTGTGAAAACTGAAGCCTGCTCCTCAGTAGCTTGTAAAAAGGTGCCTCCAGCAACCTGCACTCTGGCCAGCTCTTGCTCCCCTCTCTGGCAGCCACCTTGGCCATTTTCAGCTCAGTGAGTGACTACTTTTCATATGAAAATTCAAGCCTGGAGCTGGAAGCTCCCACCATCCAACCTCACCTTCCACACTCTTGTTGCAGCATGTTGCCAGAACTTCCTTTGCAGACCCCAGCCATGTTCCTACTGGCCACTGTATTCCCAGTAAATTCTTCCGGTATCCCTTCAGGGAAACCAGAAAGGAATATATTACTACAGCCATCTTCACTGTGCACTGGCTCTTTGGAGTCTGGACAGACTGCAATATTCTCAAACATTCTTGAATTATTTTTTAATTTCTTCAGCAGTTAATTCTTGGTCTGTATGCTGATTCACTGAGTGCTGTACATCTCTTAAGTCATGCATGCTAATGATCATCTCCTCTGGATTTTACAGCTAGTAGTGGTGAAAGATGAAAGCCCAATATTGCCTATTATACTGGGGCTACAGTCAGATATTAAAAGAAAAAAAAAAAACCTTCAAGATGACATCTGTTGTAGCCAAAGTTCATATATTCCTTCATGAAAATTCAACTACATAAAAAAAGACTTTGCAATAGATGGAGGATGATTCACGCTTAAATATACAGCTGAAAGCCACTCAAAATTCTCTCTTTTCTCTACTTCCTGCTGTTTTGTGAGTCCAGCGAAAGAAGAACTATGATCAGTGATAATAAATCTCCATTTTCTCACCTTGCCCTTCAGCATTTCATCAGAGATAACAGCAAAATCTGGTGCTCTTTTGACATCACACAAATAGCATTCCCTGGTTCTCTTCTCCTCTCTCCAGCCTGCTTTATCTTTCACTGCTCAGCAAATCTTCACACAAAACTAATGTTTAGCTGCAAAAAAGAAGGATATGGAGGGTATGCATGAATACAGAAAGTAGCAAGACTGTTGCTGAATGGCCCTTTTTGGAGAAATTGGCCCCATTACAGCAGTTAGTCAACAGCTGCTTCCCAGCTGAGATTTATCAGCTAAAGACAAGGTGATACAAAATTTAGCAAAAGCTGTAGAGAGCTGTAGAAACTGGAGGGCTTCTTTCTGGCTGTACATTGGAAGTGCATGAGCCTAGGCATTTACATCCCAGAAAAGGATGCCTGGGTATGTATGAGTAGCAGACCTGCTCCCTGCAGCTCCCACTGGGAACAATCTCCCTGCAGCGAAGGGATGATGCTCCTGAGTGCCAACTAGTAGAAGAAAGCAAAGCAGAAGGCCTGAGGCAAGTGCCCACATTGATGTCTAGCACAGTCTCCTGTATCACTGAGCTGCAGAAGTAGGTTAGAAACCAGAGAGAGAGACTGTAGCATTTCTATCCAAAGTAGCAAGTGCTTCCTTGGATAATCCCTGACTTACAGCTGTTGTCTACCCTTTTCTCTTGGTCACTTCAGCCCCATGGTTACTTTGGCTAACATCCAAAGCCAATCTGTGTCTTCTGCTCCACCTATGCAATGCCTCAGGCTGAGGTGGAAGCTGGGAAGATATTTGGATCACAGGAGAGGGTAGGATGCTACTGATGTCATCACTATCTTCCCTTTGAATGCCTGCAGCACCAAATGAGGTGGGACTGTCCTTACACGGACTCATGTCTTTATTATGTGTTTCTGAGGAATTTGCTGTAATTCAGAATGAAGTAATTGCAGTTTTGTGGGGGAAGATTAGCCTCCTAAGACCCAACACACCTCCAAAGCAGCCGTGAGTGGATTGGGTATGAGTTGGTGGCATATGACAGTAGGTTGTAGGAATGAGATGGCGAGTATCACACTCGTGTAGTTATCCTATAGAAACCATGGAAGAGAAGAATTGGGCCTAGGACCCCACAGACAGGAGAGCCAACGGAGAGAAGCAGGCAGATATAAAAGCCATTGCCCAGAGCAACGCAGGACTAAGCCCTGTTTTGTGCAACACAAACATCTTGCTTACATTGCCAATTGAAATGGGAGGTTTTGTCTGCTAGAAGTAAAGAGGCAAATACATAGGGTTTTTCCTAATTTTTATGCCATTCGGTTTTCATGTGCCCATGAGTATCACAGCAGGGTGTGATCCTCAGGGAGGATGCTTGATGGGGGTCCTGCAAGGCTCCAGCCCAGGAATATGGTGGTGAGGGAAGCCATGCCAAACATGCCACACCAACCACAGGAAGCAGGATGCCAGCCAGGAACCATGAAAACTACTTTGAAGTTAAGTCCAGGGGTTTTTTGTGCCGTTCTTTCATGTCACAGGATCTTCTGGCTTCTGAGGGTTTTATGATTGCCCTGGTAATTGAATGATTCTTGGTGGAAATAAAAATGTTATTTACAAAAATTCCTTACAAAAAAAAGTGACAATTAACTGCCAGATTTTTTTCTACATCATACACTGCAATCACAACTGTCAGAGCACTGATTAAAACCAAAGGCCACCCTTGCAGATACATGGGGAAAATCACTCCAGGTCTCTTGCAAATTGCAATTTCGCAAGCTGGCAACCCACCAAAGCACCCCAGCTCAGGTCTGGCCAATAAAAGCACAGGAACAGCTTTTTCATGTCTTTCTCTACTAAAGTTTGGTGTTAATGGAACAGAACATTCCAATAACCTTTTAAAAGGTTGGACTAATTCAATTCTTTGGGTTGGAGAGAGCCAAGCTGCATTAATCTGGTTATTGGGTAATAAGCGAAAGGAGTGACATAGAGGGGAGTGAGGTAGTGGTTTAAGGTGTTTTCATGTAGCAGTTGGTATAAAAAAAGACAGATGAGCTGAAAGGTGGGAGGTTTAGCTTGCTGACAGGGGACAGACACCCACAAAGTTGTGTTCTCTCCCTTGCATGACCAGTCCCTGAGCCAGGCTGCACCTGCGCAGCTCCAGTACTATCATCCTGGGATGAGAGGGATATGTGGAGATGAATAATTCAGCTGCAAATCAGCTCTCCAACTGCACTGCATTTTTTTCCTGGGATGCTATTTTTAATTTAGATACTCCCACGTGTGTGTTTGGTGGATTAGAGGCATATGAGAAATAGAAGAAGGTGGCTGACGCAGGCAGGTAGCAGAGCCCGGGGGTGGCAGGGGTTGAGCCAAGACTGGCCTAGAGCAGGTCCAGTGCCACCTCCCTGCCGAGGGCAGCATGGGCCTGCACACCTCTGAGCCCTGCTTACTTTGGTGGGTGATGAAGAAGCTCAGCACTGCTGGCTTGGATTTATACCCCTGTGTTGGCAATCACAAAGAAACAATGCAGGTGCCTGTTCAGTTGTAGCCAGAGCTGGATATCAGGGTATCTGGGTTCAGTTTTGAGGTCTGCTACTTATCTCCTTTCCACAAACCTTGTAAATCCTCTCTCTTGTCGTTCCAGATTTGTTAGTGGAAGAATTGTTACCACTGTTTCCTTTGGTCTGCCTCACTTTCCTCTGGGGAAGAAACCATTGCTGCTTGTTTACAGCTACAGAAGATAACTCTGGTGGAAGCCTCTTCTGCTGTAAGGTGGCATCTTCCTACTGTATTTTTTAATCACAAACATCAAATGGAGAGAGTCATCAAAATGGTTTAAGAGGAAGTACAAATTTTTTACCTGCAGCAGCTCAATGAGGAGATGAGGGACTGTAGGATACAATGGGGTGGAAAAAGCTGCCTATTTGGGCAAATGCAAAACTATCATTACACGCTCACTTTTGTGAGAATCCAGATTTCTGGAAGAGATTGGCTGGCATTTTGATTTGTTCACTAGTTCCTACAGATAATGAAAACAAAGATCAATCCATAAAGAAAATCCTGCCATGTCTGAGAATCTTTCCTTTTCCCCCTTTCTGTGCATACAGTATCCAGTCGATTACTAATAGTAACTGCATTTACAAAGTCTAGAATGCTTTGGCAGATCCCTAGCTGGTAAAGGCTTCATGTCTTCCTGTGGACTCAAGGAAACTGACAATTAGAGTACTTCAATCCTTATTAGGTTATACAGAGTCTCAGCTCTTCAGCTGTAAATCACTGGATATGGGGAACTTCTTATAAAAGAGATAAGAGGGAAATAACTTAAAACCAAAAATGAATTAACTATTGTGAAATCATTCCATAGATTACCGCTAGGGTTGTGGAAAGTGCCCATGCTTTCAAGGCATGATGCACTGGGCTACCCCTTCTCAGTATCTAAATAAAGGTCTAATTTATAAAAAGCCCTTTACTTCATACTCTAATTCTTGATCTTTGTGATCAGGAAAACCCTGGACTATTGCTTAATTACTCAATTCTTAGTCAGGAAAATTAGATGCTGCACCCAGATTTTGGGGAAAGACAGCAAAACAGAAAATGTTGTGATGTAGCAGTGATGAAGAAGCCAACATTCTTTGCAACAAAAAATTTCATGGCTAATGGTTCACAAAGTCTGGTGAGCAGTTTTAACCATGTGATATCCAGGAGACTGGGACAAAAAAACATTCTCAGTTACACTCTGTTCAGAAAGTAGGTAATTAGCCAAACAGTTAAATGTCTAATAAGCTCCATTTATCATGCACCTTTGGCCTTCTGGCTTCTGGGAAAAACAAGTACCAACAAGTACACACCATATGGTGGCCTCTCACACCAACATTTTACAAAGAGTAGCTACAATTTTAAGACACAAAACAACATGCCAGAGAAATGTTTCTCTTTCTTTCCTAAAACATGAATTTCATCTCCAAAAACTACACTTGCCTGCAGCCCCCAAATAGCAAGTCTATGAGTATTGGAACAGAATCTGGCTCGAGATTTGGAACGCTTGGAGGCATTAAGGCAGGAATGAATTACTTTATATCATTAGAAAGCCAAGACTGTCTACTTTCCCAGGGAATATAAAGCATTCTCTTTTCAGCTGGTGCTTCACAAGGCACTGAACCATACCACTGCCCCAATGCATTTTGCATATGCACTACAGATGATTTTAGAGTTTCTAAATTATTATCAAAAACTTAATTATTTTCCTTTCTCTAATGGCACATCTAAAGGCATGATGCAGATTTCATAGACTTCTTTTTACCTGCCTAATTCTCCATCACACTTTCCAGATTTTGGAAAGTTGTTGGCATGTAAATTTTGCTTTCTGCTTGTTCTTCTCCAGTTTTGTAGAAGGTCAGATGAATAGAGACACAGCTAACAACCAGCTTCCAACCTGTGAATAAGCTGTAGTACTTGGTAATCACTTGGTAGTCACTTGGTAGACTTCTATCAGTACAGCATGCTGTCAAGGCACCCTGTGTCCTGCAGTGCAGAAGCTGCTGCTGAATGATTGTCCACAGTGTCCTGTGGGAAGTGCCCTGTGTTGGATTAACACCTCAGCCTCAAGCAGGCAAGTACAGGTTTGGGTTTAAACCCTCAGCTTAGGACAGAAGTGAGGAGTACTTCAGTGGAAGCCTGAAAGGAGTAAGAAGTACTCCTCAATTCTTCTGTCATTCTTTATACACACAATGGGCTGTTTTTAATCCACATACAACAAAACACTTGAATAAAGAACAGGAACTAAATAGCCTGGACAGGCCTGAAGAAATCTTAGCTTTATGTTCATGTAAAAGCAGTGCTAATGTGGGCTGGTGATCCTAGTTGTCAAGCTACCTTCTAATCTTAACTCCTCTAGTGGGCTTTTGCATGTTAAAGAGTAGAAAACAATATTTAAATTAACATAAGGTTAACAGTGTAAGTATTTGGTTTGCAAAACATATGTAAAAACTGCAAACATTATGTGCTCTGCTTAGACTTGGGAGTGTTAACAAGAAAAAATTCATCCAAAGAAACCTTTAGAAGTAAGAATCAAAAGTACGAATCTGGCTGTATGAATAATATACAGAGTACCTGAATGGTCTTTTGGTATTTTGTTCACTTCATGCGAAGTCTTTCTCACAAGTTCAAGCTGAGCAAAAAACAAAAGTGGAATGTAACTACTGAAGCAACCCTATACTTCTCATGTAGGACACAATGACAGGAAAAACAAACAGGTGACTGCAGCATCCCTCTGGGTCTGCATAACTAGAAGTGAAAATTTCCTTGCATTCCAGAATTAAACTTGGCATGGTTGAGTTTATTTATGGCAATGGAATCTTTAGTGAGCCATACTCTCCAAAGACACACTCTCAACTGTTAAAAGAAAAGTTGCACTCATTTAAAAAGTCTATATTGTTGAAATAGAACTACTCAACATTTAAAATACCTTTTCTAATTTTACTTATATCATACAAATCTCAAACATATTCTATTAAGAAGCAACATACTCTCCATTTTTTCAGGTTTGGTGACATCTTTTCCTATAATTTCAACTACAAAGAGAAAATGAGTGGCAGGTTTCATAACACCAAATCCTGAAAAGGAGGTGTTAATTGGTATTTAAGAATTGTAGTTCAGAGCATTCAAAAGTCCTATTAGTTATCTAATCATTTAGAAGCAAGAGGATTTCTATCTAGTACTAATGGATCTGAATAGCATAGCTATCAACCAAGACAGTTCTATGTAATGGACATAATATCTGTGTATTTTACATGGCATTAAAAATATCTGTTGATAGTCATATTAATAAATTAACAAAAATTAGAAAAAAAGAAAAAGAAAAAAGTTAAATCATAGTAGATGATCATTAGGAAAGACCGCCACACATCAAACAGCATCCACAATGCTTTACCATCCTGTTTTGCTTCCTGTCCAAAGGAAATTAAATAAAAAATTCCTTAAACTGGACTCAGAGATGCAAATAGTGCTAATGAAGAATATAAGGTATCTGCAATTGCATGAGATGGCAGGGGACCATCATAACATCATAACTCTCCCAGCTCTAATACATGCAGTATCCTAACGCAGCAACACTCTCTGCTGGACTGTGAGCAAGCAGTCCCCATGTGCATCATCCCTGACATAGTGGCTTGCCGGGTCCAGTATCTAGTTACTCTTGTGCTGGTTCTGCTTGGGCTCCTCCAGCTAAATAGCCTTCACCATTCCCAGATCAGCAGCCGGGTTGGAACAAAACATCACACTCAATGTTTCATGAAATTTCTCACGCTCGCGTCTCGTGCACTGTTGACTTTGCTGCCTGTCCATGCATCACAAGAAGCAGGAGATTGGTAAAGGAACATAAAATATTAATTTTACAGTGCCGAGATGTCATGCAGCTTTCACATCTTCACAACAGTCCATGACGGCCACAGGGCACAAGTGAGCGAGGCTGACGAGCTACCTTTGGGGGAGGCCAGCTCCCTTCTTGGTCTCTTTCTGTAGTCAATGGAAAGAGCAGGATCTGACTTAGGTACACGGTGTTGCCACTGGATGAACTTTTTGCTTTCGTGTAAACCCCTCCTCAGCTAAACCGGGCCCTGGTGAACATTGTCCCCAGCCTCATGCCCAGAGTGGGCTCCACAGGGCCCAAGGGGGTGTTCCCACATGCGGCTCCTTACTGGCGTGGGACAAAGTGACACACACAGTCTGGCTAGCTTAGGTATAAGAAGGGCACAGCATCCTACCACAAGAAAACAGTTTATACCCTGAAGCACTACCTACTTTATCACCCTGACTGCAAGAAGATACCATTGCTCAATTGTAGAAAAATGGTTATAAGGAACAGCATTGAGTCACCACCCATAACCATCATTCCTGAGCTTAGCTCATTCTTGAGTAAATAAGTGATTTTCTTTCATCAACAAAGTATGAATCAAGGTATATCCTGTGCTGAAATTGCATGTCCTTTACTTGAATTTTCTTTAGGGAACAGGAAGGCATGGAACATCCCCTCCTGCCTGTCTCTAGCAAGTCATTTCAATGGGAGTAAGAAATGCTGAGCGAGCTTATCCGGTACATCTGGTATGCCTGCAAGCCATGCTGGCAGTTTTGCTGAAAAATGTGCAGAAGAACTTTCCTCCTGTTGGAATGTAAATTTTCATTTTTATAAAAGTATAACGAGTTTTGAAGGGGTAGCAGAAAGTGATTTACAGAAATGCCAACTTTGCGTCACATATCTATGAGACATTCAGGATTCCCACTGCACTGCAGGATGGATAGCATGGCTGTATCTGCCTTACTCTGTGATTCCAAGCTAAATCCTGGCAAGCAAGGCTCCCGTTTAAATGTTGTTTCCCAAAGTAATTTACAATTTTTCCAGGGAAATAAGGACTTCGGTGACCAGTTATAGTATTTCCAGAGGCCACCTGCATTACCAAAACTAGATCAGGCACTGGCTTTCCACAGAGATTGTGCTGTTAATGGGCTGAATTTTGTCCTAAAAGTTGCTAGAGTTATTGGAGGGAGGAAGCTGTTTCCACTCCTCTAGAAGTTTGTTAGAGGACCTCTCCCATCCAGTAAGGAGAACCTGCTCTTTTTATCCAGTCTAAATGTGATATGGTTACTTGTGGTTTTTTATTCTTTTCCTTAAATAGGAAAAAGAATATCTTCTCTGTTGCTGGTACTAGGCTAACCAACATATTCTTAGAAAGAATTCAGTATCTTACCACAGCCTTTATTTTTTAGACTAAGCAGCACTTCGTGACATCTCTCATATGACCTGCTTTATGGTACCTCTGCACCTGTTGCAGACTAACTTATCTTTCTCAGAGAAATGTGGCAGCAGTTGTGTTGGAGATGTGAATTCATCCATGCCTTCTACAATGAAGCTTTCACCTTCTGCTGGAAATACCTTGTCTGATGTATGCTATGGCCACAAACACCTTCTTCATGGGTTCATCCCACAGTTGATTCACAGTCACTCTGTGATCATCTCTGATACCCAGAGTTCTCTCCACCTGAGTCATCTCATCTCCCTTAGAGAAATTCCTCATTAACCCTGAAGTGCACGCCCCGACATTCTGTTCTAATCAAACATCTCTTCCCACTTATCTGTCAGAGTCAGAAAGGTTTTAATAAATGATAAGTCTTCTTACATGTTAGCTTTCCCCCTTCATCTTCAGATTTCAAGAGCCCACTGACTTCATATGCTAATGTACTTAATGAAAATATTACCAGCACTGGTCCTAAAACTTACCCTTGAGGAACTCACTGTAACTTGTTTCTTGACTCTCTTTCCTTTCTCTTCCTCTGCCCTTTCCTGATGGTCAGTTCTTCCCCACCTTTCATGTCGTCTGTTAAGCCCCACCTTCTTTTGCTCCATTAGCATTTTCCCTTTTAGGTGTGTATCAGCTGTATGCTAAGGTACAAATGAGATTTACCACATTTTCTGGTTTGGAAAATCCATGATCTCATTTAAGGAAAGCTATAAGATTATTCTGGCACCATGTCCCCTTGGTAAACCCAGGCTCCTTTCACCTTGTTTTATGCTTAACTAGGAAGAATAATTTAGTCATTCTTTCTCCTTTGGTAATTTTACCATGTGTAGGAATACAGAAGAAAGTTGAGGTAAACCACATCCACTTCCATCTGAGGCATGTTGGTAAGCATATAGATAGAAAACATGAATATACATATGTGTATGTGCATGTGAGTGTTATATGTTACATATACACATGGACAACACATACACATACATGTAAATATTTGTACACAACAACTTCCAAGCTGCACTGAGCTTTTTAAGGAAATACTACCATTTTCACTTGTCCATACAACAAGGATTAATACTCATTAATTTTAAGACTTGCAGATATTTTCCTCCTTTCCCACTTCTTCTGGAGCCAGCTGACAGCCACCTAGACAAGCCCAGTGTGCAGGATGGTTTTACCCAGCACTCAAACTGTTTCCTGCTGATACCATTACAAAGTTCAAGTGCAATCTAGTTGTTGGATAATTGCAATGATGAAGTTTGTCCATTAGTGCAAAAAGCTGTTTTAACAAGAAAATGTCCATTTGCCACCTATTTTAAATGAGGGCCTGTTTCTTAATGAAAGAAAGGTCAACACATGACAAGTGTTTAATTAACAAGTGCCTGTCTTGTTATTCCTTCTTGTCTGACATGGCAGCACACACTTTTGTAATACAAAAATTTATTGTGAGAGGAGGTAGAGAGGCACGGCGCCTCTCTGTAAGGTGACTGTCCAGATGGATGATCCTCTCCCCACACATGTAGAGGATATGTACCACAACAACGTGGCAGCCTTCGCTAAGGGCTTCGAGCAGCTGGAATCACCTGTCTCTCAGCATACAACTGACTTGCCATCTGAAATGACACACTTCAAGAAAGACAGAAGAATGAAAAGCCAGGTTTCCAAAACTGGCATTCCTAGCTGTAATAAGGAGACCTAACATTCCCAAATGCCCCTGAGTTGTGGATAGTATAATGACAATATGGAGTCACCATGACCAGAGGCTATCAGCTCATAAGGATTGAGCTCTTACTCCCATGACTGTAAATTCAAAATCTTAAACAGTCTTACAAAAAACTTCTTTCCAGATTAAAAGCAAGAAATGTGTATCTTTGAATGCTGCAAAGGGGTAGTTTTTCTCGCCACTGTGTATAACCAGTTCCAACCAACAGCAAAATTGTGTTAGTGCATTAGGAGATGGCCAAGATGAAAATACAGTACCAGTGACTTTGTTTGAAAACCGAGCTGTTGATGAAAGGCAAAAAAGTAAAGGTGCAGTGATTCTGGTAACTTCTCCTCACCTACATGCACACACCTACTTACACACTTCTTGTCTGAATCAGTAAGAAGCTGCTGACTCTCACTGGGCTAATACCTTCGCATGGAACATGGAGGATGTGCATTTTGGGTTAAATGCACCCTTCTGTAAATAACACAATACAAGCACAATAAACCCCCTCAGAATAAGGCTCACCTAGGTCTTAAAAATGATTTGGCACCATGTCCCAGCTCCAGGCTCAGGGACCAACATCAGCCTGCCAAAACAATGCTGGTAAATATGATTCCATTGAGTCTGGATCTTGCATGTTTTCAAAATTCTTCCATAACATTCAATGTTTTAATGAGTGGCACGGGGACAGGCACAGATATTTTCCAACCAGACAGGGCCATCCTGGTCACCGAGCACAGGATGGGGCAGGCAGGTTTCTGTCTTCTTATACAGTTCATCTCTTCTTCCACTGATGCACTGTGTGAGTTCTTCTTCATTTTGCCAAACCAAGAAATTACAAACCTGTGTTGGTTTGGATGACGAGAACCTTCTCTGTCATCAAGGCCAGTCCCACTAAAGTGGGCATCAAACAGTAATACCTGTAATACAAGTAATACCAAAGTAATACCAAGTTACCAAAACTCACAATTTACAGGTTAAGCTCCACCCCTAGTAATGTGACCAGTCTTCCCCAATTCAATTCCTTTCCATCCTAAAAGTACAACTCTGCCTCTTCTACCTCTTCCAAGAGTTTATTCTTCCACTACAACAATATTTGAGCGCCTTTAAAACAAAACCCACTGCAAAAGGGAAGCTTCTACTGATCTTTGTGTTCTCGCTCAGAATTCTTTCCTTTGAGATCTGGGCTCAGATAGTAGACAGGGGTTGAGAGGATTTTTCTTAAATTTAGTCTATTAATTTCTTGCTTTTTTATATTCTCAAGTGATAGTCTTCACACCCCTGCAATCCAATCACCTGCATTTTTCATCTGACCTTGTGTTTTAATGCAAAACCACTAAATATGCCTATATGTATACAACAGCAAAATGAAACTCAGTAACAAAAGCCACATTCAAGGAGTTTAATGGAAAAAAATAACCTAACAAATTCTTTAATTACATGAAATGGGGATTTGAAGTATGCAGGTGATAAAAACTATTTTGTATTCCAAATGCTGGCTTTTAATCCACTTTTAGTAGGAGGCTGAAAAAATACTAGTCATGTTGTTGATGTAGGAGCAAAAAAACAATGCCAGGAAGCACAAACATCAATTCTGGTAACTATCAGTCAAGGCAAAATTATACTTGTATGGAAATCTGGGAAGCATGTCTATTTAAGTGACAGACAACCGGGGCACTTCTGCACATTTCCCATACAGGAACTAATGAATTACCTAATTACCCAATCAGGCTTTATGTGGACTAACAGAAATGGTAACAAAAACATTAGTTCAAAGTCTAAAAAAATAAATCAGGGGACTATCAGCCTGATGGAAAATAGTTTATGACTATTAAAGCAAATACAAATATTTCCATATCATTAATTTTCCGTAATGAAAGGAGACTGAGAAAACAGCCCAGGTTAGGAAGCAAAACTCCATATGGGGATCATGGGAGAACGGGTTAGGTACTCTGTTTGGAAAAGTCTGAGCCATTTTAGGGCTTGTGTCCCTGCTTGCTCCCTGCACTCTGCATGGGTTTCGGCCCAATAAGGAGAGACAGGTGAATGGGTGGTGTCTCCAACCCTTGCCTTGGCTACCAAGGTGTTGTTTGGTTTAATTTTCAGTCATATGGTGTGCTGTGCAGCTCACAGCTCTGATTCATGATTGCTACAGGATTCTGCTCCGGAACCTGAGAGGTTCCCACTTCCAAAGGGAAGGGACCTGATGTGAGCAGTTGGCCGTCCTTGCTTGCAAATGAAAACCTCTTTACTTTGTGTGCGTAGTGCTCTTCACCTCAACTGGGGACAACACCGTAGAGCTCAGAGTGAGAAAAAGTAGCAAAATAACAGGAGGATTATTTTATGTTGTCTTGAAAACATTTTGAAAGTCCAATCACTGCCTAAATTTAGAATTACGATTTTTTAAATACATTTCAATCTCTGGACTGTTGAAGTATCTAACATTAAACATATTGACCTATATTTCTCACGCTCTGCCATCAAGATTATAGCTGATTGAGTAGTTAGACCTTTGTCTTATCTTTTTAATCCATTCATTTCACTAAAACATTGCTTTCTCATCCTGACAATCTACTTATGTATTTATTTGCTTGAATCTGAGGATAATCTATTTAGATTAATACTAAATTAACCACAATCTTAAATGCTTCCTAGAAAGTTAAATGTATGCTAGACACAAAAGTAGACCTGAGGAGCACTTACTCAGGTTTGGGCTCATGTGGAGCCCCTAGCTCTTCTCTGTTCACCATATTAACCAACAACCCAAACTGGGTTTGGTTAAACTCAGATCTAGCATAGGATTCTGATGACATGGCAAGTATTGTACCAAGTCTTGGCTATTGGTGCCAAGATTTTTTAAAAAATAAACTGGAGAAAAATAAAAAAACCCAAATAATATAATTCTATATTATTCCTTATTTTCTTCTGGAAGGACTTTGCTGGTATGATTTTTATTAGCTGCTAAGAAAAACAAGTCAAGCACATTTGACATGGGTTTGAATTGTGTGTTACTTAGAACATGTAGAAGGTGACTTCTGTCAAGATACTGGAAGATATTGGAAGATACTGGAAACTTACTCTGATAATATACTGAAATTCTAATTTGTGTCCCTTTCTGTTGATTTTATTGGAGCTTATTGTGCAATCTGTATTCTAATGGTGAGGAAGGCAGCCAGTATCAAATGAAGCTAGACAAGGTATAAGATTTTCTGTAAACAGAAACTGAAATTAGGTGAGAAAAACCGAGACCAACCAGAAACATTCTCAGAAGGAAAGAAGTGCGAAGGTATTCTGCATAGTATGATAATCCATGAAGGCCAAAACCAATTCAGACATACACTGTCATTCGGCATTTGGGCTTTTTTATTGCCTTATTTATGGTAGGAGTTGCTTATCTATTAAACACTGACTGTTTGGCAGCACCATTTCAAAAACACTGTCAAGACCCATGTCAGCAGTGCCTAGAAATGGCAATGAATAATTGTCCGGTGGTGTCAAGAGGTAAGCCAAAACCACACCAAAGCTTTCCTCCAAAATCTTATACTGGCTTTTTTTTCTGTGGTATCATCCAGTCTGCTAACCTCTCTGTGATAATTTTGCATCCATTCACTCAGATATGAGTCGGGAGAGTGCAGGGGTTAAGGCCAGTGTGAGGGGAAATCATCCTTTGAGTTGAAAACATGTCCCAGCTGGTCATGAACTCTCATTTATCCTGGGGAAGGGACTCAGCCAAGGACTGCACTGCTTCCCCCCTCCCCCCCCACCCCAACAAAATGCTTTATCCTCCCTCAGTCCATGAACTCACACAACAACTCAGGGAGAGATTTGGGATGGAAGGCCTGTTAAAGCCAAATTGCCATCACTTGCTGACAGGGAGATCAACAGGAAGGAAACTAAAATTATGCACACAGTCGTGGGGAAACTGTACTAGTTTATCAGCAGGGTAACCATCAGAGCTGCTCTCTATTCATTTTTGTGGTGAAAAGGTTATAATTTAAGCACACTTGACAGGTACACACAACCAAGTGGAAAGCTTTTATTCAGTAAATACTTATTTTTAATCACATAAGAAGGTTAACTCTTCTGTAGGCATTGCACTGCATAAACAGAATGTGTCTGTTTAAATTGTGCTGGAAACACAACAATGAAGAAAAAGGTCTAAAAATGAAAAGGAGCCACAGTTGCCAGCAGCAAAAGGGCCCAAACACAGGGGGAATAAAAACCCAAGTATTTCTTGTTCCTTGGAGGCTACTACAAGTTACTTGCAGTAATTAAAACCAACTCTGAACTCCACAGTGTTGACAATACAGTGAGATGTTGCTTTCCAGGCAGACGTAGAATTAATTACGCTGTGCTAGATTGCCTTTATTGACTTGTGCCATGTTGTCTAAGGATGACCCTATTGGAGCAGGGAGGTTAGACCAGACGACAGCCAGGGGCACACTGCACTACAGCTGAGCTCATTCAAACATATGGAATGTCAGGACAAGAAAGAGAACTGCAGTGTCTTTCCTGCTTCCAGGTACCCATTTTGTGATGATGCGTTTCTGTGACTTCTGCTTTTTACTCTGACTAGTCAAAAAGACATCACAAAAAAAACCCCAAACTCTTGCCTTTATTTCAAAATCTGCCTCTTAAAAGAACAAAAAAACCCACCCCAAAACCAGAAGGGAAGTAAAATTATTGGAATTATTGACATCTAGCCCTAACCTATACAGTCGCATTACAGGGCATCTGTATATGCTGTGGAGGGGAGCAAAATTAATCACACAGAAAAGGCCAGGTTGGAGGGGACCACAGTGTGTCATCTGGTCCAGCTGCTCAAGCAGGTCCGTCCTAGAGCAGAGGCAGAGGATTCTGTCCAGACAGTTCCCAAATATCTCCAGTGAGGGAACATCTCTGCACAATCTGTTCCAGTGCCTGGTCACCTGCACAGTAAAGAAGTTCTTCCTCACTTTCAGCTGGAACTTCCTGTGCATCCATTCCTGCCTACGTCAGCTGCCTCCTGTCCTACTGCTTGGCACCACCGTGAAGAGCCTGGAAACATCCTCTTGGCACTCCCGCTTTAGGTATTTAGAGCCGTTAATGAGGGCCCCTCTGTCCGTCTCTTCTCGAGGCTGAACAGACTCTGTGCAACTTATACAACTGGTTAATTAATTTTTTTATTATTACAGTCATTATTTACTGTTGTTGTACCTTTCCACGTTACATTCGGGAAAGAGAGAAGCTCTTCCCTTCCTGCCTTCGCGGAACTCCCGCCCCGCCGGGCGGTGCCAAAGGCGGAGGCGGCGCCTCGCTCCCACACGGACACGGCAAGATGGCGGCGCCCGCGGCGCGGCCGGGGAGCTGAGGGAGGGCGCGCGCAGGTAACGGTCCCCCCGCCCGGCCCCGCCTCACGCCCCCCGCCCGCCGGGGCCGCCGCTGCTCCCGCTGCCCGCGGCTTCCCATCGCTCGCTCCTTTGGGCTCCTTGCCTGCGCCCAGCCGGCTTTCCCGGCGGCCCTGTGCCCCTGCAGCTTCGCCCTTCTCCAGTCTCCCGCCGTCACCGCTCCCCCGCTCGCTCTGTCCCGCCCATGGAGCCGCCTGCTCCCCGTGCTTCTCCAGCGGCGGGACACCCCCACGGGGCTGAGTGAAATGTGCTGGGCCTCGTCAAGCAGTTTCCAGGACCTTAATTCAGTCTCCCGCGTGCTTACTGCATCTTTCCAAACGTTTTCTGTGTCAGGGGAGGTTTAGATTCGATATTAGGAAAAGGTTCTTGCCCCAGAGGGTGGTTGGACACTGAACTGGCTCCCCAGGGAAGTGGTCACGGCACCAAGCCTGACAGAGTTCAAGAAGTGTTTGGACAATGCTCTTGGGCACATGGTGTGACTCTTGGGGGGTCCTGTGCAGGGCCAGGAGTTGGAGTCAGCGATCGTTGTAGGTCCCTTGTAGCTCAGGATATTCTGTGATTTATTTCCCTATCAGACTAGCCCCTTCCATTCTTGGAACTCTTACAACTGAGTAAGAGTTTTAGGCTCATAACCTGCTCCTTGAAAGACCCACACAGCACTGGGCTGGGATGCCCTTTACTGGGGCAGGGAGGGGCGCTCTGCTTGTCCTAGTCCCATGCACGAGCTTGGATAGGGAAAACAGCTTAGTGCCATGTCTTTTGGATTTGATCATCCTCTGTGCCACGCATCCTGGCTTGGCCCAACACATGACTGGCTGATTATTGCATCTTGTGCATGATGGTACCTGGGAGCGGGAACGACACTGCAGTTCTCTTTCTTGTCCTGGAATTCCGTGTGTATGAATGAGCTTAGCTCTAATGCTGCATGCCCCTGGCTGTGGCTGTTTTCTCCCTCCCACCACTGCTCTGACCCCTGCTCGTGTGACCTGTAGGGCTTGAGGTCACCCAAGTGTGCCCTCTCAGGCATGACATTGGCAGGTGGGCTTTCCCTTGAGCTGTGCACAGGCATGGGGTCTGCGTCCTTTGTGTGTCAGAATCACAGAATCAATTAGGTTGGAAAAGACCTCTGGGGTCATGGAGTTCAACCTATGGCTGAACACCACAACGTCAGCCAGAGCATGGCACTCAGTGCCACATCCAGCCTTTCCTTAAACACCTCCAGGGATGGTGACTCCATCACCTCCCTGGGCAGCACATTCCAATGTCTAATCACCCCTTCTGTGAAGAAATGCTTCCTAATGTCCGACATAAACCTCCCCATAAGCAGCTTAAGACTGTGTCCTCTCATCCACTAGTCTCCCTTCAATGAAGCATTATATGCATGTGTAACTCCTGGGCTTTAAAATACTTGCTTTGTAAATCAGCAGTGCTGAAATTGGCTTGCATGAGGAAGCGCTCCTTTCTGTTGTAAAATAAATCAAAGTAGTAGAAATAAGGCATAAGTAATAAGGAAATAATTAGTAAAAATAAGCAAAAGACTTCGAAGTACTGAAATGCTAATTTTGAAATGAGTGTGATGTTATGGAGGGGGAGAAATTGGAGTCTCCTGAATGACTCATGCACACCTGCACTGGGAATCCTGAGTACAGTCCTGGATTTGTTTTTATTACAAATGAGAGAGTTTATGGAGGGTAGCAACAAAAAATTCAAAGCACTGGTATGACATAAGTGAAAAACTGTTTAAAAGACCGTGCTTGATAAGTAAGAGAGAAAAGGAGCAATTCTACAGATAGGTAATGAGACAGGCAGTGAGGGTTTGTGTATGCATATATGGTGAATATTAAAGGAAGCATAACTCCCACTAGCTTGCTGGGGATCTAATTTAGGTGGTATAGCAATTATTTCTACTGGTAATGTTTCTACCTTATGGGAAATGCATAAGTAAAATCTTTTCTTACACAGAGTTTCTCTACACTGAGATTTTACTGATGTAACTCTGCAAGGAAAATTCTGAACTGACTGAAATAGCTGCTTTGGTACAAGTGTATTGGGCAAAATTAAAAAAAAAAACAACCCCAAAACACCAAAACCAACCATAGAGGATAGGAGATACTGATGTAAAACCACGATTTATTAAAAAAAATACAGTCAAGGAGGAAATCTCAGAGTAAAGGTTGTTTAATGCTGTATTTCCTACTGTGGGAAGTAAAATCAGCAAGTATCTTGTTGAGACTGATCCCAAATATGGGAACTGTCTGATCTTTCTCCCATCTAAGTAGCTTTAGAAGACTCGCTCTAAAGCATTTGAGGAGTTAACTCAATTTTTAGTTGAAAAAGAAGCCTTAGCAAAATAAAATAGTTGGTTTAGAATATCTGGTTGAAATCTACTAATTATAGTCATCCTCCCCCATTTCTTTTCAGTGATTACAAATTCAGTATTTTTACAGTATAATTTCATCCAACTTCCTCTTCTTTCTGTTTCATTCTGAATTTTTACTAACACACTGTTAGCCATCTTCTATTCAGGCGATGGAGCTTCTGGAACCTTCAATTGACTGATTATGGCTTTATGGGAGACTGAATGCAAGAATTATATTTTATTAGATAAGACATCTAACACAATAGTTTTGTTCTGTGCGAAGGCCACAGTTCTCTTGACTAAAAAATGCATACTTTTATAATTCAGACACCGAAATAAAATGCAAGTTCCATGGAAAACAGCTGAGTAGTCTAAGTCAAGCTAAAATAGTTTCATAGCTACCAATTTTCAGTATAATCCTAATAATCATTGAGTTCTTGTTATATATTGCAGCATGAATTTTTTTTTTTTTTGTCTTTTCAGATAACATTAACCTTAAGAATGCAGTCGGTTTGTCAGAGAGTTGGCCCTTGTTCCTCATGTTTGAAGAGGCAACTAAATGGCTTCCTGGGATTAATTAAATGGCAGAGAAGACTGGTTCCTGTTTGTGTGAGAACTATTTACAGTGAGACGGGGAAATGGGAAAAAAACTATGGGTTGGAGACAAGAAAACGAGTTGAAAATTGGTGGTTCCCAAGAGTAAAGGATCAGTTCTGCAGAATTTCAGAAACTGATGTAAGCATTATGAGAAATTTGGATATTTTTTGTTTTCTTAGAATGAAATGAATTGAAGCTTACTTAGTATAGGTAGCTTATAATGATTAGATGTGCATTACATTTCAGGGGAAAATACTTTCATGTAGATTATTAAAAACCATTAATGAAATAGTTAAACAAAAGTAATAAAAAAATCCTGAGGAAAAATACAGTGATAGGCAAAGTATAAACTTGTAAATTTAGTGTTTAAGTAATCAGTTCTTTCTTTGTATATTATACAATATTTGGGAATTAATTATTTAAAGTATTAAACATATATTCCTAACTTTTGTAAACAATTTTCTCAAGGTTCTGTTCCCAGTGTTATGACAAATCTATTACACTACACCCTGTGACTCACTAAAATATGTGTTAAAGGAAAATGATTTTTTAGTATTTTCTGGTTTAGAGTCTCATAGGAGTGAGTTGAAGGAAAAAAAAGTTTTCCCATGCAATAAAAGATCTTGAAAACAACGGTATCTCAGTCTCTGACTCTTTTTGCCTTCACAATTATTCTGTCACAATAGATAAAAAACATTTTTGTGCCCCTCTATGTTTTTGTTCATCTCTCTTAAAATGTGCCTTCTCTCAGACAAAAAAATAGCGCTATCAAAATGTTGCAGAGAGAAAAGAGCTTGCTGTTTCTGGGGAAGAAAACTGGGATGAAATGGTGTGCATGTATACCTGTAGCAGGGAAAGCATTCTTTTAGACTTGTGTCTTTGATATACATAGGTATCATATATAGGATACATATGCTAGGTTCTAAATTGTATTTTTAATGATATTTTTGTTTTATCCTTGCAGTTGAAGTAGATTTAATAACGTCTCATATTAAGAGGCGAATAGTGTATAGTGCTGCAATGAAGTACTCAGATTATTTCTGATTTTGCTGTGATTATACAAAAGTGATAAAGTAATATTTGACAAATATTAATAGAGTTTTATTCAGAATAGTAAAAGCTGAAAGCTGCCTGTAATTTTTTTTTATTAGTAACATAAGAAAAATAATGTAAGAACTTAGCAAGTATCAATGATACTTGATACTATCAATGTATCAGTGATGAATTCAGTGGTAATCAAGATGTATTAGGAATAATTGATGTGAGAGAGGATTCGTGATTTCTTTGTGACTTTTGTCATTTTAATTAAACCTAACTAAATGAAATTTTTAGTTTCTTTTCATTATGCAAAATACTGCTTGTAAGATGTGTTTGGATCTGAGCATACACAGTGAAACTGAACAGTTTCCATTTAGCAGATGTTCATGCAATTGCAAATGATGTAGTCACTCTGGGAGTTAGTGCAGTTCAGCTGACAAAAAGCAACTGGCCAGGAGTGAGCTCTGTGTTTGTTGCAGATACAAAGTAAAACGTTAATTATTTAAACTGTTATGAGAGTAATTTAATCTGCTATGTTTTCATGTTTTTGTTGCGGCAGACTAAGAACACATGGATAATCAGTTGCAGATGCCTCAGTGGCAATGGTGCTTTGTTAAGCTTCAGTTCTGTCAATACAGCTTTTTTTGAGTAAAAGTGAATTAATTTTCATAAGATTCAAGTGCCATGTAAGTGTCAGTATAAATTGATGAGATGGCAGCAAAGTCTGGTAAAACATCTCCACTTACAGCCCCAAAGAATTTGATCCAATGAACTTTGTCAGTGCTCACTTGGATCAGTTCCAGCAGAACCGTGTTTCTCTTCATGGTGTCGTGTAGTAGTTTATAATGTGCACGTGTATGTATTCAAGTGAAATGCTAACTCATGTAGTTACTAGTTTCTAAAAATTTCTTTCTAGAAATCAAGACCAAAATTTTATGTGCTTTCTATGTTCCCATATCCTTCTGGGAAGCTTCACATGGGCCATGTTCGTGTCTACACCATCAGTGACGCAGTAGCTCGGTTCCAGAAAATGAGAGGGATGCAGGTAAGAATAGAGATCAGCGGTAGGACTGGGTGGGGGTTTTTTATGTTTTAATATCGTAATTGATCAGGAAATTAGTATTTTCCAAAATCCATGAAAGTGGAATATGTGCTACAGATGTGTAGATAATGACTCATTAAGCTTTGAATATTGAAATTTGAGATTTTAAAGCCGGCTCTCTGTCGGTAAAAGACGGTCAGAAGCTACCTCAGATGATAGAGCTGATGCTGTACCAGCTGCCTGAACCTACTGATGTGTGGCACAATGTTGCTGAGACCTGTGGGCCACACAGTTTCTGTGAGAGGAGGCTGACAATCCTCCTGCCATCTGGGTGGGACCAGGGGAAGGAAAAGGTGTACCTGGCAAGAGAAAATAGACACCATCAAAATCAACTGCTTTTGCCTCTTCTGCTCCTGAGAACCAGTTCATGTCGTTTGTCAGACACAGAGGGACAGCCTCTGTACCAGCTGGGAGGGAATTTTTTTTTTTTTTTTTTTTTTTGTGACTGCTGCAAGTCAGATGAACAGGATGATGTCACATGTTACGTCATGTGTGTGTAGCTAAAAGTTTCTGTTCTGTAGCATCTGACCCCTTGGCTTGCCCATTTCAGCCTTGCTCATGTATGTGAAATGTCTTCTGAAGGTGCAGGTCTACGAGGTAGGCTAAGCCTAATTTTCTTGCTACGTCTTCAAGGAGAAATCCCATTTTCCCTTCCACATTTCTCTATTTCCCAGTCTCCCCCATGCCTGCCATCTTTTCTCCCTCGCTCCCTTTTGTCTGTCCATTAGGTTGAAGGGGTAGCTGAGAGCCTTGTCCCTGCAATCTGCAGTGGGATCCTGGCTGGCATTCTGCAGTAAAGGCTGGCAAGGTAAAATCTGAAGGATGTAGAAGAAAGCTGTGGGAGAACTGTGGCCTGAGCGACAGCCATATTACAGAGGAAAGACATTTGGTAGAGGGAAAATGTGAAGAATCTGGGAACACAGTAGGAAGGAGGAATATGGAAAGAGAAGGGAACAAAGAGACAAATAGCATAGGCAAGGATGTAGGATGACAGGAAGGATTCTCTCTAATGTACAAGAGAGAAGGAGCAGCTCGAGAATATAGGAATCAACCTCAAAAGAGTACAAAAAAGATGAAATGGAGAAAGAAATGTTAGTTGCTCATTGTGGTACTAAGTGCAATTTCCTTGCTACAAGTGCTGTAGAAGTGTAGCATTTCCTGGATTTATCACCATCCATGAGACTCTTGATAGGTATCGTCACTGCATTATTCAGTGTGCTGCCTTTCCAAATACTATGTGTTTTATGCCAGTGATGAACATACCATGCACTGAATACTTGCTGCTGCTTTACAGAAAGGCATTCTTAGGCTTTCAGAATTACAGGAAAAAGAAATAACTGCCTTAGACTTTAAATAAGAAATAAAAAAACAATGTCTGTTATAACACTTACCTTTCCTGACTCCTCTGAATGACCAGAAATTGGATCTCACTAAAAAAATTGAGCTAATGAGGCATTTGAAGAGATGTTTGATTCTTGCTTGGTGTTAAGACCATTGATGAAATGTCATTTCAGGATATAGGCATCTCTTATCAATAGCAGAGAAAGTAGCCAATAAATTGCTGTTCTGAAAGATGAAAACTTGCTTCTTCTTGTACTTGTAAAAATAAAGTGAAAATAATTATCTACATCCAGTAGCATGATCTAGTTGTAAGCTTTTGAATACAAGGTAAGTAAGCACCTTTAATAGAAACACTTGGAGAAAAGAAAAAGATAATATAATTTCAATGAAATACAAGAGCCACCATGCAAACAAGTTTTTATTGCGACATTTGCCTATTTTTTCCCAGAAAAATTTTTCCAGACTTTTCAAGTTTTTACATCTTGCATTTCAGCATATTTTTATATTTCATGTAAAAATTACTTTGAAGAACTGCCTGTAGAACATGCTGGACTTCTAAAAATACTTGTATCTTCTGTTATGTTAACCAGTTTGAACATCTATTTTTGACTAAAGGTGGGCAGCCAAAGAATTTAACTTTCATTTACGATTAAGAGACATTAAAAATCTCTCAGATGATTTTCTGAGTATGTCAGATTAAGAGACATTGTGTTAGTGATGTGCATTAACTTGCTGGAACTTACATTAACCTTAAAAAACTTATCCTTTTTTACCCATGCTAATTTCTCCATCACTTAGAATTAGAGTCTTTATAATTGGTTTTCTCCTTGCAATTAATTTCTCAGCCTATAAAAGTTATCTCTGCCCTTTGTCATGGTTGTTCAATCTGTCAAAGATTATTATGATGATTAAAATATTGTGATGATTGTAGGTTAAGACATGGTTATATCAAAAAATTTGGTGTATTCCCAAGAAAAATAAATTTTTCCCTGTACTCAAGGAATTACTGGAATTCTTCAGTACATAAAAAGAAAGAATGCTTTAGAAACAAAACTGTTAGTATGCATAATTTTGAAGTTATTCCATTGATTTTCTATTTCTTTCTCAAAATTCAGCTTTAATACTGTGTGTTTGAAAGACTAGGGACTGCTAATTTTTCTCCAATCAAACGTCTGAGTAGAAGTGAATCCATTTCAGGCATTCAATGCAAGGTTAGGGTAAGATTTTTGAGCAGCAATGTTGTTTAAACTTTGCATCCATCATTTAAAAAAAAAATAGTGTAAGGCAACAAGGAATGTTGGGCTGTTATACCATGAAAATTACAGGCAAACCCATTCAGATTTACAGTTTTACAGGGAAAGCTTCAGACTACGATGTATATTTGTTATTTAATAAACAGTGAGGGGTAACGTCTATGGTGTGTACCTAGTTGACAAGAATATATGATTAAGAGAACAATTTATGTTGAATAAGGTGGAGGTATTTTTCATAAAGAATGCCTTAATGAGAAAACAGTAAATTAGTTACATATTGATTTAATCTGAACAGGCAAGAAATGGCCCATATTGTAATATTTTAGTAAGGATAGGCTAGAATACATTTACAAAGGGATTAGATGTCCTTTAGAACTTCCTTGGAATGCAGTTGTGTAGTTGCTTCATATTGGAGGTATTTTGAAATTTTAACTGGGAAAGTTTTAAATCATTTGGAATCTGTTGTAGTTTTGTTTTTTCTAAAATGGAACATTAGTATTCAATTTTTTTCAGCCTGGTAAGATCTGATTTTGTTTCAATTAAAATATTCTAGAGAGGTAATGCACACTGAACGCTACTGATATTTGCCAGAAACCTGTTCTTCACCAGCACTTTAAGTGGGAAAATAAATATTTATTGCTTTTTTCCCCACCTTGTTTTTGAAAGAAATACTGCTTCAATAAAACTGTAAGTGAAAGCATTGTGAAGCATTGTCTTGTTCCAGCACTCACTCCTCAAGGACCTGTAGGCAGTACATGGGAAACAAACTGTCATGCACTTGGATTGGGTTGCTGGATAAATGATTTGTAGAGTACATCTGTTTTAAGATAACTTGTTTACATTTTGGTTACTGAAGATGAAGTTTGAAGTCTCTGCATGGGAAATATAAGCCATATATATTACTTTGCATGAGTACACTAAGCTAATCTTTCAGAAATGTTTTAAGGGTGACATGTTTCTTGAAGTACAATTAAAATAATTTTTGGATATGGAGAGTTCTAGATCTTATTACAAACATATTTCTTATAAAATGCTATGAAAAAGTAATTTATGTATTTTAAATTACAAATTTATCGCTATTAATAAATTAATCCAGAACTGTGATGTGCAGTTTCTGATTGTGTTTACTCTGTGAATTTAGATGCATGTTGTGAATTCAAATGTAGGAGTTTTTTAAGAAGTGGTTTTGTATTCATTTTTTGAGAGTGCTGTGTAGAAATGATAGAGATATTCATGGTGATTTTCACTATGGCAGATTTCCAGTCTGCTGTTTCTCTGGGAACAAGTATTTACCATTACTTTATCATGCTATCATTATCATGTCTTTGATAAATTTCAAAGTGGATAATTTGTGCCTCTCAGAGGACTGAGAATAATTCCCTTAGTGATCAGTAAACAGAGAGTGATTCAGTTCAATAGTTCTTGTGATACTTTCTTAATGAAACTGGTACCAAAGCAAGGCAGTCACATTGTTAGAGTTGTACAAAACTGAGAATAATCCTTTCTGTAATCAAATCAGGGTGAAATTCCTGCATGCTAGAATCAAACTATACTAATTTTTCTTAATTTATAGTTCAGCTGGGATGGATGGGATTAGAATATAGTCAGTGATATTTCTGCAATATCCTTAAATGACTTAAAGAACGTTTTCTTTTTAACCATAACATCTCTTCTTTTAAATTGGATGTATTTTCATTAATTGTTTTCCTTTTCAGCAGTGAATCTTAATACTCTTGAAATTGCAAAAGTGAATGGTATTGAAGACAGGCAATTTTAATTAAAACTCTATAATTAATTCATCAGTAGGATGAATTATTTCAATACAGATCCGTTTTCTGATCATCGCTAGCTGCTGTTCTCCACCTTTTTTGTGTGAGGCTGTTGTGTCCTTTTGTCAGGTTCTTTCATGTGGTCTAAATCAAGTAGAAAATATTACAAGTATTGTGTGTGAATTGAATCTTACTTAATTTCAGTTTTCCCATAGCCTGTACTGAAGGTGTTAATGAGCTCGTTCTGTTTCATTCTGAAAGAAAAAGAGAAAATGAGATATAATTTTAAATGTAATTCTGTTAGACAAGAATGTGTGAGATTAAGGAGGTAGAAGATAACTTTGTTCTCAAAATGTGGTACTCTCTGGACATTGAATAATTTCTCATATTTTATGTTTTGTGAGAATAAAAATAAATGGGCATTTTATGTTTTGATAGATATCTGTACGGGTTGATAATTTTGAAAGTGTCTTCTCTAATATGCAGCGTTGTGTTGCAGAGAAGCATTGGAATAGTCCTTTTTAGAATGGACACACTGGTCAAAAATTCCTTATTTTAATCTATTTCCAGGCGTGCCTTATCTTCTTGGGGGGGTTGTTTGTTGGATGGTGGTAATTTTTACCTGTTGTGTAATGGTGTCTATTACCCCGGTATGCTCAAAAGAGAATCTAGGCTTCACCCAGGTGGAGGTCTTGTATTCAAAGTGTGCTGTAATATGTCGATTTACATTAGATTTTCAACAAGTTCAGCCCCCAGCCAGTGAAAGAAGCAGCCATCCTTTTCTTTCCCCTCTCCGACTCCAAGTCCTCACCGTCTCACGTGTCTGTGATTGCACAATTGTGAGATCCATAATGGAGCTAGGGGTGTTTTCTGGCAGCTGGAACTTGTGGTCGTGGATCACTTGTTTTGTCAGCCTTTTTTGGTTAGTTCATGTCAAGTGTGTCAGGGGGCTGTAAGTAGGGATAGGAACGTAGACTTTGCTGTATCGATTTAAACCACTAATTTGTCAGCAAGCCTCTTAATTTTCATTTCTGGTCATCTTCTTTTATTACACATTCTCTGAATTAAATATATTTATTTGCAGGCCTTTCTGACACTGATTCTTCTGTCTTTCTTAAAATTTAGAATGCATTGATTTGGGTGTAAGAACAGTATGTCAGCTCCCTGGTCATAGTCCTGAGACATACTGAGCACATCAGGAGAGCAAACATGTTCTTTGTTTCCTTACAAAGACCAAGGAAAATTCACTGAATCACCAGTCCTGGTTATGTTGATGGAGGCTTAGAACTGAGTGTTATGAGATCATTGTCAGCTCTGTGTTATTTAGTACATTGATCTCACCTGCTGATGTCAGTGTGAGGAGCTGATTGTTACAGCAGTGAATAGATGAAAATCCTGTGAGAGGAAGAGCTGAGATCTCAGCATTGAATCAATGGAGTTACTGTGTCTCCCTCCCCTTGGTCCCACAGTCACAGGAAGAGCTCTAGCCATCGTTAACAACAGATGTTTGACCATGCTGTGAAATGATTCTTAAAAACGCTTCAAGCCAGAGTCTTTGGGATCTAAAATGTTCCAAGATGCAACTGTTTTCATTTTTAATAATTTGTTCCCAAGAAGACCACTCAGTGTGGTAGTCACTTAGCACTTTGTTCCCCACGCACTATTTAATCACTTCTTTGCAATGTTTTATGCTCCTGTGCACACTGAGTTAAGTGGTAGAAAATGCCAGTCTTTCATAGTTCATCGTGCCTGATCATGTGGACTTCTGAGGATATGAAATTATGCCATGTGTGTTCAAGACTAACCTGGGAGTTTTCAGCAGGAGGAGTTTACCTGTCCATTGTGAGGAGAAACACAGCTGCCTTTGGTGATAGCACTGGCTTCTGCCATTGTAAAATGGCTGAAACTGCAGCCTGCCTTCTCTTACCTGGTGTAGGCATCCCTAGGCTTATGCCACCTCCAAGATACAGTCATTATTTGTTTTTCTTTCTCCTTGAGGCTTAGAGAAAATATTGTCTACCTAGAGAAGTGATGCTTGGAAGAATGGTCACTTCAGTGGGCAGAATGGATCCCTCAGTTGCATAAGGTTTAGAGGTTGCTATTGGAAGCAACGGCATTCAAGAAAGTGGATGACTTGTTTTTCTTCTGCTCATCTGTGCTGCTAGAGAGAGCAGCCATGTTTGCTGCTTGTTAGAGCTGGTGACCAACCCATCAAATAGCTACAAGGAATAACCCTTTGGTCTTCAAAACTGCTTTCTATTTTTTTCTTTCTATTTTTAATTTGTTTTGAACAGTCAAACTGTTACTTTTTCCTTTGTGCCAACCTTTGACATGTTAGTTGCATATTTTCTTCTCCTCTTCCATTTCTCTTCAGATTTTTATGTTGAATAAGTAGAGTTAAGATGTAATGTCAAATGCTGCATGGAGACTGTGGCATTTTTGCTGCATATTACAGCCAGAAGGAGCTGACCTGTTGTTTAGACAAATGCATTTCACAAATCTTTCGAAGCCATTCATGGTAGAGAAGTAAAAGAGACAATAAACTTGGAATCATTTTCTAAACCACTGTGCATGTTACATTCATCTCTATAGCAACTACATAAATAGATCTATCCTGGAGGCTAATTTGAGGATATTTTTAATGTCTCTTTAAATTCAGTTTTCTGATTGAAACTTGAATTAGCATACTTCTTCAGACCTTTAACTTGAGGAATGCTATTGGTCGTTAAATTGAACTTGTGAATGTGAAGAGTGAATATGGTATTTTTGATAAATGCTAGAATTTGGAAGATTTGTGTGCACAGGTTGCTCCTTCTAGCGCTGATGGTACAGTGATAAAATGTCTGCTCATGAACTGTCTGGAGCATCCGTCAGCCCTTTTGGGGAGTCTGTAGCTGGTAGTGAAGTTGTTTTTCCCACATCCTTTTGCTCAGGAGCATGAGAAATGAGATTGTGCCTTGCTTTTGGCTGTCTGTCTATATCCAGGAGATCTTCAGAAGCCAAATTTTACAAAAATTAACCAAGACTGATTTTTCTAATCTCACTTAATGTGCAGCAACTTGCAGTAAGAGAAGGCATTTGTAGGAATGTAAAGGCAGGGCATTAGTCTAGGGCATTTAAATGGAGAAAATGTGTATTATACATGGATTAAAAAAATCTGGTTTATTTCATCACAGAGACAGGTTGTCAGCAATACTAGAGGTCAAAAAGAACTGAGCAGCATAAATTAATATTTTAACATGTCCATAAAAAATTCTGTTGATATTGATATCTTATGTAAAGTGTACCTGTCTTTTTTTCTTTTGTACCAATAGTGTTGACTGCTGGGTAGATGGTAAGGGAGGGGAAGGGCTGGGCAGGTGGGCTTCCATGGGAGGCTGAGAAGTGGTTTAGGTTCCAATTGACATTTTCCATGTATACTCCCCCCTCTGTATGTGAGGAAACAGGCAGTTAAGACTCATAATTTGTGATACTATGGTGTGAGGAACAATAGTTTGCATGATAATAGGGAAAGTTTGTAACACAGAATAGCATTCCAATTTCTGTTAGATTTAGACATGAAAAATGTTCTGTGCATGCGCCCTTACTGGGCTGGCTTGGATCACAGATGAATACAGGTTAATACCTTTGGTTTTGTTGTTGCACCAGTAGCGTAATGATAGACAGCAGGTTTAGTTTTAGATCAGTACTGAAAATGAGAACGCTGAAGAGTCACATCTATTAAATCCTGTTGCTTTTACACTGTGTTGGTGCCTAGGGCATCTTTATAAACACGTCTATAAAATATTCTTTATGAAATATTACATTAAGTCAGAAGATTGGAAAGTGGTGGCAAAGAAGAATAAAAATAATTCAAAGCAGTGACAAAAGTAGCTCTTATGCTTCCAAAATGAGCAGATTTTTCACATGGAGATATATTATGAGATTAGGATGGCTGGGATTGCTTTTTTATTGCTTGTTTGCTTACATGCCACTAAGAAACATGTTCTTTATATAAATACATATTTTAAGGGATAAAATTTTTGATTTCTTATAACTTGTAAAATGTTAGTCATGTTTTGCTATTGTTAAACTTGTGTCATTTGAATCATGATTATTGAATTTACAGCACATTTGTAGGTTTAAGAAATAGAATTGGCTTTATCAGGTATCCAGTATATATGTGTTTAATGACAACATCTTAAGTACTGGGCTTTCTTTCCTTGGTTATTAAACAGGTTTTTTGAATACTTACTGTATTGCTAGGTTATTTTTCTAAATAATGTGCATGTTAATAGGAAAAATATTTCTGTTTAAACAGAAATTATCTATTATATTTTGTAGTAAACCTTTTTCCCCACCTTTATTTATTTGTGGTCATGAAAGAACAATTTGTCAGTCTGTAGTCCATATTTGCAAAAGATATTTTAGTAAAATTTGACTAAAACTGCTTTTCCTCATCTTCTTAATTTTTTCTGGTGGATTTAAAGTTATCGTAAGATATTTTTCTTTGATTTTGTTTTTCAACACGATGGAAAAAAACAGTAGGCTACAGATCAGTTACAGTTATAAAACTGTTGGTTCAGTTATTTTTACTTAACATCTTCTTTTTTAAAATGAATGTTTGGTTCTGTCCAGTGGTAGCATCAACTGCTGACTTTTACCACCACACAAACTTACAAAGAGTTGGTTTTTGTCATTGTCAACCTGATATTGAAATAGTAATGAGAGTTTATTGCATAATACTTTAAACTCCCTCTAACATCTTGTAGATAACAAATACACTTCATAGTCATCTTTTAAAGCGAAGCTGGCCATAGTTGGCAGGTTTGGAAGGAGTTCAGTTCAGAACAAGCAAATGCTGGAATGGCAAGCACCGTTCATTATTTGGAGGCCTGTGTGTGTTGCTGCTGCCATTCCAGAAGGTTGCTAACATTGTGGTTTTTCTTTTTGCTGACAGGTGATAAATCCAATGGGATGGGACGCATTTGGTTTACCAGCAGAAAATGCTGCAGTTGAACATGGCCTTCACCCTGCAAGCTGGACACAAAGGTTAAATGAATTAAAATATGGCATTTTCACTGTGAATACCTATGCTGTGGCCCCCATAAACCAAAAATCCAGAGCAAAACTAGCATAGAAGAAAGAGGTTACAGGAAAAAACAGGGTTATCTGGGACCAAGGTTATTTGACAATGTTTTATGGGACTGTGCAGATGATTCTGCTTTGAAAAATAAATATATTGGGATGATTTTCAAGGTTTTAATCTCAATGACTTTTAAATTGTAAAGTGCTAGAATATCAAGAGAAGCATTTCCCAAACACCCAAACCAGCGGGTATGAATAAATCAGAATTTCATTATGGTGACGTAAATCTTAGTATAGAATACACAGTGGAAAATGATGAGTTACGTGGTTAGATTTACTAGCAGTTTTAATACCATGTGAGAGAGAAGGGAGATAGTTGGGGTTTTTTGAGACTGGGTCTTGGAAAGTGCTAAGCAGCCATTATTGCTGGTGATTTCTGTGAACATGTTGGGCTTTAGACCACAGAATGGGGTGTTATGTTCCCCTAATATTCTTTAAAATTAGTAAAAAGTTATATAAGTAAACAATTTCTAAAACTCAATCTTCCTAAGTGAAGTTGTTTGTTGTACTCTGGATGCAGTAATCTAGCTGTGTTATCTTTATAGACTTGGATCCATTTCCTTCTTTGATAATGCTGTTTCTTTGGGTTTTGTTCATGCTTCTGGTCCCGTCTTAAGATTCTTGATACTTTTCCCACTAAAATATCGTAATATTAAATACTTGCATTACTCAATTATTCAGCACTGCAAGTTTTTTGTGGATCACAATTAAATGCTTGGTTTCATGACTGTCAACTTAGCCACTCTGGGAGGATAGATACTACTTTATCTGACAGAAAGTATTTTAGTAGAAAGGTAAAAGTCCCTAAGAAATTCTAATCCATTTTACAGTATGTAAATGAATTCCCACCAGGTCACTAATTAATACTGTGTAATTGTGGGTATTTTGGTAAAGTGTATTTAGTACATTTTCAAACTAAAGCTTCGCTATATATCCTGATGTATCTTATTTTACATTTGTAATACAATCCATTCAGGGCAGCATCTCACCTTACAGTGTCGAAGTTGACTAATGTTTATCTACGGCAATGCTGCCACCAGAAGTTTCGTAGTTCCTTGTCACCTCCCAGTATACATGTTCCCACCACGCCCTTTGCAATGGCTCCACTGGTGTTGTGGGCCACAGTTTTGGTTTGGTCAGCCTGTTGATCAGAGGGAAGAAAGAAAACTGGTGTGGTTTTTTTTGGAGAGTTTTTGTAGGGCATGTCTTCAGCTGAATGGGTAAGATGATTCAGGTTATCCTACAGCCGCACAATCGCCAGAGCCACAGCAAAATACAGCCAGGATGGCATTGCCAGAATAGAGCAGCATTAAGCTGATAGTGGAAGTGTCCCCCACTGCATTGAGATTTAAGAGGGCCCTTTGACTCAATTGCAGTGAAGATAATTAAAAATAGTAAGAAGTGATGCTTCTTACTGCAGTGCCATATTTACTTTTAAGTTGCATTCAAATCAACAGAAAAAAATGTATTGCCTCATATGCTTAGCCATGAAAATTGGACCAGAATACATTAGGGAATTTTAAAATTATTGAGTATTCTGACAATTTTGAGTTTTACTGCTAGTGAGATCATAATGTTTAGAGGTTAACTAGTGCTTCTGATTTCTCAGAACTCCACAAGCACCAGATTTTAAATTTGATCACATGATAGAAATATCTTAAGCTAATAATTTTTAATTTATTGTTATTATTTTGCAGTAATATTCAACACATGAGGAAACAGTTTGATGCACTAGGCCTGTCTTTTACATGGGAAAGGGTAAGATTTTCTTTTTAAAATGGATACGGCATTGTTTTATTGTATGATGGAACATTGAAACCCACGGAATTTCACGATTTTAATTATGACAATACAGGAGTCTTTGGTAGTGACCAGTTTAAGTTGTTAAACTGTAAAATCGAGCTTTTTATCAAATTTCCCTAATTTTTGGCATACTGATATCATCTGATTATATCAATGTTTAGGAGAATGTTTGAAGTGATTTCAGTTTTGTATTTGGATTTTTCTCTCTGCTTTTTCATCTCTTTGAAGTATTAATTTTCTGTGTTAGAAATAAGGCAATAAACAGATATTTATGAAACAGCAATGCCTTTGTGTTAAGGTATGTATTTTTTGAGGAGTGCTCTTTTCAATGTGTATGTCAAGGGTTTAAAGATAGTAAGTTGAAATGGTGGCTCAGTTATGTTATTCCCAATTTCAAAGTATAAGCCTGCATTTTCATAGGTGTTCATATCAGGATCGTTTTGGAAACCAGAAATTTTGTTCGAAATACTAATGCTTAAGAGTCAGGTGTTCACCTTAAAAAACTTTCCAAACATGATCAGACATAAGCTAATGTCATTTTCCAGATAAAAAAGAAATTAGCATTTGAAGCGATTGTGAGGTTATTGCATTTACCAGTGAATCAGAGTCAGTCACTACCTTTATATTCTCAGCAATAGCTGTTGCTTATCACCTTAATGTGATTTTGAATAGAGTGATGGAGATGCTAATCTTGGATTTTTATAGCAGTATTGTAGATCTGCAAAGGAAAAGCGTTAGTTTTGTGACAGTCCGAGACATGCCGTCTCTTTTCTTTAATCATGAAGGTGAAGTTGTTTATTTGTATGTCTTGCATCTGAAAAACCATTTCATCATGTCTCATATATGGAAGGATTTTTCAGTATAAACCTTTTAAATAAGATTTAAGTTTTCTTGGTAGCCAAAAAAGTTGCTCTGAAAAAAAAAAAAAGATTTGTTATGGAAGGTTCACTGCACACATTCTTGACATGTGATGTTTAAAGCTGTTGTTATCTCAGAGGTTGTCTGTATGTGTAGGGCAGCTGTACTTGGAAACAGTGAAATCCTATGTGTAGGCTGTGTTATGGAACATACACGTGCACACACACACGAGTTCAATGATGCAGGTTGCGTTTCAAGAAAATTGAGAAAATTCATCTCTCATGTATGAACTTCTGTTTAGCCCTTCCATTCTGAAGAACAGATGGAAAACTGGCAGTACTGAAAACCATGGCAGGAAATAGAAGTACACAGGGAAAAATCATTTGTTATCTCTGTGCCTATTCTTTGAGAGTTACCTTCACTTTTCTAGTAAACTGTGTTTTGGCTAATGAACTTTCAGGAGTCTCCGAATACTTGTGCAAAGAGTATGACTAACTCCATTTGAACTTCTGTGTAATTGAAATGCTTTAGAATGCTCTAGGGACACATAGTTGGTGTTTTTGAAAGGTAAGATTTTAAAAGAGCTGAAAAATGTTCCTTGAAACACAACACATTTTAGACTTTTCACTCCTTACCTTATGAGTTAAGTTTTGTTTTACCTGGAAAGCCTGCCGTACTAATTGGAGTAAGAGTGACCTGAATGGTAGCCATTAGAAACAGATATGTTTATTAATTGCAAAAAATTTATGATGCCTGAAATATTATGTGACCTCCAAACGCACAGATATTTGAGATGGCCATGAAAGAACTACCTGTGGAAATGGAAGGGCTAAGCTGTAGCTGAGTGTTTTACAGGCTGATAAAGCCTCCTTCTCTGCAGGGCTCATTAGGCTGGGCAGAGCATCTTACTGCCTCAACTGTACTGCTTCTGGGCTAACTCAAGCATCTTGGCACAGCAAAGCACTGTGCTGTGCAAGTGCTTATCTTAAAAGTGAACTATTTGAGGGGCTTTTTGTAGTATTCTATACTTGTATGGCTCTAAATCAGTGGCTTACAAAATACTGTGACACTGCAAAAAACCACTAGTATTAGTGACTCCTATGAACAATCCATGAAAAACAGATTTTATATGGGTTGGTCTGATTAACCAAGACCTTTATACAAAACAGGGGCCTGTTTTTAATTTAATTTCATGGGTGTAACTTAAATCTGCCGCTTTATTGTGCTAGTGCATAGCACTTAGCAAATAATGCTGGAGGGAACCCATTTCCCTAATTTAGATCCTTGTTTTAGTGTGTGGTGAATTGTCTTTTTAAAGTGTGAATATTTTGTGTTAACTGTCTCTGTCCTCTGTGGCCAGCTTAGAGTATATGCTTTGATGATGGGAAGGAAACTTATGTAAACTTTACCATTTTACATATGGTAAGGGAAAAGAGAAGTGGAAAAAAAAAAACCAAAAACAAAAACGTTTTGAGTACCTAGTGCATGTAGCTGTCCTAAAGAATCTGCTTGCTTAGAAAGTCATGTCTGGTGGTCAAGAAATCTGTGTCCAGGAAGATGAAGACTAGTTAAATCTCATTGCTTGATAAAATGATTATGAACAAATCCCAGTGCACCTGCAATACCAGAAATTTCCTTTTATTTTTCTGTGAGTTTTTTTTCATTGTTCTCTCTGTCTTATAAATCAAAATGTGCAGGTATTTTTGTGTTCTAGCTGTCAGTGAACTTACTTATCTAGTAAGGTACCACAAATAAGACGTTAAGCTAATTAGATTATTTCAGTCAGGTTACAAAGACACTTTAAAATTGCTCTCCTAAACAGAAAATCTAAGCAAACGAAAAATGAAATTAAATGCATAAAATAACTCTGTAAAGTACTTTGCCTTAGAGTAGTTTTCAGTAATACTGATTATCTGGTTTTTTTACCTGAAACGCAGAGGTATTTTAAGTACCTCAAGTTAGAAGTATTATATTTGTAAATCACTTTGAAAATGGTGTGATTTTGGGGAGAGATTTTTTAAAAAGTCAGTAAGTGAGAGAACATTTCTATTCCGAACATTTGTGTTTCTCAGATGGAAGGTTGAAAAGCTGAAGTTTGAGCATGGAAGAAACGTCTCTAAGAGACCTTAAAAACACATGGAAAATTTAAAAATCCCCAACATTATTTGGTTTTAAGATAATTATAATCTGAGCATTCCTGATGATCAGATTTTTTGAAAATACCACCCCAGACAGCATAGCAAACTGCCTGTCACTTCTTTTAAATATGATTTTCAGGGGAATTAGGCAATATCATTTTCCCTGATTCGTATCATCAGCACCAAAAGATGAAGAGCATATAACATTTTTCCTTTATTTTGTTCAGGAGTGTCATCAGACTGAGTGCATGTTCCCAGTAAGCCCTCAGTTCACCACTGTTATTATCAATCTGGAACTTTCTCCTAGAAAGTAGCTCATTCTGCGAAGGTTTTTTAGTCTTTTCAGTTTCTGCATTCCAAGTGACATATTTTTTGCATGAGACTAACGTTCCCCTTCTGCTCTGTACATTAAAAAAATTAATTCTTGGTAGATTTTCTTTGTGCAGATATTTTTCTATTTAGTTTTAAAGTTGTCATTTGTGTGCACTGCCTGAGCATGCATAAAACCAACAGTAGATAGATTATTACCTATGAAATTTTCTTAGCCACGTGTCACGGGTAATCAGTGACCCTACTTGTAATTAAATTTTAAAAAAAGAAACTTGATACAAGGCTACTTTTTTTTTCAGAAAAGATATTCATGCTCTAAAATGTAGGCACTGTGTGACATTTGTATTTGTAGCTAATAAAGCATAAAACTAAGGGCCTTTGAAATACAAATATTCAAATTAATTTAGAAATGTAGGTTGGTCTAGCTCTAAACCTCTGAAAATCAAATAATTATACTTCTAGATGAGGTGGTACATGCCCTTGAAAACCAAAACAGGCAGATAATTGATGAAAGACTGTTTTATCTTCCCAAATAGATTTTGAAAAAAATCAATCCAGACCTTTTTTTCATATCTCCCTTTAAAGAGGTGCAACATCCCTGTCTTCAGGACTGCATAAGACTGTGCTAAAAATAAATTTATTAGTAATAAACTAGGAAATTGCTTGTCTCCAGTCTAGTTGTATGTTATTCATAAAGCCTGGTGGCTCTTAGAAAAAATAAACCTTTTCATGCAGCCTATAAATATTATTTTTATTTTTTTAAAAATAGCCATGGCAGTAGCTTGAAGTTGTAACCTTCTTCTTAAAAATACAAGCAAAAACGAGTTATAAGGTCACAGACTCATAACAGAAAATTGTAAGAGAGGAGCAGATTTAGAACAAATAATGAATTTTAAAACAAGGCATTTGAAAATTAGTTTTTCTTTTATTAGACACCAAAATCTTTCATCCAGATTGAGTTGGTTTTTGCCGTTTTTTTATGCAGGATTTTTTACTATTGGTTACCCTTATTTTTGGTAGTTGAAAGGTACTTTTAAAATCAGATTTTATAATAGCGAATGGCTTTTTGACCTTTACACGGACCCATTGCTTCCCAAGCTGCAAATCTAGAATGTAATACTACCATTTAGTCGGTAACTGAGAATTTATTTACAAAAATAAACAAGTTACCAACCCTTCTGGTATGGTATTTGTTAGGAACAAATTACTGTGCTGCAATAAATGGATTAAGCAAGGTAGTTTTTGGTAAGGATAGGGGTCTTTCTTATGCCTTGCCAGTATCTGCTCTTTTAAAAGCAAACCACCTGTATAGGTGATTTATTTTAATTGTTGTAATGAATTCTTTTATCAAATGAGTGTCATTCCTGTAGGAATAAGGAACAGTAACAGTAACCAATGATAAATTGCATAACCAATGCATTTTGGTGAGAATATCTGTTTAAAGCTGACAGAAGTAAAAGGGAAAATGGATGGAGTGAAGAGGGAGATGCTTTCCCTCCCATTTCACTGTACCTTCTGAAATGCTGAGGTGATGGGTGGTCACTAAATCTGTCACAGAGCACTGAAGAGCACATGCAGTGGACAGCTGAGCAGCATCTTATATATTCGTAGAAGAGTTCTGATTTTTAGTAGGTATTTTATTTCTGTAGAAAATATGGTAATATCCTGTTATATATATTCACTGTACTGCTTTATGATATGGGGTTCTATATGTATGCTCTTACACCCATGCTCAGATCGCAAATGAGAAGCAGAAATGTACAGTTTTTGGCAGGGTGGAATGGCTCCAGAGTGTTATTTTTCAAACCGTTTTATAAACTCTTTTGTGTGTTTCTGAGTTAAGTTAGTTCTGTTAATGTCCTGTGGATCTTTGTTGTGCTTATAGAGTATAAATAGAGATGTTAACATTCACCTTAATTTAAGCATGATGGCAGCCTAATGGAAACTTTTTACCAGACATCATTCATTTATTCAAGGTTAGTAACTGGAATACACAGAAAATTATTTATAACAGTAAATCCTACTGTGCTAAATTATAGGAAAAAAAACCCACCAAAACACATTTCAGGATTGGCAACAGTTTGCTGGCTTGTCTTCATCAGCTCATTTCACTTGGTAGTGATGCAATTTCTCTTTCTTCATTAACTTTAAATGTTACTCCAAACCTTCATGATGATAAAGTTAAGTTCTGAGCTTGAGTGATCTTTTTGTATCTCAGTGACCACACAGCAGATGGGTTTTTTCAGTGATAGTCTCCTGCATTTTTTTCTGAGAAGTGTCAATTTACTCCTTGTGAGAGAGCGTGTACATGGGAGTCTGTTCCCTAGAGTTAGCTTGTATCTTGTAGCTCAAGCTTGCGTGGCTTGTAACATACTTGTATAGATTGGGAAATGTAATCTTTTTGTTTCAGTTGACACACATCTGCCCTTCAGGGCCAAAAGGACAAATCTCCATTCACGTTACTATTTTTACTTGACGACTCGCTTTTGTTGTCCTACCTGTTTGCCTGTTGCTCACATAGTCTTATATTGTACTGAAAGGGATTGTGTTTCTTCTTTTGTGTGTCTCATACTCCAGTGATGAAACTCTTGCCTGTAGTGGCATCACACTGGCACAAGAACTGTTGTCACCGTGTGAAGAAGCAGGGGGGAGAAAAACTATTAAATGTGCTTAGTTGCAAGAGATGGAAATCAGATTTTTATCAAGTGGAGTTTTTTTCAGTGCAGAGTAAAGGATTTTAATCAAGCAACTGTTTTTCATTACTAGGTCTTCACATGCTGAGCTGAAAACTTGCCATTAAATGTCTCTTTCTGATCTTGAAAGCCTCTTACACACACTTTTGAGGCACATCTATTCAAAGGTCATATTAATTGTTAAAAGCAATGTTTCAGCACGGGAATATAAAGTTCAAAGCAACTAGAATATGAAGTTGTAGAAAAAGAATAAAAATTTTTTGCTAGAGCATTTCAGATGTCACTTGAGTAGCAGATGATATTGCAGGAGTTGTGTGTAGTGGGAAGCTAGCATGATAGGAAAGCCCACGTGAAAGACATTTTACATTTGGAGCTATTTCTGATGCTTGATAACTACTCCAAGTGGAATAAATTCTATCAGTGGCTTACTGACAAAGTTTTTATCAGTAACTTTAAAATCAAGAGCTGTTCATATTAATTTGAAGTTCAGTGTAGAAGCCCTCTTCCACTTGAAGCAGGTATGTGGGTTTCCATTGCACCAGTGAAATCTGTGTTTGTGCTGAGAAAACAGGGAGTCCATAATGATGGAATCCATTAGTTGTCTTTGTATATTAAGATGCTTATTTTAAATGCAGTTAGGTTTTTTTAACAACAAACATTTAAAATATGGAACTTCGTAAGCAGTTGCTAAGTAGCTTATTTTTAAATTATCAGAGTTCACTAAAAATTTAGCAAATGTTTTCCAGTTTTAAAGAAGCTATACCTGATATTGTTGCTTGCTGTTCTCTTAACTCCCATTCCTCCTTCTTATGTTGTCTTTTATTTTTATCTGTCTTTATTTCCTTCGTAACAGTCCTCCTCATTTGTGACTTTTATGACTCATTTTTTCCATACTTTAACCTGGAGCATCCTCCTGTCTTGAGCTCCCTTGCCTTTTGGAACAGTTGCTTATTTGACCTTTGAATGTGAGATATCCTTCCTGAGTCTTTCATCTTGAAGTTCAGAATCTTACCCTGTATTCCATCCTGTCTGCCCCACATGTTCTGTCTGCCAGCCCTCAGTGCTGTTCCTCTGTCCTCCTGCACCCAGAGCTTCAGCTGCAGGCTCCTCGCTCTGCCTGCCTCACATCAGCCAGCTCCCTGCTGCCTCTGAGCATAGGCAGCCTCTGCTCCTGCTTCTCATTGCTGAGCAACAGTGGAAAAGGCAGCCTGGCTAGGATGGCTTCTTTGAAAGAAGTCTGCTTTTTTTTTTTTCTAGTTTTGCTGTTTCCTTGATCAGGCAGCTGTGATCACTTCCATTCATCTTCTGTTCTTATATCTATCAGCTTTAATCTTACAGCGTTTTATATTCCGTGTTAACAGGGAAACTTTGCCTTGTGCATTAAACCCACACAAGGCCCATGTTCTCTGGTTTTGTGCACAGGTGAATATCACTCATTGCAAGCATTATACAAATAAATGGGTTTGTACGTTAATAAATGCATGAATGTTTACTCTGTAGAATATATTATACACTCCTGGGTTAATTGTTTAAGTTAAAACAACATAGGAAAATACTAAGAGTAGTTTCAGGAATTTTTATTTCATTTTTACAGGAAGTAACCACTTGCTTACCAGAGTACTACAAATGGACGCAGTATCTCTTTCTTAAGCTTTTTGAAGCTGGGATAGTGTATCAAAAAGAGGTAGGTACGAACTTTGACCTTCAATATTTTCCAGGTACACTAATTTAGGTCACTCATGCACTTTTCTGGATTGTCCATTCACAGTCATAAAGTGATTGTGCTCTGTTAGTTTTAGATCACTCTAAAATAGAATTAATTATATATGTAACAGAATTTTCTATGTAACAGTTTATAACTAACTAACTAATATGAATGGCCATTGTAGCAAGTCAAGTCAGAAGTGTTTATTGTCAGAGATTTGCATTGAAATGCAGGATCAGAACATAGCTTTTAGTTGTTTATTTCCTAACTCTAATATAGAATTTTCTAGATTTTATCTTCCCCCGTGGAAATATATGACATTGTGGTCATTAGGAGTCTCTTCAGCAGTGAGATTATTTACCTGCGTAACATTACTGTAATACTGTCTCAGAGCTGATGGTGTTGGATAGGATAATTGGAGATCAGGTGCATAACCATCCTATTACTGGACCCTGTTTGTGATCTCCAAAATATTAAAGAAGTATTAAGTGTCATAAGATTATTGCAGCTGTTCATCAGTTACCGCTACATTAAGAAATTATAGTATTTTGTAAATAACATGTATCAGGCTATCTGAAAAGTGAAGGTTTCACTCACTGTTTCTTAAATACAAGATGAAACAAAGATGTTGAACAAGCAATCTGGAGACCTCTCTGTATAGCCAAGGCAATGCAGTTCAAAATACCTGAACAACTGCACTTTAACAAAGCAGTAATTTAGTGAATGTTTCTAACTTAAAATGGAAACTAAGATTTCTTAAATATGCTTTGATATTTCATTTGTATTCTGTAGAAACCAGGAAACCCCATAGGATATAATTAAGGACGTACTCCAATTATTCTCTGAACTTGGAGAAAGAGATTGACGGTGAAATGTAGCATTTAGGATGGCAGGGTGTTACTGAGCTATTTCTCCTATTTGTATTTGTATTCAGAGATCTTTAATGACAACCAGCAAAACCCCTCAATATTTAGTATATACTATCATGCTGGATTGGGTGGTTTTTTTCTTTTTTTCCTTCTGTAATTATTTTTTTCTTGTAATAAAAATATTTAACCCCCTGGCTTTGTTATAACAAACATATTTTTATCTGTAAATTTGTTTGCTTGACAAGTGAACCCAGGTGAATCTGAAAAGTACAAGGCTTGCTGCTTCATTCAAAGCAGGGATGATATACAAAATAAATTTTGCATTCAGGCTCCAAGTACTGTGGGATCCTGGAGGTGTTTGGATACCAGTGATTGAATCTACTTCCAACTTCCATCTGCTTTCAAGTCAAGGATCAGTTTGAGGACTTAAATCAGCATCTGTCAACCTGTAGGGGATGTAATCTCTGGTGGATATGAACCAGTTGCTTTTTGGCAGGAAACAGATGGCAGAGAGAGCCCATAACCCTGGGTCTCTTTGAACAGTCATATATACTTAAAGCATGTATTTGTCTCGTGTTGTCAGTGTATCTGCAATATGTATTAAGCAGTACTTTTGCACAGCTTGAAGTCTCCTGTATTACAATTTCCTTGTGGGTACAGGAGATAATTCACAGCCTCACTGTGACAATAAGAATAAGGCAAGTCGAGCGTTAGCCTAGTTAATGCTCTGTTCCAGGAGTATGCGTGTCTGACCAGAAATTACCCTGGCAGGGAAACACAGGCTCAGTATGTCCAGGAGCTGCAATTATGGAGGATTAACAATGTCTGTCTGAGTGCTGCAGCATCCATAGAGGGCACCTTTATTCACCACAGCAAAATCCTCTCTCTTTTTCCTGCACTACTCATCTAGTCAATATATTGTAGAGGTTATTGACCTGGCCAGATGTGAGTGTCTCACTGAGGTTAATACCTGCCCTGACTCTGTAACTTCCATCAGACACCTGTAATATGTAGTGGACCCAGAGACAGCAAGCCTGGAGATTGATACTTACACTTTAGAGACCTGAAGTTAGACAAGATGAATCCTATCTAAAAAAGCTTATGGTCTATGTTGGTGTAGAGAGGAGAGCGAGATAATCGGTGTGCTCTGAACGCTTTTGCACTGTGCTTTCTTTGTGTAGATGACTTTTAGCAGCTTCCTGGGGTCATAGATTCAGAGGCTGTCATTGTCAAGAAGTTGCCTTTGTGAGGTACAAGTAGGAACTAAAGATTTCATTTATTAGCCAGGTTCTAGATATTAGTCAAAAGCCTGTGAGAGATGGAAGGAACAAAATGTAACAAAAAGTTCAAAGACAAGACCTTTCAGCTAATGATTTCTTAAATGCGCTTTTGCTTTATGTTTTGCGGGATTTATTTAGATATTTCCTCATGAGTTGTAAAAGGAAGATTTGTTATGCTAAATAATTATGTAAATAATTTCAGTTACCTTCTAAAATGTTCACCATAAATTTGATACAATATCAAAATAGAAACAGTATTTTTTCTCAACTTTGAGTCACAGCCAGTTTAATACAAGCTTATGGTAATACTGCTTTGTGCAACTGGCATTTTATTCCTTCTCAATATTGCCTGATTTATCTCTCTTTAGGTGTTACTTTAACTTTGTGTGGAGTTTTTTCAGAACTTTATAAATTAAAAGAACATTACTTTAGAGTCTCGTTCATAATGTGTTACATTATTACTGAAGAAGCTGTGTTTTCTGGACAAGTCTGGAAAATAGGTTTGTAATAGTGGAATATATTGATTTATTTTAATTTCCCAATGGATTTTCATAAGCCTTTTATAAAATCTAGTGCAGTATTATTGGTTAGTAACCTGATAAAAGGTAGGCAAAAAGTTAAAAGTTTAAATTCCAGTCTGAATTCATAGAAGTTTCATTTGAAGGTGAGTTTAAATTTATCAGTGAGTAACTTTCACTCATTTAATGATAATAATTTTTTAATAAATCAATGTAGCCAGATTTTGTGCTCACACAGTTGTGAGCAGTACTTCTGAGCAAGAGAACCCCTGTATCTTTCTTTGGCTCTCCTCATTATAGGATTTGTAAAGTGGTTGTGGTATTTGCTGTTTCTGAGAATATGTAGCATATTTAAAATGAAGCAGTATTAGCTGTTTGGAAACTTGTTGGAAGGTGATCAATGATAGATAAAATATACAGTGAGCAATATAAGTACAGTTACTAATTTTTGATTGAGATACAAAGTCCTCCCCGCACCCAAAGAAGTAATTTGAAATTCTTAAAAAATGTTTAAGGTATTAGATCTCTATGGAACTGTAGCAACTGTTTTTCAGTCAGACTGATTTAGCTCAAATACTAAATAACAGTCAATATAATAAATTACTTTATTGCTTTGATTACTTTTTTTTTCTTTCCGTTAATTTCTTTCACATTAATGTATAGTATTTAATGCCACTTTTGGATGGGATTCTTTTGTGATCTTAGATGCTTTTTGATATGTGACCAGCTAAATTGTTCAGCACTGGGGAAGGATGAGTTTGATTTTTGCTCCTTTCCCAGTAAGTTACGTCTGGTATTTCAGTTGACTCAAAAGCTCAAAAAGCAAGGTTTGTAGAGTTGAACACCAACATTAATTTCACTTTACATTTTCCTTAATGCATTTGTATTGATAAGGAAAGATGATTCCAAAAGTAATTCACACAGTTGGCAGAGGTTACATACAGATATTACCAACTCTTTCACTTGAAATATAGTTGACCACTGTAATACTTCTTTGTGATTCTGTCCTCTTAAGTTGGATATCCTTGTTTAGTCATCCCCCTCAGTCTGACTCAACACTTTCCGATTAGTAGTGATGGACTTTTAAGCATCAGACTATGTTGTTTGCAGTATAGTCAGTTGGAACACTTACTCATATATGTAACAGTCAAGCAGTCAAGTGTCAGCCTATCTGCTAGCACGATCAGTCCAGGCAAACCTTGCCAACTGCGTTTTTGGGTCTTTTGAGTTCTGAGAAGATGAATATTCAAAACTTTTCCAGATGAGTCCATGTTACTGAATCAAATGGATGTTTTAAAAATACAGAAAACTTACGTGCAAGGTATGTTTCTGGATAATTCATTTGGTATCTGTAAAGTAAGATTCTGGTTTTTAACTAACTGCTGAAAGTATTTTTTTCTTCCTGCAACTTTTTTTTTAGGCCTTGGTTAACTGGGATCCAGTGGATCAGACTGTTCTGGCTAATGAACAGGTGGATGACAATGGTTGCTCATGGCGTTCAGGAGCAAAAGTGGAGCAGAAATACCTCAAACAGTGGTTTATCAAGACGACTGCTTATGCAAAGGTATGAGAAGACAGCTTTTGGAAATTACAGTAGCACTTCAAAGAGGTGACGTTTTGTCCAGAAATATTTATCAAGCTGAATGTGGTCCTTTATAGATACATGTGATCTATCCCTGTGTATGTGTGTATATAAAAATTATTGTCCCTGAAGTCTTCCTGTTCACCTCTTTAAGAATTGTAAGTAATTGGTGTGGAATTAAGTTTAGAAGAAACCAAAAGGCACAAATTAGAGGTGAATGAATTCTGCATTCGCACATTAGCATCCTGTATTTACCATCAAATGCTTTTCTGCATATTTTGAGTGTAGAGCTATGCAAAACTTGTTTGCCAAATCAACCTATTGGACTCGTGGGCATTTTATCAGCAATGGAGTACTGCCTGACACCTAGCATTCATTTCTGCCTGTGTCTGAATCATAGTTCTTTTAACTGCTTTTTATTGAAGATTCATCTGGACCTTCACTTCATACTCTATTTGATTATCTGTAATTTAAAAATGCTTTCAAGTTATTTAAACATCTTTTTTTCTTATGAGCTCAAATTTTGATTGTGCTGGGACAATGTAGCTTCCACACCTAGGAATTCTTCAACAAAAGTTTTGGCTTTATGCTCTGTGAGATGAAAGTATCAGCTTCCTATCATGTCTGGGTGAAGTTTTTGTTCCCTCTGAGTGTTCTGTGTATTGAGACTTCAAGTACAGATTGAGAAAGTTATTCCCAAGAAAATATTAAAAATTCATTTTTGATCCTTTTCCCAAGTCTCAGATTCAAGAAACCAAAGTTCCAAGTAGAAGAAATCTCTGTCTCTCTCTAGGTCTATTCATAATAAAGAGAAAAACTTTGGATATCCTGCCTGATGCTTTGATTCTTCATACACAGAGAGGTACTTGAGATACATGTTTTTTGATTGTGCTGCCTGTTCTGGCAGTAAGGAGGGAACATTTTCAATAGCTGATGGAAAAATGGAACATGTCTGCACATTCACAAAATAAACACAATGTTCTGAGCTTTTTTTTTCAGTTCCTTTGTCATCAAATTTCATTATGACCTTTGTGATATTTTAGGGTCTGCCCTAACTCACTGTTTCCCTCAGTTTGAGGCTGGAGATTCATTAGAGTTTCTACCTTTACTGGTATGTCTTTTGTCTATTGTCTCTATACAGGTTGTAGGAAGCAATGGCTGGTATTTCTGGTCTGTACCCATGCTGGTACCCAATTACTTATATCCCTTTTAGAGGGGTGAATCAGCCATAAATTTTTAGTCATCAAGGCCAAAAGACATGACTGAGGAGCTTTTCAGTAACCTTGAAAACATCCTTGGTTTATGGGATTATTGCCTCTTGCTCAATATCCACCCTCCACTAGGAAGGATTTATCTTTTGTATTTAGTCTGTCACCTAAGAAATGCTGTTACAGGAAAAGCACAATCTCTTGGGCAGATCACGTCTCCATCATGTCATTCCCCGGTAAGCAGGCTAATCTTACGATAAGGAAGAGCTTTTGCCTCCACAATACCCCCTCATCTTCCCCTCAAAGATGTCACCTCAGGAGACTGCCATATTCCCTACCTACATGAAGGGCAAATATGCAAGTGACCTTTTGTTCTTGAACATCTTAATGACATGAATAAGAGCTGCTTCTGCTTTTCATTTCAGGAAGAACATTTGTATCAACTCCTACAAAACCTTAAAGCATTGCTGCAAAGGACAGTTGAGTACTCTACAGATCTCTGTGAAGGTTTCCCAAAATTTTATTTTGTTTGTGAGTGATATTCTGTAGGGTCTGTGCTAGCTGATACAACCAGATCGATGAATGATGCCATACTGCTTCCAGCTCAAGTGCTTTGGCAAGCGTTACCTTCATGTTCTCCCACTTCTTGTACAGTGACAGATGCTACCAAGAATCAACAGGTGGTTTGGATTTTCCTTTTTACTCACCCTCCACTCACTCCTATTTTTGTTGCTGTGGTTCTTTTTAAACAGTCTCACTCTGCTTCTTTTGGCAAGGCTTTTAAACATTTGGTTGTAGACGGGCAAAAATAACTTCCATCCCGCCCCAAACCTTCAAATAAGAATAGCAGGTTACCAGGCCCTGCTATATGAAGTCCAGTACCTGATAGTAGATGGATTTCATGCTTGGAAGGTTAAGACAAATAAAGTCCCTTCTTTGGTAATTTTTTTCTTTCAAGTTGCAAGAGATAACGTAGCATGTTGTGTTTTAGTTTCTGAAAAAGACTGTTTGGCCATATAACTCTGAATGGCCCATGAACTGCAAGCCACAATTGAAGACAGTCCACTGGAGGGAGACTGTATCTGAGCTAATAGTGGCCAAGTATTTCAGTCTCTTAGAAACTCTGTGCGCACACTGACATAATCAGGAAGTTTCACACTAGCATTTTGACAGGAGCCAAATTACAGATCTGAAATGCTACAACTTTGGCTTCTCTTTCTGAATAATTTGACTAATTATCCTCAAAACATCCTTGCACACATTTCTTCATTCCTTATGGTAGTCGTGCCAATACTTCTCCAGGAGTGGTAAGAACCATGAACCCTTCCTCCAAAGTCTGTTTCTTTTGCCCCCTTTTTCTTTGGATTCAGGCTGTTTCAGATTTGATCTGAATCCATATTGTCCTGCATTGTTGAACACCCTCGTTACAGCAACCACTCTTCTTATCCTATTCCTTAAACCTTCTTCCCCACCTCTTTTGGGGAGCTCTTGCCAGGAGACTGGGCTTTATCAAGAGGGAGACCTTCATTTGCCTTTATCATTTACAGAGCCTTTCCTCTTGGAGTGGAGGGTCCAGATTTCATGGAGCTAGTCCTAATAGGTGTGGAGGATAGAGACATCTCTTTAACTTTAAGAAGCTAAAGAACTTTAATTGCTAATACGATTTCAGGATGATAACATTAGTGGTGATGATACCTTCACTTCAGCAGGGGGAATTATTTCATGTCTCCTGATTTTGAAGACACTTATTTCCATAAAGAGATTTTCCTGGCTTACATAACAGACCAGAACCACTACAACTTCATTTTCCTGAAATTCTTTGCAGTTCAGAGACTTCAAATATTTGTGCCTCTAATGATAAATTAGTACAGCAGTTCGGTTCTTTATGAATCTCACTTCCCTTTTTTGTCAGTTGTTTGATAATTCGTATGCCAGACTCCTGTAAAAGGGAAATCTGAGGGGACATTATAAAAATCTGTAATGGGCCAGGGGATTTCAAATCCATAGTCAACTTGTTTTGCGTTAGAACACTAATAGAAATGGAAACCTGCCCTTCCAGAACTTGTCTGGTCCTGAGTCCTTTATTCCCCATTTCTGAGTCAATTGCCTATTGAAGATCTTTTCTCCAATTCTGATTTTTTAAAAGGTGTCCAGAAGGTTAAGACAAGATGGTGTCAGGTTAGAGTGGTCAAAGTCACTTGGATCCAAAGATCTACATTTTCTGTCAGTATAGAGTAGCGTTTAGGTCTTTGAGCTGTACTGCCAGAATTTGCATCAGAACACACATGGCCCCTTATTTCCTCACAGCTTGGACAAGTTCACAGGCACAGAGCAGATTTAATCCTTCCTTGTGCGAGATGTTTTTCCTAGGTTTGGAAAAAGGTAAAGAGCTAAGTGGATCAGGCTTTCAGTGAGCTGTATGACTAGATTTCTGCTATCCGCTGAAGTTCCACTCCTTCTTATTTTGAAATTAAAAAATTGGAAGGCACTAAGAGACCATCTGAGAGTAATTTAATCCTTGCAGCTTCCAGGGAAGACTTGTCTTTTTTTTTGGACTTTGGCTACTTTCAGACTTAGAGGGTTAGAATTCTATGAGTGTCTCACTCACCTTTCTACAGTCAGGCCTTTATCTGGTTTTGATGGATCGTGGGGAAAGCCATTTGATTCTGGTCACCTTTTTCTTGTGCCTTCAATGGTGACTAATATTTCTTCTGAAAAGTTTACAGAAATTCAAGACCAAATGTCAGAAAGTTCTACCTTCCTTACCCTTTTTCTGAAAAATGGCTCTCTGCAAATCTGTTTCCTATTCCTTCCCAGAGTTATACCTGAGTTTTCTATAAATTGACATAGTGGGAAAGTATTCTGAAAAATAAAGCTTTATTTCTGTTAACTCACTCCATTCCTGTGTGGCTTAGAGGAAAATGTAAGTCTTTCCCTAACCTTGTTTCACAGAAGAAGTTCCATTTAAAATACATTTAATTAATCCTCTATCCCTTAATTCTTTATGCAAATTACCAGCTAGCAATAATGGCTGAATATGTATGGATACAACCTATTTTCTACTTGCAGCATCCACAAATTATTTTGTTGTAACTTTTCAGCCTATTTATAGTGTATATTGATGATCTATTCTAGTCATCTGTGTTTCTCTCTTTTGCCTATTTATCATTTTATGTCTTCCCTTGTATCTCATAACCTTAATGAAAATAAAAACGAATCAGAGTAACCTTCATCTGCAGTGCTTACATTACTAGTCAAAAAGCAACCAGGATTTACATGATCAGTAGTGGTCTGTGAAGTCGTGTGTTACAGGAGCCGGTGTTTCATTCCTACACACACAGTTTCTTAGATTTCTGTTGTGTCGAGAGGAATCATCTCCTGTGGATTTCCTTTGATTTCTTTCTTGTTGCTGCACCAGCTCTTATTCCTTTCTTGCAGTAAAAATTGCAAACAAAGTAGTGTTGGCTCACATGGCAATTTGCCATTGGCAATGAGTGTTGTTCAAAGAGCAAAAATATTAACCGTGCTTTTAATGCTTAGCAGAAAGCATTTTGCTTATGTAAAATAATAAAGTAATCGTGACCCATTTTTTAAACTGTAAAGTACATATGAGATGGTCTAGCAGCTTTTATGGATTTTTAGAGAACATTTTAATTGTCATCTTTCTTTTGACGTACTCTTTGATAAAAGTATAATGCCTTAACTGAAGGCATTATTATTCAAATTGTTGTCTGTGCATTTAGGATGTTTAAGCTAAAACATTTAGTTGCTATGGTTACCCTGCTGAATTGGTAGGCAGATTCATTGGAAAAATCTATCTGTAAATGTTAGTATTTTCTCTGTGTACCTGTAAATTGCTTTTATGGAGGTTTTTATGCATGGTCAACTGAGTCCTCAAATCAGAATTGGCAAGTTAGTCTTTTTATAGTCCCTGTTCTTCCTAAATTAATTTTATACAATTCTTTTTCATATTTTACTGTGCAAAAAATCATTCAAATAGCTGGAAAATAATCTTTTCTGGAATAAAATAAAATAGAAGCAATTTCAAAACTTCAAGTTTTGCCTTAAATCATCTCCCTTTTTTGCACAGCAGTAGGATTGTCTGTTAATTTGAATACTGGGGAGCATAACCAACAAAATTCTACTGTTGTAATTTACAGTTGCCATACAGATAAGTTGTACCCTTTCTTAGTTAATTTTTCTTGTACGGACATTTAGAGATAAACTCTTCTCATTTTCTGTGGGTTGCAGGAACACAGATGTTGGGCATGGTGCTGACTCTGTGGAGGGAAAACAGCAAATGAGCTGCAGTTCTTCTCCAGTTTTTCTCTGGCTTTGCGCTGCATCTGACAGCCCTTTTTTTTCATCTGAATAGATGTGGAATTATTTCATGTAATTGTGTTTTGCTTGATTTTTTTATTTTGCATTTTATTTCTGAGATATTAAGCAGAATGGTAATGAAATGTAATGAAACTCAAGTACTGCATTTCAGGATGTTGAGAGTCTTGGCAGCACTTTGGATTTCATAGCGGGAGGTAATGCCTCATCACCGAGGAGAACTGAAATGCTGGCTCTTTTTCATTCTTTATGTGTGATTTTTTTTTGATTCCCACACTTGGAGTCTAGCTCATAGTTGTCTTCTCCCAACGGAACAGGCCTGATAAACCTCACTTTGAAACTCTTCCACTTGAATCAGGCTGAGAGCTATCCCCTGGACAGGGACCAAGAGCAGTGCTCCCTCAGCTTGCTTAGCTCTTCATTTATAAGAAATGGCACCTGTTTTGTCAGCTTGGCAAGACAGAAAATTGTTTGTGGATATCCAGACCAGGCTGGTCTTTTCACCTTACTTTAAACACAGTGTCTCATTTGATGGTACAGCAATATAAATTTAAGTTCCTGTTGGTATAAGGTTAATCAAAACAGTGAATACTCAGTACAATTAAAAATTGTAACAAATGTTTTGGAGGCCTTTTATATTTATGGAATCAGTTACTCATCACAAAGATATACTTCATTATGTTGGAAAGGGAATATCTTCTCTTTGGTAATTTAAGCAGGTAACAGCTCTGAAGAGCAAATCTGGAGAACAATGCTGGATTAACTTTTTGCTTTTAAGGAATCATTTCTTTGCCTCAGTTCTGTGTAATCACACCAGAGGTGTTTGTTGGCCATAAATTGTAGGGTAAGGAAATGGGAAAACTGCTGACAGTTCAGACATTTCTGAGAAAGAATTTTAAGTATACACGGTATCTGTGTTATTGCTCCTCTTTAATGTATGTTTTCAGTATTCTTCACACATGGGAAATAAGAGTGACCTACAAAAGTACAGACAGAAACTACTGAAGGAGTAAAAAAATAGTCAAACAAGAGGATATTAAATACCAGCAGAAGCTGTACCACATAATCACAGTTGGAACTGTGCAACAGAGTGCAAAATAAAACAGTGGGCAGCCTAGCTTTAATTTCTTGTATTTGAATATATGTTAATATATTAAGTTGTATTAAATGATTTTGGTTGCTCTTCTGGGAGTTTGATCAAATAAAGTGAAGAATTTCATTTTAATCCAAACAGAGCTTGGGTATTTATTTGACTCTTCCTCAGAAGCAAAGCTTTTAAATTTTATTGTAATTTAGTAGAATGCAATTTTATTTTACTAATTAATTGAAGTCTTCTGAAATGCAACCTTTTGCTGACTTTTTTATTTTAGTCTTGTTACCTCGCAGATGTGTCAAACCATTAAAGTGTCTTCATTAAAAAGAGAGTATACATTTGACTTTATAGCTTATATTTAGATTTTTCACTTTATTTCATTTACTATCATAGAGGAGTTAAATTACTCTCACTAAGTATGAAATTAGTAGCAGGTATTGATCTACTAAAAAATTCAGTAGATGAAGTCAGAGACTGAATTTTTTAGGGGCTCAGCAGAATCCTTTGAACTACAAGCACAGGGACTTCTGGAGTTGAGATGCTCTTGGGAAATTGTAAAGCACTTATATTCTTGGATTTTCTGGATCTTTTTTGCCTAACTGAAGTTCTGTTTCTGTCGTAATCTTCAGCAGACTAAACAGCTAGAAATGTGAGACCAGTTTTCCACATACAATGTATTACTTCTAGTTTCAGGCTTGGTCAGCATTGTCTCTGATGAATTTTCAGCAAACTCATCTTGATTTTGTTATTCACTGATCATCTGAGGTAATTGACTTTCATCTTCTGGCTGTGCCAGAATTTTCCATATGTTCTGAAAGAGTAAAGAAGTCTTGTGAAACATTGGTTTATCCTGTACCTCCAGCTTCTTCAGGTGTAAGAGCCTTTAAGTCATTCTCATCCCTGAACACAATTTTGATTTCTTTAGTTTTTTCCTGAGTCTTCTATCTTTAGATCTGAAAGACTGCCAAAATGTATTTATGCTATTCCTTGACTTGTGTTTAATTAAGATGGGAGTAATTTCTCCTGTGATTAGATGTTTGCATTTGAAGTTTTCTTGTCTCTTCTCGAGTAATGAAAAATGAAAGCAGAAAGACTCTGCTACCTAATGTTTCCAAATTTCTCACTATTAAGTCATCATCAGAAATTTGAAAATTGAGTTTATTTGATAATCTTATCACTCTCTGCTTACTGGATTGTAATGCTGCTGTTGTTCTTTGTCCCCTGCAGACTCCAACATGGTTTTACTTTTGTTTATCTGCCTGAGTGCTGAGAGTCTTCTTGCTGATTGTCTTCTCTGTGTTAACAAATCTAGTTAACAAATTTGTGGCAGAAATAACTAGGAGTTATATACACATTTTTAAGGATCAGAATTTTTGTCTACAGAAATGTATCAGTAACTACAGAATCATAGACTATCAAGGGCTTGGAATGAACTTTAAAGATTATCTAGTCCCAACCCCCCCTGCCATGGGCTGGGATATCTCCCACTAGACCAGGTTGCTCAAGGCCCCATCCAACCTGGCCTTGAACCCTGCCAAGATTGACAAATTGCTAAAAAAAAAAATTGGAGCAGAATTCATGAGACTAATGATTCAGAAGATGTTCTACCGAACATGGCCATGATTTTTAAGAAAGAATATGAAAGTAAAATTAAATTGGGTTAATATTTAACTTTCCAAATACTAACTTAAAATATTCAGGAATTTCTATGCTAGCATTGGTCAAGAGTTTCATATACCTGAACAGTCTACATGTGGTTTTTTTACATTAATAATACTTTTAACATACATTTGTAGGCTTGTATTTTGCAGTTGCAAAATTGTAGTGCAATTGGATTTGAAAATGAAAAGTTTTTTTAAAGGATTTTCCTTAAGCTATTTCTTAAAAGCCCCTAGTTTACATGGATGAATTTTGAATGTACAAGAATATACAAGTGCATTCATGTGTGTAAGAATTAGTGTTTCTCTACTTTCCTTCTAGTGAGTATCGTAGGTTAATGTACCATTCAGAACCACTTATTTAGATGCTAGCAGTGTGCATACTCTATATTATTTGCCTCTGTAACACCAAGTAAATTGTTTGTGGTTTACATGTTCATTTTCTGCTTCACCTGCTGTTCATAGCCTTGACAAGAAACCAAAGGAGTGTGTTGAGTACAAAGAACTGAGAATCGTAATTCCATTTTGAAAATTTTTGAAGTTTTTTTGTTTGCTTAGGTTTTTTGTGTTGTATCACACTAAACCGTTTATGTGTAAATTAAGTTATAAAGGATTTGTGTTTGCAAACTCTGCTAGGCTGCATCATCATGCAGATTAAGCTTAGTTATCTTCATTCAGATGAAGTAAAGTTGGCTCTTCCTGTATTTAGTTGCATGAAGTAATTGCATTATCAAGAGAAGAACTGGGCTAAGCCAAACTGTAGCCTGTAGCTTCTAATAAGGCCAATGAATTAGAGTAAAATCATTATCACGCTGGTCTTGACAATCTTGGTGTATGAATACTGCAGTGAAAAAACATCCAGAAAGATTTGCTGGCAAGCAGTTACAGACTGTACAGTTTCAGTAGAACATATGCACATTTATCTCCTTTGCCAGCAAAATACAATGTAGATTAGAATGGATACCTAATGTGAACAGCCAGTTCTGCATGTACTGACACAATTTCGTTCTTTCTAAGATACATAAAGTTCTTACAAAGAATATATCAAGGTGTTGTGTGTATGTATGTCTGTATATATATCTCCAATTATTCATTATTCTTTCATAGTTATATAAGTACATGGATTGATCATGGTAGATAAAGCTTAGTTGTCTCTGGAACAGTACAATTAATGAGAATGCTCAGAACTTTGAATTTTCTGTGATATAGTCTGCTTGCAGTTGTCAGTTAAAACTGATTAAAGATATAGTATGATAAAAACCCTCCAAAAGCCTAACATTCTTTTATTTATAAATCATCAATAGATTGGTTTGATTCTTAAAGATGTAGAAAGCAATAATAATCCCAAGTGGTGGTGTAATATTATGAATTACAAAGGACATGCCTTTTGTTGTGTTTTGGATGACAGATATACAACAGAGCAGCAACTAAACAGTAAACAGTAACTTTTATGCAACTCACTTGGAAATTATTTAAGAATGTCATTAAAACAGAACTTGAAACGCATTCTTTAGAAGAATTAGTTGTACATTCACTAATTAGCCAGCTACCTACTGTTTAGTTTGGGCAGCACGTAATAGCTACTGTCCATCCTTGCAGGTTGTTAGCAATTACTGAGATAATAAAGAGCTTGCACATTTGATGTTGGGAGTCAGAGCTGAAGGAGAAATTATTCAACATGTTGCCTTATTCTTAGATTTTAACTGTAATTGTTCAGCATAGTCACCATCTGTCCAAGTGACTAATGCCTCTGGCTGTACTTCTGCCAAAGTAAAGATTTTGGACAGTCACAGTATTCATAACAAAAAGTGAAGTGTTACAAAGTGAAAAATGAGATGAACTTTAAGTTATCTGTCTGTCTTCTTTACATTGTTATAGATGCCATTTATTAAAATCATGCTGTTCAAATTGTTTAGACAAATACTAGTTGACTTGGAATAGATTATGATGCTTCCATTCCACACATCAGAAAGCATATAAATATATAGATTCCTCTCTTGTTGAGCGCAAATATACACAGAATTTACAAGTTGGCTGTTGGACATTATGGATGGTAAAGGAGGCAACACTTAATTTCTTCATTGCTGCATAATATAGAACCATTAAGGTTGGAAAAAACCTTTGAGATGCTCAAGTCCAGCCATTAAGCCAGCACTGCCAAGTCCATCAGTAAACCCTGTTCCTAAGCACCACATCTATGGGTCTTCTAAACACCTCCAGAAATGATGACTCAAACACTTCCCTGCACAGCCTGTTCCAATGTTTGACAACCCTTTCCGTGGTGAAATTTTTCCTAGTATCCTCCACTGGTGCAACTTGAGACCATTTCCTCTGGTCGCATCATTTGTTACCTGAGAGAAGAGACTGACCCCCACTTCACTACAGCCTCCCTTCAGGCAGTTGTAGNACTTTTTTTATTATGATTAGTGTTGGTTTTGCAGGATGATACAACCTAAAGATCCTGATCAATTTTACAGCCTGTTGTGCTTGGTAAAATATCAATATGAAATATGAAAAAATAGATAGCTAGAAACTGTTGTGCTTGAAAATTTTAGGGTGTGTTAACACCTTTTGTCTGACTGCCATCTCTAGGCTATTGTCTAAAACAATTAATCCAAATGTAGGCCTCATATCTGCAAGCACATCTCTTACGTCTTGTTCAGCTCAGTAGGTCACCTACACTTCCCAGAAGTTACAACCACTGGGAATATTTTCTGTGTTTGTTTTCATGTAAGTTTTTTGTTCCTGTATCTTAAGGTCTAGTCCATTCAAAAGAAAGGCCACTTTTAATAACAACAGGGTCTCTGTTGGCAATGATATACCTCTGGCTTGTACCGTGTTAGTTCTATTCTCAGAGAGATTAATTTGAGGCAGCAGCAGTACAAAAACACCTCTTCCAGTGTTTTTACCAGCACCTTACCATTTTACTGTTAGTTGTAATTAAACCCGTAGTATTAATTTGTATGCATACAAAAGCTTACAAAAGCTGAATGTCCTAATTCTTTCTTTTATTGCTTAAGGCCATGTTTGATGCTTTATCTGATCTCCCTGAGTGGTATGGTATTAAAGAAATGCAAGCGAATTGGATAGGTGACTGCGTTGGGTGCTCCCTTGACTTCTTGCTAAAGGTAGGTCAGAAATTACAATTGCTGCTCTCTTGGTTGGGCTAACTGCAACCCCTGAAATGTGTGATGAAAATGGATTTTCAGATCTTAAAAGCTTGAAGCCTCCTAAAAAAAGATTATTATTATATTTATGTGCAGACCAGCACAGATTCCTGAAGAACACCACTTGTGGGTTGAAGAGATCCTCCCTGCTGTCCTCCTTAGGAAAGGGCTTGTGTGTTCAAATGGATGCAAATTGGCTGTGTATATTTATGCCAAAATACATGCCAGCTAATAAGCTTCCCTAAAAGCCAGGACATTTGTGCTAAGTGCATTAGCAAGTAGCACTGCACATGTCAGCTGGGATCTAGTTGGGCTTTTGCTTTTCTCTGCACGGCACCTTCTCTGTCAGACTCAGGCTGACCGCAGGCAAGCTGCTTTGCCTACATTTCTCCATTATTTAGTTTACTATATACCATAATTAAAATAATGGAAACCACACCGTTAGGTAGTGATGAAGCTACAGAGACGTCTAGGTAGAAAGAAAGGAAAAGGAAAAGAAAACCTGAAAAAAATTATCATTATCTACAGAAGGACTTCAGATTTTTGCTTTTTTTGTCAAGAGATGAACAAGGCTCCATGAATATGGTAGTGACAGAAGAGATTTTCAAAGACCCTGATTGAATTTCAGCCCTTGTACTTCAAAGCTTTATTGTGCTTATTTACTCTGGCCTAACATTCTAAAAGTGACTTCTTGTTTTAAAGTACTGAATGTTTGGAAACTTTGAATTGAGACAAATTAAACCTTCTAAATACCTCCGATTTGCACCCTGCTAAAAGATGCATTTTTGTATTGAAGTTGTTTTTATCAATTGTTTCTGAAAATTTATATCAATACTTATTACAGAAAAAATCTCCTTCTAAGACCCCCATATACTCCACAGTTAGTTGATCTAAGATATAAATCTTGTTGATAGTTCCAGGTGGTAATTCTTACAAAGTCTTTGAAGTTTACTATTTACATTTTATGTCCAGTTATTTATTGTGGCACCTTTTATTAATTTATTTCTATATATAAGTTGCAGCATTCACTTAGAGAAGTATGGTGTATATTGTAGCTGAGAAAATCCTGCATTCTCTTTAGATTTCAGAGGTAACATCTTATTCCAGTTTCTTGGAAACAAGGCATGCATATTAAAAGTGAATAGAAGGATTCTGGGTTGCTTAGCCAGGGATTGAGTCTATCTCAGTAGCACAGTGCAATATTACATATGGGGATAGAATTATATTTTTATAACTCTATTTGGATAAACTAAGGCAAGACTGTAAAGCAACTTTCTCAAGGCTTAAAAGTAAGTTTTGTCAAGGTTTGCTTCTGGAAAATTTCTATAGTAGGAATGTGTCCAGCTTTGATATTTGGAACTATGTATTTCTGTAGGGTGATGTAGACTCATTAACTGTATGAAAAGGAAGGGAAATCTATAACCACTGAATTTCCAGTGGGATTTTTTTTCTGCTCTTTTTCAGGTTAATGGCAAAGTAACAGAAGAGAAGCTAGCAGCTTACACCTATACACCTGAAGCCATTTATGGAGCTTCCCATTTATATATCTTACCAACTCACAGACTGCTGCATGGGAATAGCAGTCTCAAGGAAGTCTTTCAGAGGGAGTTCATCCCAGGGAAAGGTGGTATTTTTCTCATACTGCATTGTGTTGTAGAAGAGCAACGATTATAGACAATGATCTTTAGAGAATGTGTATCAAGCTGAGCAGGAGCTGTTCCTGTTGAGAGTGAGCAGGCCTTTGATTCTTGCTATATGTCACACAGTGTCACATCAGCCTGTCCTGGCTTCAGATGTAGCGACAGCAGCTATGCTAGAATTCTTCTTTTTATAATAGTTGTAACACTTCATAGTGTATAAAAGCAATGGAACACATTCTTGTTTCCTCGTGTACCAGAAATGAATAGTCCAAATTTGACTGTGTCAGCCCATTGGAAAATCTCACATCTGTATGGTAATTTGTCATTAGCACAAAGACAGCAGAACTAATTCTTGCACCAGCGATGATTTCTTCCTGTCGTAAGGAATATAGAAAGCTCAACAGATCACTAATACATAGCAAAGTGGATCACTGAGAGATAATAAAATAATCCTCTACTATGCAGATCCTTAGTTAATACAAGACTCTAATGGAGTAAATTCAGAATATCCCAATGGCAGTTCATGACTTGCACAGTCAACTGATAATTCTTTAGTTATTGTTAACTGCTTTCCTGAAGGCTCCTACCACCAATTCTGCCTGTATTTAGCATCCATGGTTTAGTATTTTTTTGTTATTTGGAAAACCAGAAAATTAAAAGAGTAAACATAATATTTTTTGTTTCTGCTTCAGGCTGGTGTTCAATATTTTCTTTTTCCCTTACTGGTAAAGATGAGGCTTCGTTGTCTTTGTAACATCTGATGGCAACAGCATCTTGTGGGAATTGTGTTGGTTGTACAGAACCTGCTTTTTTGAGTGCTTCATTTCTATAACCTTAAAAAAGTTTGCTTGCTACTAGAAAAAAAAATGGAACCTGACTGTGTTGAGTATGTAGAACCCTTGTCTAAGAGGTGAGCAAAGCTTGGGAGAATTTTGGAAAGCAAATTTGCAGTTCTTGCAGTTGAACCGAATCAAAGCACTAACTGCACAAACACACATCCATGCACGTGCCTGTATCTTCATTGGATCTTGTGCTTTAAGCCAAACCACCAAAGTGCAAAATTTTCTTTTAATAAGGACAATGGTATATTTTTATATTGTATTTAAAGTGGAAATACTTGCAAAAGCTTTTCTATGTGTCTGTTAACAGTAAGCTTAAAGCTTTTGGTTGAGTTAAATTAAGTAATTCTCAGTTGAAATAATGACAGCCAAAAGCCCTTTAAAAAGAGGCACAATTCCAGAATCATAACTCTGCTATTGTGTACTCCTGCTACTTATGAATATACTCATAGACATTCTTCAGCTGAAATTAGCTGAGATTGCCAATTATGCCATTTAAATAAAAAGAAATTTTGGATGGCCTTGTATAGACTGTATTTTCACATTAACCGAGACTTTTTTTAAAAATTCCTCAGTAACATTGAAATTTTATTTCAATTAAGTGTAATTGTTTTCTTTTCAATGGACATAGTCTTGTAATACTCTTTCTTAGTGTGTTCTCATTTAAATAATTGGGAGGGTATATTTTTATGTTTTCTAGGAGAGGAAAAAAAGCTGTCGTATAGCAGAGTAACTGAAAGTTCTAAAACCTTTAGTCTTGAAGTACAGGTCTGTATTTTAGGCTATTATTATTAAAATAGATGGAACAACCGGTTGTCAAACATTCAATTTTTTTTTGCCTAGAAGAATGTATGTTAATTCAGAATCTGGTACGTCTAATAGTTTTGACAGCAGGAGGTGCCGGAGATAAAGATGTGACCGTTGTGTTGTTCATTATCTCATTATAATACTCTGCATACATTGTCCTACATTTGTACCTGTACCAGCATCTCTTTCTGGTTATGATGATAACGATGTGAGCAAATGAGCACAGGAAAGAGCACCTTCATAAACTGGAGTTATTATTTTGGGTTCCAGCATAAAATGAAAATTATTGCTGGGTGGAAGAGAGAAGTTATTTTTAAAAGCAGTGTCCTACCCACTCAGCTTCCTGCTTATGACGCTTCTTGGTTAGTTGCTTTTAAAGAATGAAATTATCCGTTTTGTCCTTTTTTTAAACAGAGGAAAGCTGTGTGCAGTGGTTTGAATGTGGAAATTTTCTTTATAATATGAATACCTCAGACATCTGAAATTTGGAAAAGTAGTAATCAGAAATAAATAAATGTATCATTTGTGTTAAGAAGCGTGGTGAGATATAACAGCCCTGTTCTCAAAATTGCTATTACTTTACTTCAAGCAGATTTTATGCATTGCAATACAAGCCTTCATAGCCTCAGCTTAGCTATGAAGAAAGGTGAAAGGAAGATCTTAGCAGCCCATATTTTGATGATTGTAATTATCATCAACTTAAAGGCACTGAAAAAGTTAGAAATAGGTCCAAATTGAGATTTGGGGGTTGAATCCTCAAAATTTGGAGTATTCAGATTTGGTTTTCTTCTTGCTGAGCCACCCAATCTGCACATTGTAAATAAATTTCAGTTTTTTAGTTCTCACCCTTAATTCTCTCCTCTCCTATCTCCCCTTCCTTGTGGACATTGGGTTCCTCATCTGTAATATGAATATGAATATCCTGTTTGGAAATCAATAGGTTACTTAGGTGGTTTTTAACACAGGTTTAAAAAAAAAGATTTCACATGCTTTGTAGTTCTTCTGTAAGAAATTAAATCGTAAGGATATATGCTCCCCTGCAGTTTCACCTGATTTTTTGGTGGCATTTTGTAGCATTGTATGCTAGTACATAAGTCAGGGCTTACTAAAGCCAATTCATACAACTTTGCAGCAGGCTGTATTTTGATCAAAGACTCAATTTTTTTGTTATAATCCAAATCTTACTCTGCTTTTATTCAGGTGCTTGTTATAAGTATGTTTTCTAATCATGAAAATTTATCAGTCTGACTTACCGAGCATTTTAATACATCTGAGCTTTTTAGAAGTGTGAATAGGTTTTTCATTTTCTTTCTTTTTTAAAGAAAACTGCTATTTAAAATTCATGTAAGTTTAAGAGAAACTGCATTGTAATGGTAAGTGATGTTCTTAGCATATCTTCTGTTATATTTTACTTATATTATTACATTTGTTTTCAGACTCACTGACTTCAGTGACAGCTGTGAATTTGCTTACCAATCAGGAGATTCCTGTAGTCATCTCAGCAAAAACCAATTTTGATAATTTTCTTGATACTAAAATAGGTATGTGACATTAGATATGTAAATGGAATAGCATGGTTTTCAGTTGCTGTGTTGGAACACAAGATACTGTTGTAAATATTTGAACACAGAGGCTCTCTCTCCTGGGCTTTGGAATTCTGTTCTTCAGTACAGAAGAAGGAAGGGAAAAGGAGCTACATGGAATCTATCTGGGGGAAGAGATTTACAGGATGATAATTTTAAATAGAAATATTATAAAATTAGTGCTTTTAATGAGCTAAATTTGAGGATCTGCATATCTTCAGAAAATTGGTTACCTACACCATATATGTGTTTGGCTATCTCTCACCATCCTTAATCAAAACGGATGACGAACAACTCTAACTTTTGGCTTTTTTTTGTGTCTTACATTTACATGAATTACGTACATCCTTCTAGAGAAATGCTTCAAAATGTAAATGTACAAAACTTCCAACTTTGACTTTTATCTAGTAGTATTTGTGTTGAGGCCAGTAAAATAGTTCAGGATAGGTAATAATTGTTTTCAGGTTGTCTTGGACTGTTATCTTGGACTCTTATCTTGGATCCTTTATCTCTAAAGGTAGCATTCCCATAATTTAAGGCACGTGATTTAGAGTTGAGGATCCATAGATGGAGGGGGAGGTTGTTGCTAGAGGATGCTGAATCACCTGCAGTGAGCTTCTGTTCTCAGCATTGTCCTATGAAGCTGCCCGTCTGACTCCTTTCCTGGATAGGGAGCCTAGTCCCCCAAACTGGGCAGCTAAATACATATTCTTAGATAATATTGTCCTAATAAGTCAAAGTAGAAATTGTACTAAGTTTTAAAAACCATATTCATTTTAATCTGCACCCACCAAGCTTTTTGTTTACTCTTGTGCTTTGCCGTGGTCTCAGCTACATTGAGAAGGCAATGTTCTATGCCAGTCCTAATGGGAAATAGTTATGTTTTCTTCCCTTTTTCCAGTACATTCCTTATCCCTTAACTCCTATTGTTGCCTCCCTGTTGCTGATACTTCTTTCCTGTCCTGGGGCTGCTGCTTTCACTGCTGCCAATATTGGCCATTCTTGCACAACTGCACTGGATGAAACCAGCTGACTGTGCAAAAATGTCCTGGATGGCCCTCACGGGGCTAATGGAAATTACCCACTTGGGCTGTTTACCTTGCTTATAACATGCCTGCATCTTGCACTTTAGATTTGAATCTGTTTTTGAGAAACAAAGTCTTTCCTCATATAGAAGAAGCCAAATAGTTGAGATACCTAATCTTGTTTTTCCTTAAAATCTTCTAGTTTGCTGGCACATACCTTTGCCTTATGTCTGTTGGAAACAGCCCAGCTCTTCATGGGAAGCTGTGGGTGCCAGCTGTTGAGCTTTGCCAGTGTACATTAATATAATCATCTTTTCAAAAGGAGGCAGACCAAAAAGTGGGACTCGCTTTTTTCCATTCGTAGAGCATATCGTGAAGTCACCTGTTGCAGGCTGCAGGGCTCTCTGACAAATTAAGATACAAACATTTTTCTGTAAGTGAGCCTTGAAATGGCAGGAGTGTACATCTGCTGGAAAGATAAAATAGCAATTTTGTGTTTTTCTAGTTACGAAGTTACTTGTCACAGGGGAGTTTTGTTTGATTTTTTTTTAGTCATCTGCTTCCAAACTTCCACATATTGGCAGAGGTAATGTATAGCGGGCGTTTCACTGCCTGAACTAAGATGATTGTTAAGCTGGCTTAGAGTGAAGTAGTTTGTTAATAATTCTAATGTGCTCAGCAAATATTTTGAGAGCTTTTGTGTGTAGTTTTCACCAACTTAATGCTGGCATTGTCTTGTTGGAATAAGTTTCTTTGGCTTTTAAAGACGACAGTAATTACGCAAGATTTTTCAAATTATTAATTAAATTACCATTGAAGGGGAAAAATATGCAGAAAGATGTATCTCTGTGGAAATAATAAATCTGTTAGTATCTTAGTATTATTTCAGAATACATGTGATAATAAATAAAGCTAATAAATTTCTTAACTCACTGTGAAAGGTAACCCTGCATAGCAGAATTAAAATGCATGACTGTCCCAAATAATAAAATGCAGAGGGAAAGATAGCATTGGGGGCCTTAAATACTGTGACTTCTGTAATTCATCTGGATAGCTGTGGGAAGTGTTCTCACTAGTTATAGTCTGAATGGCAAACTGATGTTATTTGAATTGTTTCCCTGAGTTTATAAACAAATTATGTCTTTCATAGTTAGTTAAAGGGATAGTAATGTTTGAGACTGTTGCTTTGTGGTACATTTTCATAAATTATTAAATCAGAGATAAATTTAACATTGAAACAGGAGGACTCTGCTCTTCCTTTAGTCTTTAATTACCATATTAGCAAATAGAATTAAAATTCGTATTGTTTAAATATTTTATATTTAGATAATATGGCTATATTGAAAATTATATAATTCTATGTAAATTTTATAGCTTTATTTTTAGTCTTTTCAGAACCATCAAATTTTCAAACTTTTCTGAAAGAAGGACAGGACATTGATGAACATTTGAATTACAGAGGAACTGAGAAATGTATTTGTAATTATTGCTCTTTGAATTTCACTGCTTAAAGAATACAAAAACATTTTTGCTGTTCTTAAGTCCTTTTCTTCAACTCCTTTGGGAAAGCAGAAGTCATTATAAAGAGAGTGTCATAGAAACGAAATGTTTTTTCATGCCTTCTAGGAATTCCTAGTACTAGTGAAGAAGATGCTGCAGTAGCTAAGAATCTGGGCATTTCTTTCACTGAAGTCATTGAAACATTGCCAAATGGTTTGGAGAAGGTCATTAATTCTGCAGAGGTGGGTATACAAGTATGGAGTTCTTTCCAGCTTACAATAACTATGAAAACTAAATCTGTTTTCTTAAGAGTGCCAAATACTTTGTATAATTAAAGTGATTTTTTTTTTTTTTTTTTTAAATCAAGCCAAGCTTATGCTACCAAATTTCTGGGAATAATTTAATGATGAAATATATTGGCTCTGCTGTAGCAATAAAGTTTTTTCCTTTTGTACATGAGAGGAAGGTTGTACTTTCCTCTGTATTAGTCTCAGTTTTATAATGGAAACTATATAATTTAACCTATGTTAAAAGTTGATTCTTATTTTGTAATCTCAATAGATTTTTAAGATAAACATAAACATACTAGTTCTTCTTCCACAAATTCATTGAAATGTGGTTTCAGCCTTTGTTGTAACCTATATGCCTCAAGTGACATAGAAGTCTTGTCTTTAGGTATAGCTCTTGAAAATATGTGTTTTAATAGCAGACACATTACGTCCCAGGTAGGGTATAAATGGTTAAGATGTATCTGAGAGCAAGAATAGAAAAACCTGAAGTGAGCATAGGAGAAGGAAAGCTGTTTTAACATTTGCATTTCCTCAGTCTCTACCTTATGTTCGTGATAGAATTTTGAAAGTTTTGGCATACAGCAACAGATAAAGGTATCAGCAGTAAATGCAAGTATCTGCCAGTAAAGGCTGAAGGGGTCTACAAGACTCTCAGCTTTGTTCTATTCAAACCATCAAGAACATCATCCTTTAAGCAAGAAGGTTCAAATGAGCAGCTGGCATGTGAATAGTCCCTTGGATAGCAGGATGTTAAGCAGTGGGAGGAGGGAAATTATTATTTTATTTGACTCTCAGAAAACTGACTGATTGTGTTTGTTCTTGCACTTTCACTGACAGCAAGTGTAATTTTTTTTTTCAATCAGATCAGCGGCATGACTCGGCAGGAGGCTTTAAAAGCTATTACTCAGCAGGCCAAAAATAAAAGCCTAGGTGGGGACCTAACGAGTGACAAATTGAGAGACTGGCTGATATCTCGGCAGCGGTACTGGGGAACGCCCATTCCCATCATTCACTGCCAGACGTGCGGCACTGTTCCCGTGCCTTATGAAGACTTACCTGTGGTGTTGCCCAATGTAACCACGTTCACAGGAAAGGGAGCCTCACCTTTGGAAAGTGCCCCAGAATGGGTGAACTGTTCCTGTCCGAGGTAAGTCAGTGCTGTATTTACTGCAGCCTGGGAGAGATTACTTTGCACCTGCCTGTTTCTTGTGCTCTTTCCCAAAGTGTTGGCAACTGACTGCTCTGAGACAGGATGCTACTCCAGAATGATGTTTAGTTTCACCCAGCACAAGGATTTTTTTCTTGTACACTCTGTAAAACTCCTTATTTTGCAACACTCAATGCCCACTGCTACTTTTTCATAAACAAGCTGAAATGAAACTCACTGGTTTTAAGTTAGAGGAAAGAAAAAAAGAAAAAACAGAATAATTTTCTCTGACTCCCATTTCTTAACAGTATTTCTCACTTCATTTACTACAGTTATTTTAATTATCTTTCATCACCAGTGTTCATATAAAGCTTATAATGATTACTGAATTTGTCCGCTTGTTAAGGAAACTAATATTTTGTTCATTTTCTTGCAATAGTCCAACAATAATGTGTTCCCTCAGCTATATAAATCTTTATCATGAAGAATTACATTCACTGTACATTACAGATAGCATGTAATTCAGATTTGAAAGTAAATGCATCTTGTCATCGCTGTAATCCTTATTGTTTGTAGTCCATCTGTTTAAGAAATAAAAAGTCTAAAATATGTAGTGAGAGATGTGTTGTGAAAATCAGTGTAATCCTGAGGAGTGCTTAGATACTCTGTACACTAAAGTTTGTGTATAGGTTCTGTGGGAGGAACCCATGTAGAACATGAGGTATCCCAGAGAAGTTTCTCATCGGCAGTGCCATGCATTGCTGCTCCTAGCAGACTGACTAAATGGAAAGTATGTTATCAGGCTGCCAGGCAGGGAAATCAAACATATAAATGGCAATAGGGCTCTCACTGATAATGCAGCAGATTCATAACATCTAAATTTCTTTTAATATTAGCAGTTCCATGGTTCTCTGGAAACATGTATTTTGAATTTTGTTGATAACATGAAATTTTTTGTAAAACAGACCTTTACTCCCATGTTTCTGCATAGAAAATTTTTCTCAGATGTGCCTATTGAAATTGCACATAGTAGTGTATTTTAAAGTGTGACCTTTGCAGTGAAGCCTTACTGAATAAGATGCACAGGTTTAGTAAAACCCCCAGAAATGCCTTGGTCTACAACTCCTAATTTCAATTGAAAAATTTTCCTATTGTGACTGAAAGTCACTGTGTGCACTCTTGGCTTCCCCCACAACCTTAGTTAAAAATTATTTTGTTGTTTACCAGGCAATAACATACTTTGATAGATAGTAAATCCTTATGGTTTCTGGATAGTTATTGTGGCTGTCCTGCATAGAAATTAATCAAAGGCATTTGTTTAGTCAGAAATAAAGTCACGCAGGATTAGTTTCTTAACCTAAAATGTGGTAGCTTGCTGAAATTAACTTTTTTTTTAATTCTCATCTTTATTTGTCTTCCTGATTCTCACCTATTTGGCAGCTATCGTCAGAATTGCTCATCCACGTCTGCTACAGTTTCAAATCATTTGAGCTATTACTTTTGTGTGCACAGTCATTCTTGTTTTTCCTTGCTCCAAGAAGTTACATCATCCCTTCCTTTAGTTCTTCTATCCAGTAATAGGGTTTTTTATTAGTTCCATTTAATATCTAGTATTAATAAGGAAAGCCAGATGGAAAAATAGAAAAGTCTGAGTATTTGAGTGACGATAATGTTAACAATCATAAATGGGAGGAGATGCCCAAGTTATTCTTTGTTATACAAGTCCAGGTAATTGTGTTAGTTGTCTGAAGATTGTCTAATGAGATTACAGTATTGTGCCTGTAATCACAATATTGATATAAATTGTATAAACTCTGAAAGATGCCCATGCTGTCTCTGTGTTAGTGAGCCCTGTCCGTTTAGAGCACAGAGGCATGAAGCAGATGTAATTATGGTTCAATGACTGTGAAGTATTCTTGCTTTTGACAGAAAAGCCATTCTTTTACATTGGCCAAGTCTTTGCTTATATGTACAATTCAATAAAATGGTTATTCTACACTAAAAAGCAGGCAGAAGTAAAACTCCTTTATTACATTATTTTTCTTGGAAGTACAACTTGCCTGTAGAGGAGGACCAGGGACAGAGACAGAATGAAGGAAAATGTTAGGTGGTGGTGCTCTTGTAAACTTGCCTTGGCAAGCCAAGCTGAAGTATCAGGCAGACAAGCAGATACATGTTGCAGCTCGCTCATCAAGCCTGATCAGAGACTAAATATAGAAAATATTAAATAGCCAGTCCCCATTTATTATGGATACTTACTATACATACATTTAAACTTACATACAATTATAAACTGCATACATTTCTTACATATATTTAATGGCATTTATGTACAAGAGTGTCACAGATTGCAAAGTTTCATTGACATTAGAATAATCCCATTGTTTTAATAGTAAGAGTTATAAGAGGGATGATTTACAACAAATGGAAGTTTATTAAATGTGATTATTGGCTCCTACAAACAATGAATATTCAAGGAGAAATTAACAGAAAGTAACCTGAGCTTCTAAAATCTATTTTGAAACTGTTCCTTAGGGCTGCCAATATAATTACAAGCAAAAATCAATTTGCTGTAATCACAAATTAAAATTGTGCTACAAGGTCTAGAAGAGATTTGATCTTGGTGAAAGCTGAAATTAAACTAAGTTAATTTTTTCTAGAGATAATAAATGGAATCTGCAAAGACTGTTTTGTACAGACAATCAATGAGAGGCAACCACCTGACCTTTCTGCTAAATCTGCTGGTACCTAGCGAGTGTGGTATATATTCAGTACTCATTAATTTTATGGCAAAGTACACTTGTCTGTGCTTTGTATCTCTTAAAATGGCAATTCCAAAAAATTCCAGGATTGAGAGGGCTGTCCAGTGCGGTGCCATCTTCTGCTGTTGCTGGATGGGATGGCTGTTCAGGCTTCTTTTCGGCTTGCTTTTGCGATGTGTTGGGAGGGAGAGGGAAGAATTCAGCCCTTTTACTGTTGCTGGGCTTTTTCTGAACACATCACTCTTCAGAGTGTTCAATTTTCAATCTAAATGTCTTTGTGGCCACTCTGTCCATGTTTGTTTGGGTTTTTTTCCAAGCTTGTCACTTACCTAAAAAAAGCTTTTCTCCTTCCCTCTTGCTCAGGTGCAAGGCAGCAGCACGGCGAGAAGTCGATACCATGGATACATTTGTTGATTCGGCTTGGTACTACCTGAGGTACACTGACCCTCACAACACGGACAGGTGAGGGCTGCAGGCACAGGGCCATGGGGGGCAAGCCTGCTACACAGAACAGAAGGGAACAAAGAGACCACACACTCTGGTGCTTCCAGCTTCTAGCTGCCCTTGCAGTCTACCGGCAGTGTAAACCCCTGCACTGCCCTCATTATGTGCCTGCCCTCTGAGCCTGAGCACAGCACAGGGTAGATGTTGTGGTTTAACCCCAGCTGGCATCTAAGTACCACACAGCTGCTCGCTCGCTCCCCACACACACCCTGTGGGCTGGGGAGGACAATCAGGAGGAGGAAAAAAAAACCCGTAAAAATCATGAGTTGGATAAGAACAGTTTAATAATTGAAACAAAGTAAAATATTGTGATAATAATAATTATAATAAAAAAGGAGAGGGAGAGAGAGAGAAAACCCAAGAGAAACAAGTGATGCACAATATAATTTCTCACTATGTGCTGACCAATGCCCAGCCCATCCCTTAGCAGCGATCAGCATCTCCCAGCCAATTCCCCCAGTTTATATACTGGGCATGACAGTCTATGGTATGGAATATCCCTTTGGCCAATTTGGGTCAGCCTTCCCAGCTGTGCTTCCTCCCAGCTTCTTTGTGCATATGCTCTCTGGCAGAGCATGAGAGCCCAAGAATTCCTTGGCTTAGGGTACACACTGCTCAGCAACAACCAAAATATCCCTGTGTTATCAACATTATTCTCATAGTGAATTCAAAGCACAGCACTGTACCAGTTATTCAGAAGAAAAAGAACTCAATTGCAGCCAAAACCAGGACAATATATGGAGCTGGTGTAAAAATGTGGTATTTGATTTCTCCTATGTCGGGAGCTCTAGAAGCGCGGAATGTGTAAACACAACTGTGTAAGCACAAGAGCTACAGGGCAAGGAGCAGAAATTTGCCTGAAGGGGAATCATGGGGCAGGGCACAGAGAAAATGTTCAGCTGAGTTGAAGACAAATCCTTAGCCGGGGGTGCCATCAGGAATGACAGCCTGCCGTGACTCTGAGACTGGTAAACTTCATGGAATGTACCTTCCCCAGCAATGCACTGAGTAGTTCAGTGTGTGGATAGGCACTGCTGTTCCACTGGTAAGAGGAATAGTCCAGTGTAACATCAGCCAAGCATGGCACCTTCGCTTCTCTCCTTTTCAATTCTGATGACTTTTGCCATTTCTTTGTGCGCAGACCTCAAGTGAAGAGGCATCAGAGCAATCTCCTGCTGTGTCAGCACTTCCACTACATGCATAATTAATGAAAGAAGATTTTTCATGTGCTATGGACTAGTGTCTGCAGCATGGAGGGTGTGGGAAGACAGATGTAGTTATTTAGCTGTTTTTCTGCTTCATAGTCTGCCTGTAGTAGCGCTGCTTGATAGCACTGGTTTTTTTCCAAAGAAGAATTAGTGCAATATCCCTACTATGTAGTCTGAGGAAGACAGAAGTGCTGCATTTTAAAACATTGATACCACATGATGGGCTGTTAGGGCATGTATTTGTTTATCTGTTGTGCAGAGCAGTGTCTGGGAGCATACTGCATATACTCAATGACTTAATATTTCTGGGCCAATTTTTTTTTTTGTATTGGCAGTACTAGTTTGGTTAAACTAGAGAAAAATCTTCTGTGAACACTTTTATTTCATGCCAATTTTAATTATTTTCTAGTGATAGCATGAATATATTATTACTGTTACTGAGTTAGGCAGATTGCTTCCTCTCCGTGACAGTTTGAAGTATTTTTTGTGTGTGGGCAAGAGGGACTTTTCCAGAAGTTGAAGAAGAAATAGTCAGATGTAACATCCAACTGTCAAAGTAACAGCTTAGTGTAGCTTAATCTGTTTTATACTAAAATGAGAACATTTATATGGACTTCTGCACTAAATTGCTGCCTGCATTTGATTTATTTAGTTAGTTCTTTTAACTAAGCTACGCATATGTAAACCCTTCGTTTCCATAAACCATATTTCACTGGTCTACAGTTCAGGAGAATTACTCTGTTGATTCTGGAACCATATGAACAAGTTAGGTTTGATTTGTTCCACCAAAAACATGAATTCCAGACCCATGATTTTCTTCTGGGCTCATTTGTGAGGAAAAAAGTGTCACTGTAACAAAAATTACAGATGGAATAATCAGACAGACTGACAAAACAAGTAGATTTGTTAGAGCAGGGGCTTGAAGCGTACATTAGAGAAGAACTTGTGTACAAGTGGTATTTTGCAAGCCCACTACAGGAGACATGGAAATATGTAATGAAGCAGTAAGCAGTGCTGGGAAACCATTCAGGTGACCTCCAACGACATAGTAAATATGCTGTAAATGACAAATTTACTGTCATTTCATCGAGCATCCTTCAGTTGGAGTGCTGTGACCCATCTCACTCTACGGAGGGTTCTGCAGCCTTAAACTGCGTCATTGCCCCCTAACGGCAACAATGCAAACTGCCAATTAAAACAATCAACTGGTTTTGTGTGGTCTTGTCTTTTGTCTTTCACTCTAATATATTTGTATATGAAGCTTGATAAATACTAAAAATTTAAAGCCGGCCACTGGGTATTTACAAAAAAAAAAATTTTAAAAGCTGTCAATTGTTTTCATTGCTTTCTCAGGTAATTGCTTGCCTGGAATATAGGAAAATAATCTTTTTGTGGATCTGCGTCTCAGTAGAAATTAAATTTTTGTCTATAATAAGCATTTCACTTCTTAAAAAACTAAAAACATCTGATAGCAAAATGAAAGTTTTATTACACATGTATTGCTCTCAGTAAATAGCGTTGTCCAGTCAAGGATGATGAGCTACTTTAGTAACACTGATCTTTCTTTACAACATTGTATTTTTTTCTATAACTGTGTTTTTTCAGGCCCTTTAATAGTGACTTAGCAGACTACTGGATGCCTGTGGATTTGTACATCGGAGGAAAGGAGCACGCAGTTATGCATTTATTCTATGCAAGGTTCTTCAGCCATTTTTGCCATGATCTAAAGATGACAAAACACAAGTAAGCCTTATATATTCCTATTAAAATCTTTCATATTTCATTTGACTTGCAAGAGTGTTAGTGGACATTGTTGTGACGGTGGAACATTACATTGAATAAGCCTGAATTTTCCTGCTTTGTCAGTACATGATTACTCACAGTGAGTTGCACTTCCTGTATGTGTTCATACAAACGTTTTTATTGCATGAGTGTTACCTGGCTCACAGCAAGTGATAAAATGCTGCTGTAGATTTCCAGCCTGGAAAAGCACGCACAAACTAGTAACTTAAGGCATTCTGTGTAGTGCTATTATTTCAAATTAGGTGACTTCCTGCCAGTAATAGCATTAATTTCAGTGGAACCATGCATATGTAAAAAACTAAGCCCTCCTATAAGTCACTGTATTATTGGAGCTGAGCAGTACAAAACACTTCTTGATAGGCAAAAGCAGTGTATTTATCTGATGTCAATTTATTTTTTATTTAATGAATTTTATATAATTACTTTTAATTACTTTTGTTGATGATGCTGCTATAGCCTAATTCACTGTGTTCTGTTTTGGTTAGAGGTAAAGTTTGATGGAAGAAGGTGAGTCATCTGTTGTTCTGTTCTTTGTCCTCTCGGATAGGTTCTGAGCTTAACATCCCCATTTCCAGTGTAATTCTACTCTTCTGTACCCTAAAATGCCATCCTCAGCTTGGAGGGTACTAGTGGCAGAACAATGAAATACTGGTCCATGCTCTGTCCTGTTCTTCCATCAGCAGAGATGACTGAATAGATTGACTCAAAATGAGTGGCCCCATGAGAAGAACTGCTTAGTAATTTCTCGGCTCACAACTCCTATAGATTCATTCTTTACAAGTATCCCCTCCAAAAACTTGATGTAAAAGAGAAGCCTAAATATATATGTCACTGAACTGACTCGAATGCTGTAGTTTTGCTACAAAACTACAATGTAAGTAGCTGTGAGCCAGAAAAAGATGGACTAGTTACTGCAGCTAGCAGAATATTTCCCCGAGTTATTTCCTAATTTTGATGAAAATAGGCAATGTGTTTTCATAACTCATTCTTGCTGCAGAATAGTTTGCAGTGAAAGCTGTGTTTGAAATATTGGATGTAGATGATTTGTGTACCTGTGTTTCACTCTGTTGTCTGCAGCTTGTGTAGCTGCAGTAGGAAGGCTGTTTCTTCTCTCTCAGAGTGGGCCTTTCAAAGTAGACCCTTTCTCTCAGAGGTACTATCCCTTCAAGCAGAGAATTTCAAAGCTTTCCCTTGCAAACAATTTTAGGCTTGTTAATTCTACAAAAGATTTTACAATCCTAATCCATCAGCCATCTAGTGGAGCTGTAACACACAGCAACAAAATGTTCTTTTGCTAGTCAAATTCTTCAACCTTCCAAAATGACATTAACTGTTATTACAGTGCCTGAAGTATTGTCAGTATAAAGTGAGATAACATGGTAGGGGAGATTTTCTTGCAAAGTGGTTCACTTCGGTGTGCAAGAAAAAATGGCATGGAAGGAGGCCAGCTGGACTGAAAAGGGACCTCCTGTGTGACCTTAAGAAGACCAAAAGAAGTGCAAGGGAAGTGGAAGTAAGAATGGGCTACCCCTGGAGGAATGTAGCAGCATTTACTGGATTGGCAGTATGGATTATGGAAAGGTCATAGCTCTGCAGGTATTGAAACTGGTGAAGAATGTGAAGGTAGTAAGAAGAGCTTCTGGACATATATTGAAGAGAACACCAAGGAAGAAGTTGGCCTAATGCAAAATCCGACAAAGAGCCTAAGCAGAAAGGAAAGTTTTTGCCTTGGCCTTTGCTGTCAAGGTCTGTGCTTAGTATGAAAGTTTGAAGGCAAGAGATACTACCCACTGCAGAGCAGAACTGAGTTAGGCTTCACTTAAGTAAACCAGGCACATACCAGTTCCAGGCATGAAAGATAGGTGACTGGGAGTAGCCACCATGGATTTACCAAGAGGAAATTATGTCCAACTTAATGTGCTTTCCTTCTGTGGTGAGGTGATTCCAGCTGTGGATGAAGAGAGAGCTGTGCTTATCTTTTACCATGACTTCAGCAGAACAGCTGGGGCTGGGCCATCTATGTCAGGAGGATTACAACTTAAGAGAAGGGCTTAGGGGTCCTGATGAACACCAAGTTAGAGGTGGGTCAGCAGCTGCCATGACAGCATACTCCACTAGCAAAACCATGTCCAGCTTTGGTTATCTCTGCTCATCATTCAGGAACAACTGGAATGTTGTGTCTAGTTTTGAGCCCCTCACCCCAGTGTGAGGCACAGCGCCAAACTGAAGAGGGTCTAGTGGAGGAGCACTAAGATAGTCAGGGGCTGGAGCATGTGACATACAAGAAGAGGCTAAGGGAGTTGGGTGAGTTCCCCATGGAGAAGAGAAGGCTGAGGAGGGAATGTATTGCTATCTACTGCTACTTAAAGGAGGTTTATAGAGAAGATAGAACCAGACTCTTCTCAGAGATGTACAGAGAAAGGAAACGAGTAACAGTCATGGATTGCAGCAAGGTTCAGCTGGACAGAAGGAAAATCATTTTGGCAGGGAAGGTGATGAGACTGGAACTATTTGACTTGAGACATTGTGGCATCTTGTCATCACATATTTTCAAAACTCAGCTGGACAGAGCCCTGAACAACCTGAAGTTAGGTCTGATATGAGAAAAGAGTTGCACCAAATGACTTCCAAAGGTCCCTTCCAACTTGCATTATTCTAAGGACTCTGTGATTTGGTAGCTGCATTATTTTGGAATGTGTTTTGTTCACACTCTGGTGTGACAGAGCAGTAGCACAAAAGCTGTGTAGTGTAGCCTGGTCTAAATATGGTAAGTTGCAGGAAAAAACTTGTAACTTCAATGAAAAAAAATCCTTAAGAAATGCTGGCTATGTCTAGTGACAATGGGAGAAGAAAATTGAAATTGCTATCTGTAGAAGCAGTTTGCAAGACTGTGGAGAATTCCTTTGGCACCATATACAACCTCAAGAACTGTTGCACATGTGAAGATCTGTTATAGCATTGCCCGGAGGGCCGGGTGTATGAACTGCTTAGACGTGTGCTTAGACTGCAAGATGACTGTAGCAAATTCATCATCATGCACAAAATTGTTCGCTTGCTTTAGCTCTATGCGAGGTAAAGCATTAGGTGCTTTGAAGCCGTGAAGTCAAGTTGGGATTTTGGTTTGATATGGAAATCATAACTCCTTTATAAATATTACCGTGTATTTTAAATGTTTTAGTGTTAATCAGAAGCCACTTTTGCTCAGTCTTCTGTTTGGACTGCTTGAGGGCTGGTCTGAAAGATCTGAAAAGTGTGATTAGAAATAACAGGCTTATTGTTAGGAAGCTCGAAGTCATGATGTCGAAGCCCACAGCTCTGGGGGAAAACACTAAAATGTTAAAAAACACTGCCCTCTTGTGCATTTTCAATCTTTCTCTAGCAGCTTAGGTCTTTTTCACTGATTTCACTGATTAAATTGATAAAATGGTTGTATCTCAGTTAACGAGACCTACCACCATTTAAAGTGTCATCTAGCATCCTTAAAAATTTTTATGATTCCCCTACTGATCTATAGTAGTTTTTGATATGTTTTCTTTACAGAAATTCTCATTGTTTGGCTCCTATCCTCTGACTTTCAAATCCATTGAAATCTTTCTGGATAGTCCTTAATTCTGTACTAATGGCTATTAATATAATAATGTGGTTGAAAACAGAAGTTAAAATTTCTGTAGTTTAGATTTTCAGAACAATCTCTTCAAATATGGTATAATGATTACTATTGAAATATAGGCAACATGTATGAAATAGGCATTTACAGACACACATACTTTGATAGAAAATGCAGTGTTTGTAGGCATTTAAAATTGTAAAGGTGTCAATATAGCTTAAATATCCCCTAAAGATGAGTCATGGTCTTTTATTTTATTTTTTAATGCATTGGACTGGAGACAGTGGGAAAGAAATGCTGCTCAATTTCTCAGTAATGACAAGGCAGAATAAATGGTACCCTCTGGGTATTCATACATGTGCTATCAGATTAAGCTCAAATTGATGTCAATTTGTTCTAGCAGTCTGTTCTGTAAAATGCATTGGTTCTATAAATAATTCACAAGCCAGCAAGCCCTCCCAGCTGTGACCACTGCTGGGAGAGGGGCCAGGTAGGCAGCTGGGGCCAGAAAACTCCTCCTCTGTTCCAACTTAATCCACCATGGTGAGAGTGTGCAGACATACTCAGTTACACCTGCTCAGCTGTGCAAGTGCAAGTTACACAGAATTTGGTTCTCCCCTAGACTTCAGTAATCAGTTCTGTCTGATGAGTAAATGGAAATGAAATCTAGCACATTATCCCTGAAGGATTATAAAGCAATAAAAAAGTTTATTGTTGCTGTTAAGTCAGCAGATTTGACTCTGATAGAGAGCAAATCTGCTGAGTAAGAAGGCACTATTTTCACATAGCTGAGTTACGGAATAAAAGAAGATACGTGTGTGACAGAAATAGCTTATTCTGTGAAGGAATGATGCTGCAGCTTCTCTGCATTCATTTAGGACCTTATCACTAGCACTGATTTTAAGCAAAAGCACCCAGCTGTTAACTGTGTAGAATCTTGAACATTCAATATTGTTTTGTCTTTTTTTTGCCTAAAATTATCAGCTTCCACATCCTTCAGTCACCTCCACAATGTTGCACAGCTATGTCTAACATCAGGTTTCACAACCCCCTGGACTCAGCTGATAGTGACTGACCTTGTCTTCACTCCAGGGCACAGCACTCGGGTTCTCTCAGCCTTTCTAAAGGTGCAGGGTGCAAATACATGCAGTGAGCTCCCTTGCCAGGGCTATCACTTCTTCTGAATTCGCTGTTTTATCACTGTGGCAGTCTCCACAGAGTCCTTCCAGCCAGGTCATTTGTAATAGGACTGAAAGTCCTGCTGCTCACTCTGCACAGAGCAGAGCAAAGAGCATGAGGACACAGCACTGAATTCCTGGTCTGTCAGTCACGCTTGCCCTACCATCGATTGCATGGTCCTGTACAGAGAGATCAGTCTGTCATAGAGATGAACTTGTATATGAACATTAAAGAAAGGAAAAGATGCATTACACACTTCATGGCAGGCACAGCTGATCCTTCTCAGGGGTGTCAGGCACACTTTGCAGGTGGGACATACAACATGATCAAAAGCTGTAATATGGCCAAGGTCTCAGTGTGGATACTCCAGCAAGAGCACAAACAAACTTCACAGGTAGGTGAAGGCCTATCCCATTCCAGCATAGCTACAATGTGAAATGTGACCAAGCATTCAACGAAACTCCAGACACCTCTTCTGTGCCAGAAATGTCAGTGTGTCTGAAAATGGCTTAATTTCATTATTCTCTGTGTTTTGGATCAGGAGGTATTTGTGATGCCATGACCGGGTGCTGCAGTATTTAGGTCAGATTTGCATCACCTCTTCTGTGCTGCAGCCCCTTGGCAGTTCCCTTACGCAGCCAAGAAATGCATTCCTGCCTTTGAAGGGGAATGTTTGAGGTGTGCAGTTTTATTGAGGTGAATTCAAGTGTAACTCTGCATGTGAACATGAGATGGAGCCACCACAACACTGCCAAAATCACTGTGCATTCAGTGCAGGGCTCAATATGGTTTAGAGCCCTGTGTTTAGTAGATGGGCTCTGGCTTTCTCATTTTGGGCATGTCTCCATACTCCTGCGGTCTCCCACTAGGAGCACATGATTGGGGTTTTCTTCCCCATACTTGGTAATGTATTTTGTATTGCATTTCTGTAGCCTCTTGTCAGCATAAACAAAAATAAGAAATGCTTGTTCCTGCATTCAGCTTTTAGTAACTTGGCGTATGATCTGAACTAACTCTTTGTCATTAAAAATAAGTGTTCCTTGAAAAATCACTTCCAGTGGAGAGCCCTATCTGATTTGGATGATCTGGCTACCTCATTAGCTTTATTTTAGATAGCAGGAAGTGTAGCTATTTTAATAACTGTTTGAGATCTTAAACAGACTGAAGTACTGAATGATAGGGAGGGAATTTTTTTTTTCCTGTGGTGTAATGTCTCTAGTTTGTAGAAGAAATGTGTACTAAACTGTTGTAGCCTGAAGCATTTTCCCACCATTGTTGTTGATAGGGTTACAAAGATTTTGTTCCAAATTTTTACCTTCTAATTCACTTGGATAATTCATAATATTTTTTTGTATTTTCGATTATTTTTGCATCCTATTTTAAAATAGTTTTTCTTGGTTTTACTGTCTAAATTTGACTTCTCATTCCCTTAAGTTCCTTTACTTCTAAACAGCAAGATTTGTCAGCCAACCTCTGAAATATTGTCTAGAAAATACTTATAGAGATGCTTGAATTGCTGCTCTTACTTAACATTGTCGATAAAACCAGGTGGCATGGCAGAGACTCATGCTTCTTTGTGACTGAGTGATACATCAATATGTGCCAGTACTTGCAGAATATTTATAAGTATACAAAATATGCAAGGAAGGAAACTCATGTTCAAACTTGAACATGTTGAAGATAAAATATGAAGGCTGTCACTTTCTCTCCCAGATTAAAGTTTTGTTTTCAAATATCTCCTTACTTCACAGTCATCAAAAGTGTTTAAGGACTAGTATTTGGAAGGTATCTGCTTTAATACGGTAGAAACATGCCTAATTGTTATATAATTCAATAATACCTTAATTGTATTATTAAATTACTTTGTTTTAAATTGTGAGATAAATTGTCATGTAATTTATATTTCTTAATAATGTAAAATACTATACTTACTCCTTCACAGTGAGTCATGTTTTGGGTTACGACTTTTTTGTACATGTGAAATAAAATGTGGAAGTCTGGTTTTACTATTTCTTTTGTAGATGGGTATACTCTGGCTTTTAGAAAAAAAAAGTTAATAGGAATAATGCATCCGTTTTACGTAAGTTGTTTTGTGCACTTTGTTAGGTAAAAGTGTAGAGAATTCAGACTGTTTAATGTTGAGCACACATTGTCAGCATTAGGAGGTGCATGACAGTATTAACCAGTGCTGATGATCATGTCCTCCAAAATGATGGTCACTGATGTCCCTGTGTTGGAGGATCCCATGAGGAGGCTTCCAGACTGTGTGTGCCTTATGGGACTGGTTCCATACCTCCTCCTTGGCCCCTACTGTTCTTAAAGCTGTGTTAGAACTGCCTTACTTTCCTGTCCTACTGAGTGGGAACCAAAAGCTTTAGAGATTAATTTTGTTGCATTTTTTTCTGTGGAAACAGTGACAGATGTGTGACTCAATGCATTAGAAATGCAAGATCATTAAAGGAGGGGGCCTCAATAGTGTGTCAACCAGAGCAGTGTTTACTTAGAGTTTATTTCTTGCTGAGTGCACTACTGCCCTTCAAGGCTCTTTTTAGACCTATCATATGCTCATTTCATGGGAGTTTACTCTCCATGATGTAAATTTTGCTAGAAAAGTAAGGTGCTAAAAAATTGATGCACTGAGATATGAACTTTCCAGCATTGCCCTTTTCTAGTGTACTTTTTCATACAGCTTGGCCTTCCTGGCTAATTCTGCAAAGGGACAAGGAATGTGGGTGCTTGTGTTAGAGAAACTGTCTTATCTGTTTATAGAAAGAAATGTGCATCAACATTTTGATTTGTTCAAAATCCTGTGCTCCTCAGAGAGAAGCTAAATATTTGTAAGACAATGAGGCCAGGTACTTGAATGCTTTTACACAAGGGATTTAGCTTGAAGTTATGGAAATTGTACTGTTGGCCAAGAAACTTCTGTGTATTATCCATATGCTAATTTGAAAAGTGATGTTAGAATAACTTAGTACTAAATCAGGGTACAAGAATGTGAGCAGAATGCAAATAAATACTTATGCTTGCCAGCCAACCACCGTGAATAAATGCACAAAGTACCCTTTCTAAGGTGACAACTATTTAGGTACAGTCAACTTGAAATTCTTGTTTCATTAAAAAATTGTGCCTGATTGGCTCAACACCTGAGGCTTATCATAAAGTATGCTCTTGAAAGCTCTTTTAAACAGAGTAGTTTCTTTTTCCTTCCATCCTTAGGGAGCCTTTCCATAAGCTCTTGGTTCAAGGTCTTATCAAGAATCAGACATTCAGACTACCAACAACAGGCCAGTGTTTGAAGAGAGAGGAGGTTGATCTCACTGGTAAGAGAAACTGCATGGGAAAATCAGCGTAGGTGCGTCCCTAAAGCAAGGGACTGCTTCAGTGTACAAGTGTCAGTGCTGGGAAAATTTGGAAGAGAAAGTGAATCCTTCTAATATTTAAACTGGAGAGCAACTTTTGTGAGTTTTGGATTCATACGCACTGCTGAGTGCATAGAGATCCTACTAATCGAGCAGCTTTTAATTGCATCCCAACGCAGAAACAGTGCTGTGCTATTATTTTAGCTCCAGTGTAGTGCAAAAGATCAAAAGTCAGTTTTGTTAAGACAGTGCACAGCAGCCTGCTGAATGGACCCAGTTAGTCCCAGCAAACAAACAACTACAAAAACATCATGGCAAAACTAATACAGGTGCAGGTGTATTCAGTAGATACTAGGAATGTAAAACTTGTAGGAAACAGTAATATTTCTCAAGCTTTTTCCAGAGCCTTCACTGCATAAGCTGGACCAGCAAGTCATTGCTATGGCACATGTAGCAACAGAAATATTTGCCTCTCTTAAGCATTCCTCTCATACATCTTTTTTTTCACTGGATACAAACCCTGTAAGTCAGTTAAAAATCAACCAACCCACCCTCTTAAGTTTTGCCACGCTCTGTTGCCCTGTTTTCTTCTAGAAAAGATTAGGGTTTTGTAGCAGAGGGTTTTACTCGGTTGTGCCTTTGTCAGTGTAAATGCCCCATTCTGTCTCTAAATTCATGCAAGAGAAAGCACACTCTTTTCAGGATAACTTACTGCAATTGGAACCTATAAATCTGGTATTTGTAAAAGCTAAGTGCAGGTCAGAATTGTATCCAATCAGTACACCTATCTAGGAAGTATTAAATGTCTTGGTTATAACGAAGCTTAAATATCAGGAGCTGTCAAGGCAGAAGTTAGGATGCATGGCAGACACAGCTTCCAAATGGTAGGAGACTTTTTGTCATGATGTGATGGAAGCATTGGGATACTACTGGTGTTAAAACATTAACACAGGAAAATTTTGGGAGGGAAAAGAGTGTTTGGAATGGGTGGTATTCCTCTTTAAGCTGTTTTGGAAAAAAACCCAAAACACTAGCAATAGTTGTTTCTTCTCATGCTTAGGGAAAAAAGTAATTGCTTTACGAGTGAGCAAAATTTGTTTCAGTATTTTTTGTATGTCTTAATATTTAGGAACTGAACCAGTTCACCTAAAAACTGGTGAGAAGCTCCAGGTTGCTTGGGAAAAAATGAGCAAATCTAAGTACAATGGGATAGACCCTGAGGAAATAGTGAAAGAGTATGGCATTGACACCCTACGTCTTTACATCCTATTTGCTGCTCCTCCAGAACAAGACATTTTGTGGGATGCTAAAAGTAAGTTGGATTGTTTCTGTTGTTTCTTTCGTTGTGGGTTTGTTTCTTTTTTCTCAGGTGTTATATTTTAAACACAAAATTAATACAGTTCTTGATGCCAAAGTTTTGGAAAAAATTAATCAAAAAAGTATCATAAACACGTTTTATGATAAACAGTTTTGCTTGTTTCTTTCAGAAGAGAGAGGATCACAAAGCTGTCACTGAGAGGCAAACTTGCAAGATTATTGCAAGCAGCTTACCTCTTATAAGCTAAGAGCACATATGAAAAGTACTGCCTAAGTTGTATTTTCTTCTGAAAACTTCGACCTCATTATCTTTTTTTTAAATTAGCAATGATTTATTAACTGAAAATTATTTTTCTTTATAATCTGTTTTTTCTAATCATATCAGATCAGAGATACAACTTTATAATATTTTGTTATTTCCATTTATTAGCACACATGCAATGGCTTTTGTAAGCTGGACTATGAAATACTTCTCAGAAGAATCTCATTAGAAGATAATCAGAGTTCCTAGTAATTAATATTTCTAGATAGGACATTTTTATGAGCTTACTTCTTGAATAAGTTAAGAATTACTCTCCTGTGCACTTATTTACTCCTATCATGCAATTCCTCATACTGACAGGTCTTAATTTCTTTTATCTACTGTGCTTCATACATTTTAATGTAGTCTTATACATTTATTTACATTTCCCCTTCTTGTTGCATAAGGCTTTAATAAAACACTTCATGCCTGGTTTCAAAAAGTGTAGTTCTTCATTCTTTCACGTGTTAAGTTCTTGCTACTTAGTTCAGCCTGAACGAAACTTTATTTCAGTTGTGTCTGCCACCCTTTATATTCATGTGTGTTCCTTTATGTATTATTGCACTAGTGTGTGTACTGGAGGAGTGGGTTTTACGAGTTTTCAATTGTCTTTCTCTCACCACCTAATCACAACAGTAGAGACCTAGGCATTTGAAAAGGTCTCCTAAAAAATGAATCACTTAGAATCAAGCCTTAACAGCTGCATCCCAAATATTACACAGGTACACAATTCCCTCTGAGGCAGCTAATTTGGTGGTGCACAATCTTTTTGCTGTATTTTTTGATCTTGAAAATGAAATAATCAATTTACTGTGGGGATAGTGTGTACCAAATCTTAGTTGCAAAGTATACGAGGGGTTGGTGATTAAATATTTTGTAAGAAAGCTAAGCACATGCGGTTATAATGTTGGCAAAAATGCATTTAGTCATTCAAGCCAACCTGTTTACCACTAGAGAAATACAAAGAAAGATTTCAGAGTCATTTCATGTTAAGAGTATTGGAAAATGTGAACAAAAGGAGATTTTAGCAGCCTAAAAATATTTCCAGGGGAGAAGAAAATAGAAATTTAGGTGAAAAGCATCTCTTAAATCTTTATGAATTGGTCTGAATTTCTTAATGATAACAAAATTATGAATGTTTAAATTAAAGAAATCAAGTAGGTTGTGTTGGGTTTGACCTTGGGCTAGACGTCAGGTGCCCACCAAGCTGCTCTATCACTCCTTGCTTTTCAATTGGACAGGGGGAGAAAAATAGAACAAAAGGCCTGTGGGTTGAGATAAGGACAAGGAGATCCCTCAGCATTTCCCGTCATGGACAAAACAGACTCAACTGAGAAATTAATTTAATGTATTACCAATTAAAATTAGAGAAATGAGAAGTAAAACCAAATTTACACCTTCCCCTCCCCCCTCCCTTTTTCCTGGGCTCAGTTGGCTCTTTCATACATAGGGGAAGCTCCTGGAAGCTTCCCAGAGAAGCTGTCCTTGTAGCTCCTCACTATCAAAACTTTTCCACACAAAGCCATTAGAGGAAATTCTCTCAATCAGAGAATATTAAATACTGGTTCTCAGTTGTCATGATCCTTCTCATCACTAGATTTGTTTTGATAGCCTTTTGATGATTGCCCTTCAGAGTATATTTCTTGTCCTTTCAGTGGTGGACATCAAGGCAGGGCCTGACATCATTCTGTCCCATGCTGTGAGCAGCCATGGAATAGGAGTGATGCCTTCAGGGTCAAGGTGAACACTGCTTCATAGTCTCCCCATCCCAAACTAAACTGTGTCAAAAGAGGGTACCAAGGATCAGAGACTCATTAGCACAATAGCATCTCTGTAGCAACAAAAGTATACATACTTTCTAAAATCAAATTTGAAAAGAAACTTCTCAGTTTGAAAAAAAGTGTGTGCATACTTGTGTATATATATATATACATATATACATATATATGTATGTATGTATGTTTGTATTCTGCCATGAGTTCAAAAAATGAGAGCTTGTACAACTCCTTTGTGGAATCTAAAATACAAGATGAGCATTCTAGCATTGACATAACATTGGGTTATTTTACAGATTTTAGCAACTATTCTATGCTGTATCCTTGCTATATATATGTTTTAAAGTCATTGCAGAAAAATACTTCTATCTTACTGATTTTTTTTTTCCATTAGAGCAACTCAGCATTACTTGTAAAGACGTTTTTAATTGCATTGATATCTTTTATTTCAAATATAGAAGGGGTTTTTTTTAAATGTTTAACTCCAGTGTTCTGTTCCTGCTTTTCTTTAAAGTTTTGGATTCTTTACTTGTAACTGACATTTGTTTCTGAAAATCTTTGATTAATCTCAGCTGATGCCATGCCCGGTGTTCAGAGATGGCAGACGCGCCTTTGGTCACTTGTAACCAAACTTATTGAAGCAAGGACTTCAGGAACCATGCCCAATCCTGAGCTTCTGAATAAAAAAGAGAAGGCTGAAGCCAGAAGGATCTGGGAGCAGAAGAATCTGGTGATTTCTGAGGTTAAAAGAAACACTTACATAGTTTCTAAATGACTAAATAAGTTGCTTCTTATGCTAAAACCATATGTTTGACTTACAGAGCCAAGAGCTTTTTCCCCAGATGAGTAGCTAATTTTTTTAAAGTGAATTATTCTCTATGTAAATAATTTTATCTACCTACAAATTTTGAGGGACAGAACTTACTTAAAGGATGTATGCCTCATTTAAGGGATGAAATGTTATGGCATTAAAGTTCTATCAATCTGGGATTCGAGTAACTCCATTTCAAGTAACAAAACTGTAGGTGAGTTCTGTAGGTTACCCTAACAAAAGCTTTTGATCTGTTTGCTTCGTACCTCATTTTCAGGTCTGCTGTTTCATATGGAATGAAAAAAGCCACAGGTGAAAATATATTAGCATAGCCTTGAAAAAAATACTGAAATGGTTGTTCATCTCTTGTTATGTGTTGTCTCCTGCTGTGATTATTATCAATTCAATTATCCAAGACTCAGAAGGAGACATAAATACCTGCAAAATTAACTTCGAGTATTTTCTAGGGATAAAAATTTTCACCATTTTAAACCCTGCTGTGAGGGATATTCCAGATTGTTTAACAGACTTTACAATTCTAATCTTGTAATCCATGAACAAGCTTTCACCAGTATAAATGGATTTACAAGAGAGAAGGCCTCTTGCAGGGGCAAAGAGAAGATATTTTATTAAAGGAAATAAAGGGTGACCAATGCACATTTTTCATAGCATTGATTGAAGCTTTTTAAATCCTGAAACAGAAGGGAAGCTAATCAGTTGAATTTTTATAGTATTGTTATTTTCCCGTACACACATGTGATAGCACATATGATGTGTTTCCATACCAAAATTATTTTCACATAAGCAGTAAGATGCGCATATTTCAGAAATTGAAATTGATTATCAGTAATGTTTTTCATTTAAAAACCCAGTATTCCAAGTTTGAGAATTTTAAGTAATTAACCTTTTCTTCTAATACAAGGTAACCGAGTACTTCACAAAGGATCATTTGTTCAATGCAGCTATTTCCCGATTGATGAGCCTCACAAATGTACTCCATGTAAGCATGTGATATTAATGAAGGTATTTTTCTCTCAGTGTTCCTGTCAGTCTTTATACAAAGCAGTAGCTGCCTGAACTATAGCTCCTGTTTTCTGTAAGTCATTAACTTCATAAACAGTGTTACTAAGTCAAGAGCCTGGTTGAGTTACTCAGTTCAAATGCAGCATGTTCTAGTATCACTGTAACCCTGAAATATAAACAGTTTTGCAGGAGGAGCTTGATGGTATTAGATCCACTAGATTCTGATGTTTATGTCTGCATCCTGTAATTTCAAGAGGATACATTTTGTTTAGTTCTGTTCTTTGTTCTCTTGATGCTAGCCAAAGCGCATAGGTAGCTGGGTATAGTAGTACATGTTAGAATTATCAGACATTCTGATTTTAAAAGGGTTATTCTTTGCAAGGAAAATCACACATAGTCAGTCCTCAAAGACTGACTAAACTTAAGTTTTAAGATTTTTAATTTAGATTATGTTGTTTATTAGCCAGTGGCGATAGATTAAATATAATAAACTATTATCATTATTTTTGTTACTACTCTTAGATCTGGTTGAGCAATCCTTCAGGCATATAATGGTAACCTGATATATACCAGAAATTAAATATAATTTCGAAAGTTTCAACTTCGTTATTGAAATACCATTTTATGCCTTATGGATTCCAAGGAACTTAACAAAAAGTTAAGTAAGTTGTGCACGGGTGCTGTACTGAGACAACTTAAATCTGGGATCCTGTATGATGTTGGGAAGGTAACACACAGTTCTTTAGCTCCAACTCAATGGCTCATAGGCATTTGGGGCTAATGGATGGTGGAATGGATGTTAAAAAAAAATAAAACTCAGTGTCTACAGACAGCCAGATACTTGAAGAGTGATGTATTTCTTGAGCAAAGAAGTCAGTGCAGTATCTTTGAAGAACAAGTTTCCGCATAGCATGCTGACACTTCCTCTTTTGCTCCTAGTTAAAAGGAGGAAGTGGAAAGGTGGGCAAGGATTAAACATTGAAAGCAGGTAGTAGTTACTAAAACTTACTCAAATATAGTTTGCTTATCAGTGTAAGTGATAAGAAGATGCCCTCTGACAACATTTGTGGTCAAGCAAATCACTGGTTTTGGACAATTTTCTCGTTGATGACAACAGGTGTCCATCAAATCAAGTAATTCTCATAAGCTGACAGGTATTGACATTTTTTTGTGCTGTTTCATTAGAGGGATAGAGTATAAAATAAATGCAGCAGCTGAATTTACCATGAGGTGTAATCTCTTACACAGACAAAGAAAGAAAAAGTTCATCTGTTTACTTTTATTGCTGTATCTTTTCTTTTAAGTTTTCTGTAAGTTAAGTTAAATGGAAAAATGAAGTTCAAATTTTGTCAGTCAAGTACCTTTTGCCAGAAATTGAACATTTTCTATACTAAAGAAGCCAGACACTTTTGTAAAATAATGAGAACATCAAACTATAAGAGACTTCACTGTGCTTTTCATTCCCAAAGCTTCCTTCAGCTCTAAAACCTCACTTTGTCACTAAATTCAGCTTTACTTAAGCCACTCTATGATCCTGTGCAATTGAACCTTGTCCCAACAAAACCTGTGTTGCATTCAGCACAGTTTGACTGTCATATACAAGTGCTTCACCACTTCTCAGATATCTCTGGTTTTGCCTAAGATTGCACTTCTAGAAAAGGCAGCATTCAAAATTATTTTGAGGCCACTCTTGTCCACATGAGTGTGTGCACAGAGTTCTGTGCTAGAGCAGATCCCCAAGGGTCTTCATCAGCCACTTTAGGATTCTAAGTGTTAGAAAGCACTCTATGACCCAGAGTTGTGATTTTAATTCTCCATTTTCATAAGTTTCCAATTTATTATGAAATGATAATCCACTCTCCCTAGCATAGACATTAATTTTAGGTTTTATTACTACATTTTCTTCTTAATTAAACTACTTTCTCCCCACCTCAGAATGTTAATAATTTGTTTATATTTTTTTGTCTTTTCACTCAGCAAGCTCCTCGGCCTCTTGTTCTCCACAGCACAGAATTTGAAGATGCTTTGGCTTCACTCTGCATTATGGTTGCACCTATGGCTCCCCACATTGCGTCAGAGATGTGGAAAGGTATTTATAAACTTTATATAGATGTTCCAGGAAGAAGGACAAGAAATTTGCAAAAATGTCTCTAACTCAGTATGTGTGTCACTTATCTCTGAATTCTTCATCTAGCTTGTCGCTTTCTGTCATAATCATTAAACAAACTTGAACCTTGTGGCATTCCCACATCTCTCTTTTCTCCCTTTGGTTTCTTTTTCCTTGAATACAGACGTGGATTTCTTGAAACTAGGCAGAGAAAGGGAGAAAGAAGAAAAATTCAAGACAGGACTTGCATGAGGAATTCATATGTCAGCTGCTAACTGCTCCTGAATATGGATGGCATTATTAAGAGCTGAACACCAGGACAGAAACAGCCCTTTTTCAAATAACTGTTTCAGAGTCTTTGGACTACAAATATTTTCTTTGAGGAATTCAGGCAAAGAGAATCATATCAGAGGGTTGGACACTAAAAAGTCTAAAGGAGTGTTCAATAAAAATCCTACTCTTTTAGAATGCTCCAGAGACTGAGGGACACTATGCTGTCAATTAACCTGCCATGGAAAATGGGAATGGTGGACAGGATATCATTTTTAACACCTGTCACAGTTGTACAGGTCTGAATACCAAATGGGCTAAGTTGCATGGTGCTGATACAGTTAAAGCCTGTGAAATCAGGGATGTGCATGCCAGAGTTCAGCAGCTGATTTAAAGGTTTATTGGGAAAAGTCCCAAGATGCATGTGGGAAGATAGGGATATATTCTGCATTGTGGCTGGCCACAAACTGCTGTGTGGTTTTGGGCCTAATGTTAGGTTTTGGATGCTGTTTTAATGGTTTTATTTTCAACAGTCACCTCAAAAAACATTGTGCATTCAAGTGTTTGCAGAGCAGTGCTACTAATTATATTTAATATAATATGTATTTCATATATAATGTTGTGCATGGCCCTGTAATGTTAATTGCCAAGGAAAGACTGCTCTTGTTCAAAGCAGTAACAAAGAGGCAGAGCCTGTGGAAACAAGAAGATATAGTAGGGAGAGTGGGTTGGGTTTTTTGCATGTGTTGCCATTTCCAGTGATTTTAAAATGTCTTAGTAGAAGCTTAAACTGTCTAGAATAAAGAGTGGCATCAGACATGATCCATCTGGTCTTATACTATGACATGCCATCTAATTAAAATAATACTAAATAAAAGTAATTAGCATGACTGTCTTCCACATTGGTAGCAGATGGAGGCAGAAGAGATCCTGGATAATTACTTATACATACAGTGCCTTCAGACCTTGGAATTCTAATACATGTTAGGAAATACAGAATTATCAACTATGATTGATAAAATGACAGAGAGCACTAGGGTATCTTAATTAACAACTTGTCAAACATAAAGCTTAATCCTGTAGCATTTTGAATGTTAGATAAGGAAGTCTTTTCTTGCTACTAAAATCACTGGAGAATGAAAATGAAAAACATTTTCTGAATCTCCCCCTGATGTAAGAATGAAAAGGAAGCATATAAAAATTGGAACTGCATTGTCCTCAGCCTCTGTCTGCATTTAAAGATAAAATTTTACTTGTTTGGTCCAAAGACATGTGCATTGTAATTCGGTGCATAAATCGTAAAAAATCATGTGTTGATTATTGCCTTGAAAATTTTATTACTAAATTTGAAAATGGCAGTATTTTTTAGCATGGTGATCATTGCATTATACTGAATTTATTAAACAATCTTATCAGGAGAATGTACGTACATTTAACTGCTGCATTGTGGTAAGAAGACTGTATTATTTTGAAACAGCCAACATCTAGCAGTTCTGTCCTGGGACTGGGATTTCATATTAAAGATTCCCTGAGTTTTGAATTGCATTCTGGTTCCACCAAGTCCTGTTGCTCTTCTGATGTAACCAATTTCTCAAACTTTGTATAGGTGATGATGCTTTATAAATAATTTCAGTATGAAAATTAAGGTTTCTAAATACTCTCTTTAGTTTTCTCTGTGCTTTAGTTCTCCATACACAGAGAGAATAAGTCTCTCCTTTTGTACCTTGGCTTTGCATCTAAATGTCGGGATAATGCTGCTTCCTCTTCCGTAAATTAGTCAGGAAAAGGAGTTTGTATATTGTTAGTTCTATAAATTGCACCTATAGCAGTGGACCCCACTCTTTGGTGGAAGCTGCTTGAATGCTGTTCTGTAAGTGCCTCACCTTTCAGCAGCTGAACGATAGCAACCCATGATACTTTGTGTGTGAAGAAGTTCTTCTCCCTCCTTAGAGGAGGAACAGTTTTTGGTATTTTGGTGTGTCAGAATAACGGTGTTAATTGTGCAGTGAATGCACTGGTTTATCGCTCAATAACATAAAAAGCAACCATAGCCCCTCAGTGTGGGAAGAGTTCATCCGGCTGATATCTTGGCAGTTTATGAACACTAACAGGATGAGGAAATCAGTTTCCTTCCTGAAACCTTGTATCTAAGGAATATACAGACACCATTTGAGACTTTTTTTTTAGTTTGTTTGTAGTAGTACAGTGTTTTGCTGTTCAGGCAAGGATATGAAACTGCTTATTGTGACTTGTTAAATTTTTGTTAGAGATGGCACATGAAAGATGTGTACACCTTTGATAAACACATCTTAGGAAATACTGAAATCAAACATAATTTTTGGAATTTTTAATGGTATCATTGTCTTAGCAATATTCTAACTGTCACTACAATACCTCTTTTGCAAGACACTGTCTGAATTCAGCCCTTGCTCAAGAAGGCTTCTGTAAAGAATGGAGTTGAGGAAAAGTTAATTAATGTTGCAGATTTTAACTGAAAATCTGAATGTAGAAATCCCCCTTCACAAATCCAAGAAGAAACATGATTTGGAGTTTAAAAATATTTTTTTTCTCCAAGAGTAATAACCTAAAAGGAAGGAAAGCAAATCTTTCAAATGGAGGAAGACAGATTGTTTTAAGAAGGTTAAAAGGATTTGTGTGGAGTTTGCTGGGTTGCAAGCACATCCTAGAGTTAGCTTACAGTAACCCAGCCTTTTCAAAACTTAGTTCTGTACTCCTATACCAGTGGTATAATACAGCTTTTCTCAGAGCTGTCTGGAAACAGCTGTTACCATTTCTGTGAGATGGCAGACTGTTTCATTTATGACTGACGGACATGCTCTTCCTGAGCTGCAGAGAGGTATTTCGGATATGGAACTTGCCTGAATCTGTCAAATAGGGAGATTCATTAAATAGTAAAAAGCACATCAAGAACATAGTAGCATGGTAACACTGCCAGAAAGAGATTGCACAGGAGAGTAGATACTCACCCAAAATGTCTCTCCACTTGCCCTTACACACTCCTTACCTGAGCTTTTTAAAAAGTTTTTCTGCTTTGTCTGCTAGTATGGTGGATTTTACTTAACACAGATTTCTATTGTTTCAATTTAGCTAAATCAAAAAATTAGCATTATTTGGATATTCACCCTCACATTTCCCCCTCTGATCTTCTTACATTTTTTGTTAGAAAATCCCTAGTCCTAAACTCTGATACTGCCATTGTTTCAAATGCTTTCATTCACTTCCTTTTATCACCCACTAAGACTTCCATCTTCCTTCCCTTTTCTGCTTTAACCTTGCTGTTCCAGGGCTTGTCCCAAGCCAGCTCTTTCTCAATTTACTTCATAATCACTTTTCCTCTGGTCTACATAATTTTGTGTCCAAGTAGCTGCACAATTACTGGAATTCTACAGATAATTTTTTCCAGTACTTTTTTTTCTGTAAGACTAAAGTTACCTCACTATCCTAACACCTTGCTGATACATGATTGCTCCCACGTCTTCATTCTTAAATCTCTTTAAAATGAGAATCTGCTCTTCCCTGTCAAATAGCACCTTAGGGGAAGTAGTATGCTTATGAAATACTCCTGTAATGCTAGTAAAACATTGCCCTGAGCTGAAAAGTTGTTAGACTTGTCCTGTCCCCTCTTTCTTTCAACTTGCTAATTTACAGTAATACAGTAGTCATTTAACTTGGTGTTTTAAATTGGGTTCCAATGCTGTGAGTTACTGGTTAGGGAAACCTTGCTCTAGTATTAGCCTGCTAGTCAGTAGAAGTCAATTGAAGCAGATCCAATAGCAAGATCAGGGCTCCAGACTGAGCACAAGTGTTGTCTTTGATCTGTACTGTACAGATGGGTACATATAAGGAAACAGCTTACAGTGAGTAAAAATGTACTCAGTTACCTTTCTGTCCTGCATCTGTAGGAGAGTCTATAGCCATAAAAGCAAAATACATCAAAAAATATGATGCAAAATGCACACCACTTCATAAAATGCACTTCACTAGGCACTTTTGAGTACAGTAAGACAATGAACAATCAAAGTTTCAGAAATGGTCCATTTTTAATGTCTCAAACAGTGCTTTTTTCTAGTGTCTCAGAATCAAGTGGGAAGGCTGGAGAAGGGTTCTGTCTAGGTTCTCACAAGTGGACCATCACCATTGTGGATGAAGTTTCTGATTTAGTGTGTTGAATTTTGAAAATACAAACCAAATCATTATGTTTTCTGTGTTCTACAGCTTACAAAATGTGAATTAAGGCAGTAAGCCAAACAGGCAACATAACTAAAACCTTCATTTTGGTTTCCTGTCAAACTGTTTTCTCAAACTAGTTCTGTTGACTTTTCTACTTCTCTTTTTCTGTGGATGAGCTCATAGCTCATTTTGTAGCAAGAAAATGAACCAAAAGATTGACATTGGGCTTACTCACACTTTGCTTCAGAATACATTTGAATTATTTTTTATTAGTAGGTTTATTAGGACTGACAGCCTCCACAGGAATTAAAAGTGACCCTGGTTTTGCTTTGGTACATAGAACCTCTTATATCAGAAAATGAGTTTTAAATAGTTTGAAGAATTCCCTTCATCAGGAAAATAAGGAGTGGCCAGCATGCATGCTTCTGCCACAAGGCATGTGATCAGTTGGAAAGAAATGAGCTCATCTGGATGTTCAAAAGCCAAAAAGGAAAGAATCTAACAGCTGTTGTCTCTGCAGTCAATGTGATAATGAATCATCAATATGAAGATTTTTTTCTGCTTGAGTTCCTATCTTTTGCTCTACTGCTGCGAAAAAAAAAAATACACGAAATCAGAGCCACTGAAGCATTTTAACAAATTATTTACCTAATAAATAGTTGTTGTCATTAGGAAATGTGCGTGTTCTTGCTTGCCATTAGAAATAGCTCCCATCGGTCCTCCCCACTGCCCCTTTCTGAGTCATTCAGCAAATAGCACGGCTGTGTGTCATTTTACCAGAGCACTTTGTCTGAAAAAGCACTGACAAAAATGTGGTGGATTTTTCTGGAAGAAGTTGCATGCTCTTTATGTCCCCGATTGCTGTTACTCACCGTACGAGTCTAAACAATCCAGCGAGCTGAACTGACGTATGCACTGTGCATGGGTTGGGTTTGCGCCTATGGCTGCTGTCGTGCTGTGCTTTGAACAGCTTCAGTGCCTCAGTCTCACCAGTGAATCTTGTGTTGATGGGTTTTCTTTATGCTTTTGCTGGAGTTTCCCTAAACCAGATGAGATTTCACATACATTTTGCCGTTCTGAATGAAGCATGTGCTTGTAAAAAGTTTTAGTCTGTGTTCATATTCATGCACAGAGAATGCTTTTAATTTAAAAATCCCCCGGTTTTGTGAGACTAGCAAGAGCAATCATCATCAATATTGATCATATTTGACAGCATCTTGTTAAATAAAATCTTTGTATTTTGTCATACAGCTGCAGTAAACAGCAACATAAATCCCACTTGGGAGCTTTTTATTCAGTTACAGAATGCAGCTTCAGAATTACTTGCATGCTATTCTCCTATTACTGAAACAAATCAGGAATGAATTATCTTGGGAAGACCATAGCTGGTTTAATAAAAGAAGATTATTTATGCCCATTTTAGAATTTTTTAAAAATAAAATTGAGGGATAAAATATTTCAGAATGTGAAAATCATAAGAAGGAGAGCAAGCTGTGCAAGGCATTCCTTTGTATCACCTTTAATTTGTGAGAAAATATACTTCACAAAATAAGAGAAAATCTTGCAAGTAGCTTGACTTGCAAATTTAGAAACTACCCAGCATATTACAGGTGGGAAAATAATAAGCCATAATTGTTTATCATTCTCAGTTGTTAGTAAAATTTTAATCAAACTGGTGGCATTACTGAAAATAAATGCAGTATTATGATTGACTTCTAGAAGCAGAGATCAGCTTGTGTTGCAGTATTACAATTTAAAATAATAAGCAGTGGTCTTCTGTGCTCCTGGCAAAGTTGTAGACTGTTAATTTAAATCTACAGTGTGCCCACATTGTTAATATCCTTATGCATGGTATAAAACAAATGCTTCAAAGATGTATATCTTTCTGTTTATAATGTGTTGTATGCTAATCTAAACAATGTTATTTCCTCCTATGGCACTTGCTTTTAAAGTCAACTTTATCCTGGTCTAATTTGTCAAGCAAATTCCAAAGACCAAATGTTCTGGTTACAGTACAGATGAATTTTTTACTGTTTTCATTTTCCAGGTTTGGCACATATGCAGAATAAACTTTGTATTCATCATCACTGGGATGTTGATGTTCTGCATCAGTCCTGGCCCAAAGTAGATCCAGAGTACCTTCAGCCATCAGATGTTGTGGAGATGTCTGTACTGGTAAGAGCATTTTGATTTATTTTCAGTAGTGGCCAAGTAATGTGTTGTGAGCCCAGAGGATGATGGAATTTCTGCTCTTGAGGAAGTCAGTTCCCTCAGTAGATGGCTCAGTGAAACTTCAAAATAGAAGCTGCAATTACAGTTGTGCTGAGTAGTTAAAATGGTTTCCTAAACAAAAATATATAGCAAGTCTGGAAGAGAGATGCCCTAAATATAAACCTTTCAGAGTAACTGCATATTAGTACCTGTGGAGATCTGACCAATGTAGCTATGGGCAAGGATGATACGGTCAAAACTATGATCAAAATACCAGCCTAGATTTTTTTTGCCTGATAGTGCATTTATTAACTCAGCCCTGTACAAAAATGTATAATTAGGTGATATTTCTTGTGGTACCAGTAGTGCTACAGCTTGCTAACAGAACCAATCATAAGCTGGGTTAAGTAATGATTTTTGCCAAATGATGTTTCCCATCTGCCTTGGACTGAATTTCCAGCACATGTCAGGACAATGTATTTGCAGGAATGGGGTTGAGAAAACCAGCTATCCTTGGAAATGTTATGACTTCCAGTTTCTCTTCGAGCTCTAACGCCTTTGTAGCTGTAGGGAAAGAGCTGGCTATTCAGGGGAAGAGTGGACGTGTAACTCCATTTAGTTAACCTGCAATTTTCCAACATGTGCACATGCATGGTGTAGTTACTGCCTTCTTTCCTATGGCTCTGGTTAACCAGCATGTGCTCAGGATGCTCCCAGGCATCACAAAGCTTGGTCATTAGACAGGGCACAGCAGCAGCGAGTGCCACTGCAGGGCACAGAGGGAATGAATGCCTGGAGCCAAATGTGTGGGATCCCTGAGCAGTGTTTCAGCTCTTCCACTGACTGACTCCTGCTCCACCTGCTTTCCAGTTCTTCATGCTCAGGCATTGTGATAGTCTGTAATTAATGTAGTTGCATACTACTAGATCTGCAGGACTCCTGCTTTTTTCACTGTTCCCCAAAGGATAATCTTTAATGCAAACATTCTAAACTTTAATGTTCTAAATTAAATTACATGCTTCAACTTAAACACTTTCTGTGTTTCTGGACATTGGCTGAAATGGAGCCTATAGAAGAAGTATCATTTGGTCATGTAAAACTGCATGTTCTGTGTGTGTAAAAGAAACAGAAGCAATGCATTTTGGTTGTATTTTTTTCTGTTCACCCCTTTGGAAGACAGAGCAAAGCAGTTGGGTTGTTTTTGTTGAGCTGAGTTTTTTGAGGAGGGGAGAGATTGGTTGAATTTAGGGGAAGCCATGTTGCTATAGATTTCCTTGATCAAAGTATCTTTGCAAATAATTTCATATCTGGCCAGATCTCTCAGTCAATTTATTTGAACAGAATGAGAAATACTATTAAAACACTAATTTTTCCAACATTAAACATGCACCCTTAACAGAGACCAGGGAGTATGTCTTTTTGAAGGAAATTTTCAATTGTCACCTTTTCCCAAACCAAGGAGGACTCAATTGCCAGCTGGGGTTAATAGAAGACGTAGCCTAATAGTCACTGTGGATGAATTGCTTTTTTCTATTTCTTGCCTTCTCTTTCTTTCTTTATGTGACAAGCATTTAGTTGTAACAGTAAAGATCTTCACTGAGGTATGATCAGTTCTCTCAAGCTCAAAATAAGCCCTCACGTCCAAGCACAGCTAGCAAACATCTTGAATGCCAGTGTTCAGTTTATAAGGAAGTCATGAATGAGAAATGGTGTAATTATAGAAACGTCTTTGCAGTTGTGGTTAGAGCAAACATGTTATTAAATATATCTGTGAAATAACAACTTCAGCAACACAGGGAAAACTCTGGACACAATGTTTTTAAGACTACACAACCAAACATGAAAATGCCTAAACATTTCACTGATGTTTTTCTGCTGACATGAAATATTCCTTCTCAAAAAACAAGAAACAAGAAAAAAAATTTATTGTGCTTTCTATAGCCATTATGAAAATTATTTTTGTTTCTTTTCCTGGTTGACTTTGTCAAAGCCATAGCCTTGTGTAACAGTCTTGTTGTAATAAGAGAAAAAACAACCCCTGGGTTCTCAGTCACACATTCATGGAAGAATATGATGTATGTAAACACCTTACTTCTGAGAAAGCAAGTGACTGGAAGACCAGAGAGACAAGTTGCTTTTTTGAACTGGGAATAATTCTTACAATAGTGCCCACAGAGTGTGCCTGGCTTTCTACTGTAAGAGTAAGGCAAAAGGGAAATATAGGGGAGCAGGGAATGTGAATGTGCAGGGAATGTGGGAAGTCTTGTGGACACTGTAGGTTTTTGTATGGCTGCAAAAATAAATTGCCCTCATTAAACCAAGAAACACTCGCCATACAGAGGAATTGGTTAGTTGCAAAGAGTCAGTGTCTCTTCACAAGGCTGTACAGTCAAACCAAGTCTTTGGGCCACAACCCTGTTCTTCTCAAGCCATCAAACTGCCTCAGGCTGCCAGGGATTTGTCTGCTGAGACATTTTGGGTTTATTTCTCTTCACACAAAATACTTCATTATTTCCTGTCTGTGCTCGAGTTATGTCTTTCCATATTTAACCCAAAGCAACAAAAGCAACCAACTCACTGTATCCTTGGCTGAAACAATATAGATTGCCTACAAGAAAGACATCTAAATTCACTGGATATGCACAGTATCTGTTACTCTAAATGTTATTGCAAAGTTGAGTATTTTTAATAATACTGTATATTATTAATGCTCTGAAAAATCTGACCTGAATGTAGTGTGCCTTTCATCCTATGAACACAATTTCTGACTAGCATTCCTCACATTTTCTAGGTGGTGCAGAACTGTTAGCAGATGTGGTCTTATAACTGCTGTTTTTATAAATTAAAAAAAAAAGTTGGTGTCATTTTTCTTGCTTTGGCGTATGAGGGAGGCCTGAAAGTGCACAGATATTTATTTTCTTTCTAACTTCTCAGAAGGATTATGCATCAATGGTAAAAAAATATTTGAGTTGAATTAAAAATTCCTCTCTGCAGCCTCAAGGTGCTTATTTTTCAGTCTTTTGTGATTTTGTTTCAACTTTTATAACCTCTGTAGTTACCACTAGCTCCCTGTAGATCTGGAATAGTGTAGAATGTCAAATTAAAAAAA
>VWZT01001059.1:692907-703156 GCA_013397055.1 Pachycephala philippinensis
GAAAAGAAGAAAAGAGAAAAGCAACTGCTTCCTCCCTTGGGGGAGAAAGGACCCAAGATCTGTGGATTTCTCCTCTTACAGTTTGCCATGGTTCTTCAGAGAAACAAGGCTGCCAGCACCCAATTTTCTTGTGCTGGCACTTTTACCTGGAAATGCCAAGGATTATGCTGGTCTAGTGAGATACAGAGAAAGAGACGGAGGAACAGCAGAAGGCATTTGTCCTGCTGAGGACCTAAGCCCTGGACTAAAAGGATATGTGAATAGGATGCTTGTTAGACACAGCATGTGATTAAATCTGCAGCTGCCTGTTTTAAGAATAAAATGCTTCATGATATAATATAATGAAAGCCAATGCTCAAACACGTGGTGAAACCATAACCAGTCTGCTGTTTGATGGGAGTTTTGGTGCCAGCTCAGAGCGCAGTGTGGGAAGATCAGGAGACATGCTGTGGGAAGGTGGAGATGTGCTGTGGGAAGGTACACAGTGCCAGGTTGCCCAGGCTTCTCGACCTTTCTAGGAAAACACAACCACTAGCAGTCATGTATTTACCAAGCTGATTTAAACTGCTTGGCTTTTCTGTTGAGAACAGCACCAAATAGACTAGTTGTGGAAAATTTCCCCCTGCCAACATCCATCCACTGGGACATATTAATTTGCATGATGGAGGACAGTGAATGACATTTTAACTAGGCAGGCATAGCTTTGAACTGCAGGCTGTGTGTCCTAGCAGCAAGCTGAGAAGCTTGCTTTATATTCCCACCAAAACTGTATCTGTTTGGATTTTACTGTTTTCTTTTTCCTGTGGAATGCATTTCGTCTCTGAAGTGTCCTGTCAAAAAGAACTGCTTGTATTTATTTTTCACTAAAGCTTTAAAAATTAACTCCTATGTGTTTTTCAAGGGTTTTACTTTACACCAGGTGCTAAAGGCAGTTTAACACAGCCAGCCATTTATGGTGCCACATTATGGATGCATGTAGGAGTAGTTAAAAACCTACCAACATTATCACTGCAAATTATTGTCAAGACTAGTCAAAAAAGAGAAGTGGCTCATCCTTGCTGCAGCTGAGACTTCATCTTGTTCCTTAGAAATCTGTCCCAACTTCCTCTCTCAGTGAATTGCACAAATTATTTTATTTTCAATAAAATAAAATACAAATAAAATACAAACTAGCTAAGTGAACTAGGTCTTTCTCATTTGTCATATGTTGCATACAGATATCCTGGATAAAATCCAGGTGAAAACCAAGTCGTATACATTTTTATGTCCAAACTGCATGAAGCAATGTGTATTTCTTTTAGAATATTGAAATCTCTTTGAAATGATGCCTAGGGGTCAGAGATCTGCAGTACCTACACCACATTTTTATGCAAGTAATGTGATTAACTGCATTAAAAAATTCAAATTATTTCATTTTCTAAAATGTGTCATTGACGTTCTTCTAGTTAAGCCACTGAAAACAGTCCATATAAATATGAAAGCTTTTGTAATAATTAATTTTATGCCAGCTCCAGAAAGGTACTCAGTCAGGCTCTGTAGTCTGTGTCCATTATCTACCCTTACTGGATGACAGAAAGGATCTATAAAACCATTTTATAAATTCAGGTGATTCCCACCAAAGGACTTACTCAGTTCTACTTACATGATTCTGCCCCACTGAAGCAAAAGCAGCGAGGAAGCTGCTCTGAAAACCAGCCACACACAGGAAAATGTTACTTAGTGAGTAGTACAACACGTCTTTGTGGTCAGTGTTGGATTAATGAGCCATGGGTTGAGTGCAACATATAACAATGAGTGCAACATACACTAAGTTTTAGCCTATTTTTCTAAAAATAATAAATCTTCCATTTGAATCTCTGCAAGACATTGCTCAGCTGTAAAGAACCCAAATTGCTGCCCAGAAGTATGTACAAACCAAGATTCCCACTAGACAAACCATTTTATGCAGCTTGTGTGACTGTCACGTTTTTAAACTTAAAAGATCGCTGCATTGCACAGTCACATGCTGCTTGCTGTCTTCAAAACTGAGACTTCCTGTGGCTACTTCTTCAAATTTTTTTTGAGTATCATGAGTCAGAGTTTTATCTTATGGTAGATGGACAGGAGATAGGAAGAATTTTATCCTCCATTTAGAATGTGTGGGTTTGGAGAAAGGAGATTTTGTTCCACTTTCCCCCTTTCCTTTTGTAACAAGATGGATTGGATAGAGGAAATTAAATTGTAGGAAACAGTCTAGTAACTTCTGTTTTTTCTTGTTTTCATGTCTCTTTTTCAGATCAATAACAAAGCTTGTGGCAAAGTTTTTGTGCCTCAGCAAGCAGCCCGCAATTTTGAAGAAGTCCACGAGCTAGTTCTTCAAAGTGAACTTGGAGTCAAGCATCTCCAGGGACGAGCCATTAAAAAGGCCTTTCTGTCTCCCAGAACTGCCCTCATCAACTTCTTAGTGCAAGAATAGTAAAGGCTCTGCTGGGCTGTAAAAGGGAACTGGAATCTTTTGAGGTGGAAACCAGTGCAAAAACACCAGTTATGGTTATTTCACAGTCATGTAAAGGTGCGAAAGAAATCTTGTTAAAATCAGGTTGCTGCTAAATCTTCCTTTCAATGCAGAGAAATGTGCAGAATTAAAGTTTCTTATTGAGTCATGGTAAGATGCTGCTTGTCCATGTTCTTTGGGAGAATGAGAAGGAAGTGCAGAAGAGCTAAACAATTGTAACAGAATGTAACTGATGGAAGATGCATGGGGCTTAGTGTCAGCCTCAGGAATATATCCTGTTGGAAAGTTGGCTTGGCTAAATGCAGATGCATAAATGTGATTCCAGGACTAAATGACTGACCTGAGTATGTGCTACCCCAAATGTTAGGTGTGCTTTCCTCCCTGTATCTCATGTTTGGGTACCCTACTATTAACTAACATCTAAAGTTTTAAGGAAACACTACAAAACACTACAGTGTTAATTTAAAAAATAATTTCTTTGCGCTGACCAGTGGCCTTGGGCACAGCAGGTAGCCAGAATGGGGTGATTTGATAGATTTCACATAAATTTCAGAGCCAAGCCAAGAGAAAGGTCAGATTATTTAGCCAAGCGCTGCCTTAGCCAGGGTTCTCCTTCCTAGCTGATGTATTTGTGTTGGCACATGCATGAGAGGTGCAACTTTAGCAAAGTGCTGATGGTTGTTTCTGCATGGAACAGGATGGAAGTTACTTCCTACACATGAGCCATCTCAGAGAATTTCAGGGCGTTCAAGAGAGAGGGATCAGTCAGCTGCTAGAAAAGCAGCAGTGGGGAAGGCAGACAGGGTGCTTTTTGCCTCTGCTGGATCTTGTGCCTAGATTGTAAAACTTGCATTGAAATTCTTTCTTTTTCTTTTTTTTTTTTTTTTTTTTTTTTTTTTTTTGAGGTGTTAAGTGAAAACAGCCATCATGTTTCTAAAAATCAATCAGACATTCATAAAACATAAAGCCATTCTCATGCCCAATTCCAACCAGGTTATTTGTACACTGCATTGCTGATATATCCACATGGAAATATTGATTGTATTCAGCAAATGCTTGAAAAAGAGTTTCCAAGGAAACAATTGCAGGGTTCATTGTGAAAGAATGTTTTTTCTTTAACAGTCATTCAACTAACTAGTCCAATAAGCCAGCCATTTGTGAGCCATTCTCACAGTTAAGAAATCAGCAGTAACAACCAGCAAGACAAATACAGAGGTCTGCAGTAACCCTCCAGCCCAGCAGGCATCCAGACTCTGTACTGGACTGAAAGGAAACCAAGAAAAATATCCCACGTAACAGTAAATAAGTCTAATAGATCCTCAGTAACTAGGCCCAAGACAGATCACATTGCCATGTGGGCACTAGCTAAGCAATGCCAATATTCCTTTTGGGTTTATGCATTTTTGGTACCAAATATCCAGATGTATAACAGAGATGCCAGGCTTAGCAAGCATGTTTGGCTCTACACATCCTACCTCTGCAACAAAACTCTTCTGATTTCTGCTTCCTCCTGGACCACACTTGTGCAGATTTTCTCTCCAGCAGTCCTTTGACACCAGAATGACTAAGAAATGGAATATTTGTAATGAAGATACGGTCTATGCAGTTTTAAGACTCCAGAAATCTGAGCCACAAAGGAATGCATTCAGACATTCAAACACAGGCCTTTAGTTGGAGTTAAAATAATTTGAATTCCAGTGTCTGCCTGACATATATGTTGTTATAAATTCATAAAACTCCTGTTCAGAAGCCCCTAAAAGGACTGTGAAAGAGATCCTTTAAAGTGAAATCTGTGGCACAGCACAGTCCTGCCTTTTTTTTTTTTTCTTTTTTTTTTTAATTTATATGAGAAGTTTAACACACCCTGTGGAACCATTTTAACAGAGTTTTTCTTTGGGGGAAAGGTGACATGTTTGATGTAAATAAAAACTTTTTAAGTTTACAAGGATGAAGAAAGATGTTGTAAGCTCAGCAACCCTGTGGTGCCTTTAAACAAAAGCTGCAGTCACTGCAGGGTCGGGCAGCAGCCCACAGTGTTTATTGCTGTTAGCACTTGAGGGTATTTGCTCTTGCCTGAGGAAGTGAATTGTAGATGTCACTTGGTGATTCAGGCAAAAATCAAAATAAGGAATGGATTTCTCCAGGCTAAAAAAGGAAAGGTAGTGAACAGCAGACTCACAAAAAGCGTAAGGTCAGGAGTCCTGCCAGTGTGTTTACAGTAAGTTGTAATTCAGTGTGGTCTAGAGGATACAAAAAAGGTGGTGAAAGAGTGAGTGAGAGAGATGATGCAGACATTGTGACAGAGCCTAATCCCCTGGTAAGTGTATGTTTGAAGGATGGCAGAGGTGCCAGCTGCTGAGCTTTACTGTTGTCCTGGCAGCCGCTGACATTTCTTCCAAGGCCGACCTGCTCTGAAGCACAATTACCATTTGTCTTACAGTAATTGTGACTCACAGGTTCAGTCTGTGCCTGGATGGGACTGATAGTGATGTACAGGCTGTAGCCTGTTACTAAGCCTTTGTAAAATAGCTCATCACAGAGGTCTCATTTATTTGGCAGACATTATTTGTGTCACAGTAGAGAGGCATCTTTATGCTGAAGGTGATGTGGATAGATTGTGTCCCCTTGGAGAGCTCAGTGGGTAAATAGTGCTGGAGTTTTAAATCTGGGAGGGGGACACTTGAGAAGTGAGAAGGAAGGGTGCTGGTGGGTGATCAGTCAAACTGCACTGCGTTCACACACATTAAAAAGGATATGTTGCTACTGTCCTTATTGCATGAAGTGACAATCCAAAGATGATGTGGGAGGTTTGCTAAACCCAATAGACCCAGGACAAGCTGCTCCAAGAAATGGATCCATGACACGGAAGGGGCATTTTCGGCATCCTGTCCCTCTAGGGGATAGAAGATTGGTCATCGCACTGATCCAATCTGTATTGAATTTCTATTTTCAGTAATGTCAAATTTAAAAAATAATTATTGCCACACTTTCTCCCCCAAAATTGTTCATGTGACGAAAATTCAAAAGAATCCAGCCCTCAAACATTGACTCTGGGAAAATAAAAACTGGCAAAGACCTGAAAGGTCACTAAGTACTTTTCCAATGCCATTGATTTCATGAGAAAGGATCTCAGATGCTGGGGTGGTGGGGGCACTGAAATGTGCTGGAAGACACCACTGTGGAGAAAAATGTGTTGTTTGGCATGGGTGATAACTGAGGTGACATGGACACACCCATGCTGCTTTGCAGCAAGGCAGGAAGGCTTTTTATATCACATTAAAGGATACTGTTACAGGTTAGGTCACTAGCTAAGATAGATCTCTAGCCAGCTTGTCCCACCAATGCTTTGAAAAAACCCCTGTACAGGGGTATTGTAGGACAAGCATGTATATTTCCATGACCTTTATCAGAACCCAAACATGGAGATTTGGTGCAAAATAAAATCTGTGTGCTCTTCTTGCTCTTCTTACCAGACTAAAGTAATGCCCCAGAACTGACATTGGGTTAATGATGGCATTTTCTGATCTGACTTTGTAAGCCTGCTTTTTTCTTTTGGAGGGAGAATTTCCACAGATAAGGCAGGTCATACAGTCTCTCCTCTTTGTCTCTCCTTCTTCTGTGTAAAGCCTCACAGAAAGCTATTCCTGTTCTCTAAACCTTTCACAATCAACATGCACTAGAAAGAATGTTAACTAGTGCATTGCTGGTTGTTCCTTCCTAGGGAGGTTTGCACTACGTGAGATTTTTCTAAAAGCTTGTTATAGATGAAGAAAGAATTGGGGTTGGTTGGTTGGTTGGTGGGTTTTTTTTGTAGTTTTGCAATACTTGCTATGGTTTCCAGAGATGGGATTGGCTTTATTAATGTGTATGTACCCACTCGGAAGAGTACATACGCTGGCTTTGCTGGATGCTTTTTATGCCTCCATGTTTCCTGAGTCCTCTCCTTCTATGTTTTCAGCTGATTTTTTATCAAAGGACTGAGCTGAACAAGCATTCAATATTAAACCAGGTCTATCACCACAGAACTTGAATGGCGAATACACATAATATCAGTCCAGGTAATGTCTGCTTTTGACCTTAAAAAGTGTTGCTGGAACTACACCATGGTTAGTTTTGGGGGTTTTTTCATGGAAATGGCATTTATGTCTCAAAGAAGAAGGATGAAGCTGATCACAGTAGATCAGAGGGAGTTTTTAGCATGTCCCAGCCCTTGCAGGAGGAGAACTGAACTGAAGCATTATCTCCGTGGAGGAGCAGAGAGGATCAGAGCTCTCATCTGCAGCCCAGATGATAAAAGAGATATTGCCTGACATGTGGAGGAAAGGTGGGAATTTTTTTCCCTTTCCTGAATAATGTGACTTTCCGGTATCACAAAGGAATCTTCAGTGCACTAACCCTGTCTGTCCCAGGAGGCCCCGAGTCACACACAGCCTTTGTGACTCGTGGCACTTCTCTTGCTCAGGTAAGCCTTGGGTTGGAAAAGTTCAGATCTGGTTTTAAGCCCTGGGGAGTTGCCATCCAGCACCATCTTCCATACAGGTCTAGTATTCTGTGTATTCAGAGAGTCTGAACAGGTTTTCCTGGGTTTATAAGTTGTTAGTGCCTCTGAATGGGAGTATTTTTGCCTGGATGTAGTGACATTTCAGAGAGGAGTCCTCATGGCTTTTGTTCCATCTGCCAGCCTTTTTTTGCATTGGCCCTGAGACAATGGAAACTCAGTCAAAACCAAATGGATACTTGAATTTGTTGTCAGGTGAACATGGCCCAAAGCTGTGATTTTGGTCCCATGAATCTCATAAAAACACCCTCCAGTATTTAACATCCAGGACATTTCCTTGCATGCTCATCTGCCTGGGCCATACCAATTTGCTCTCTCTTCTGAGCTGCTGAGTTGCTCACTAAGCAAAGGAATGTGTAAATGGGACAGGCTTAAGTGCAATGAATTGAATATTCACACTCTGCTTGCACTAGTGGTGCTCAGGCTGGGCATAAGAAATTCTTTTATTTGAGGAGCCTGGTCTTCTTCAGTATAACTCTAAACAGAACCTATGCATTTACGTGAGCAGAAATGTGTGCTTTGTGCTTGCTCTCTGGGCTGGCTGCAAGGGGATGGCCCACTCTCACATATAAGGCTCTGAACTTCCGTATCTGCCAGGATTTTTTTACACATGCCAAAACCAAGCGTAAAATATCCAGGGTTGTCCCTACACCCACGTCCTGCTGCCAGAGGAGACACACAAGCTGCTGAGCAAAGGGAGTTGCTTTTCAATAACTCTGCTTGGTGCCAACAACACATGAAGCAAAATACATGCAAGTCATAACAGCTGTAGGTGATCCAATCCACTGATCAGAAATAATAAACACAGGACACATAACTGGGGCAGAAAAGAGTGATTTAATAAAGGAATGTGACACATTACTGGCAATAGCAGCCTGGGTTTGTTTCTGATGAAGATTAAGAGAATTGGCATAACAGGAAATTGTTTTCTGCTACAAAGGGAAATCAATTGTCTTTAAGCACATAGCAGTGTAATTAGCAAATCTTACTAATTGCCACAAAACAGAAATACAAGTGTACATTGCTGGGCTGGCTAAGCCAAGAAAGTATTGTGAAAAAAATCTGTAGAAGCTTTCAGAAGTGAATATTTTTCTTAAGTACGTCTCCATCCCTGGAGAGCCACGTGGCTGGATGAAATAGCAAGGGTGCAATAAAAACATATAATTCCCAATTTTCCCATGTGAAAGAGCATTTAGAAACATCTGTTAGTCAGAGAGCTTCTCCTAGGACATGCACGGAAGAACAGAGTGGATGCACTGACTGCATCTGCCAAATCCACTCGAAGTCCACCAAGCCACGTGAGGCCGATGACTGATGGCAGGATGTCGTCTGACCCGTGGAGTGCTTCCAGCCCAGCATTACTGGAGGCCACGTATGTTGGTTAAAAAGGTCACGGTGCTGTTTGTGTTAATGCACTGATAAAGAGGCAGGGAAACAGAGCTGGAAAATTCTCCAGGCGAGCTCTTGTTCTGATAAAAGGCTCTTTTCAGTAGAAAATGGAGAAAACAAACTATTCCACATTCTTTCGAGCAGGGGTAGGAAAACCAACAGAGCTGTCTGCATTAGTCTGGTGCAAATCTGCAGCCACTGAAAGGAAGTGTTCCGGCCCATGGAGGGATGGCAAAGGGAGACCAGTGACTCCAACACCGCTGATGGCACCTGGAGAAACTGAAGAGAGGAAGGTAAAGGTTCTTGTCTGCCCTGGAGCAGCAGCCAAGTGCCTGGCACCCAGCTCTGGCCTTCCTCACAGAGACTGAGTTGCTGCAGCTCAGGGATCTGCACTTTCTCTCGCTGCTGCTTCCTGGGTTCCTATTTGGGATCTTGGCAATTCCCCATGGCTCCTCTAACCTTCCCAAGGTGTGGCCTGCCAAGTAACCCTCCCTGCCTCAGTTTATCCACCTGTAGGCAGGGTCCACAGCATTCCCACTGAACTGATGCTGCAGGTGCAGCTATGTAAGAAGTAACACGATTCTGAAACCCCTTCTGTGAAGCATCTGTAGCTCTCCTGAGAGGCAGTGTGGAAAGCTGTCCCCGTACTGCCCTGGCCTTTCTCTGCCATTAGTGCTAATTAAATTAGTGTTAATTAATACTCTTAGCATAATTCCCTGCAGAGATAATGCCCTGTGGTAGACACTTGTACTACAGCAGGAGCAAAGCATCCAAGTCGGGATCCATTTCTGCCGTGATCCCAAGGGCATGGGATGCACCAAGCCAGGCTGCATGGTGGGCACCTGGGTTGCCCCCAGTGCCCAGGCTGCCCCTGCAGCTTGAGGGTTCAATGTGTAGGCAGCAGGCAAGGCAGGCTGCAGGCAGGGCAGGCCTCCTGGAGGAATGCAGGGGCCCCTGGGGCAGCCATGAGGAGGAACAACATCCCAGCCCTGCCCTGCTGCCTTCCTGAAAACCTTTTGGAAGGCAGAGGCTGAGGTTTGGCCTCCCCAGTTCCACAGCGTCCCATCCAGCAGCCTGGCCCCCGGCTTGAGCCCAGCCTTCCCACCCACAGCAGCCCCTGGGCTCACCTCTGCAGTCACCTTGCTTCATCCCTCCCTCCTCCTCCTCCACCCACTTATTTGCCCTACAGTCCTGTGCATCATCCTCCTAGTATAAAGCATCTGGCTGGTGCAGATAAATGGTACATTTAATGAAAACTTTTACTAGAAAGCTGGAAGGAAAGTCCATCATTTCTCCCTGCTATTCAGTCAAGAGTTCAGAGATGCTGTGGCACTGCTTTGCAAGAAGTTGAGAAACGCATTTGCTCCTGCAGGAACCAAGCCAGGCTCTATCCTGGAAATACTTCTGCCTTATAAATTGCTCACTCTGTTTATACTCTAGCACTAAAGCCTTTATTACTTTCTTGCTAAAACACACCAGAGCACGTATCTCAGCCACTCCAGAGTGGTGTGTATAGTCCTGTGGGAAACGACCTGCCTGGGATGGCTATGGCTACAGGTACCAGGGATCAGCCCTGCACATGTCCACAAACAAACTGGTGTGCTGCCAGCCGCTGGTTCCTCGCTCTCGTTTGGTTGCAAATAGTCAGTGTGAGTATGCAATAGTTGCTCTTGGAGAGAGATCTGGCTATAAGTTGGCACCCAGACTCGTCCTAATGATGTTTTTCCATAAATTATACAGCCGCGGGCTGTTGTCATGCTTTAAAATATGAGGGCGTTTTCTCCCAGATAGAAAAACGATCGGGGGGG